>CM061557.1:46586047-46911047 GCA_030864225.1 Capsicum baccatum var. pendulum
AAGATTTTTCCCACATATCTCCTTCCTAACTATTTAACATAACAAAAGTTCATCTCATTCTTACCCCACCCCCATTCACCTAGAACCTTAGCTCAACTAGTTTCACTAAAGATTTAACAAAATAAGAAAACATATAATCTCTTACCCAAGACATTAACACACTTCCACAAACACCATCATAATAACATACGGAGGGTCATTGAGCGACCCGAGCACAAGCATAAGGAATGGAAGTAACACTACGTAATTATAACCTATATTTGTTTATCTACTCGAGATGGGGTCATGAGATGACATATGTGTTGCAATAGGCACAAAGTAATTCATACATCAAATGTCTAGATCCTGAGTAGAGGGTCATTCTGTTATAAACATAACACAACATGAATTCTTAGGACATTCCACATTGAGAGACATAAGTGCTTACATCATGAGTCGTATAACATAAGGTCGGAAATCATGAAGTGAATGATTGAGACAGAGATTGATACTTGAAGCTATTGCTTCTCATTTTTAGAGTTGAGATAGTCATGAGTTTGCATGAACCTTATCTCTTGGCTAATCCCGACGTAAAATGAATTGATAACATATAGAAAACATAGTTTCTTAGAACTTAGTATGATATGAGACATGGATTTTTTTATGGATCATGAGGATCATAACATATATTTTGAACACTAGAAATCTTGGATTATAGTGAGACACTATTGTTTCTAGTTTGGAGGTCAGAACATGGACATAAGTGCATAAAGAATCTGAATCATAGGTATAGGCATGACTTGAATACATAAGACATTTGCAGAATGACCTCTTCAATTGAAGTGGGAGGATATTTCTTGAATAGGAATAAATTTATCATGACTCTTCCCTTAAAATTGACATAACAATAAATTTTGGGAACTGCCTTAATTCGCCATCTCCCCCTTAGATCAAAGTCATAATCGTAGACTTGAGAACATAGATTCTCATAAAATCTACAAGCATCACACTAAACACAATGGGGTATCACCATACACAAAAATGGTACACTCCCCCCGATGAACTATGATTTCAAGGCATTGCTTTTCGGGAATGATACTCTGAACTTTCACAAGCCTCTATTGCCATCACCCTACAACTCACAGTGTCACGAGCATACACATCATCACTCCTTATCACATAAAAATCCATTCTCCACTATTAACATTCTAATATTAGACCTCTAATCACAGAACTTATAACTAAAAAAATTATAAAACTATACCAAAGACGCTTCTTTCCTACTTATATTTCCTCAATTCAACTCTAAGGAACACCATGCAACAACTCCCCAGACATCTCCATACAACAAAATTCAAGAACAGAAACTATGTACACATGACACTTATACATAAAAAACATTATCTAACAATATGCTATCTGGGGGTTCAGCTTATTCCTTTATACTTACGCTCTTATCCACTTATTGACTCAACCACAATTTATTATATTACCCTAGTCCTCATGTATCTATATCTTAATTATCCACTCAAATTTCTTAACTTATTGACCTAGGATCTTTCACACATCACATAAAGTCTACTAATTCATTCCCCCAAAACATTCATCATTAATCTTAAGCTAATATTTTTAAGACCACAATCCACATGTAAAGTTCAAGCCTATAGTTTTGCATCAATCATGTACCACCGTTGAAGCAACCCACATACTATACTAGTCCCAAATACCTTATTTCACTTAACTACTACATGTAATAACATCCCCTCCATGACATTACTGCTACACCTTAAAATCTACTAAATACCTTCTAACATGTAGTACTACTTTACAACTACTATAGAAAAGACTATCAACGGGGTGAAGGTCACATAATAAGGATAGTCAATCTTAATCTTATAATAGAACCTATTACGATTGTATCAACATGTTCTACTTTCTCATATTAAATCAACTTACCAATGCACACATTTATACTACTTTAAAAATTTCCTTAAACATCACTAAGTTTTTCCCCAAGTTAGTCTGTACTTTTAACTTATTTGCTAACCTACCCCTTTCCATTTACCATCTATAATGATTTTCTACAACCACCATAACAATCATTCTAAGATCCTTCACTATTTGGAATAAATAATAATCATAGCCAGTCACTACCTTTATAGCCTACCATACAATCTACACATATTACTACCACATTAGTCTATCAGTATAAAAGGGCAACCCATCCCTCAATAAACGGTTAAACAACTCTAACTAACTTATTAATGGAAAAGTCATCCTCACTCTGACTTTTAAAATTGTGACGTCATATCATAACTTTTGGACCATTTTACAACCAATAGGTCATGAGACCTTATCATATACTAGTACTTACTATTCCAACATTCTGCTATATATCTCTACACTTAAGCATGACATCTGCAACAACGATTATGGAAGGAACTTAATACACTTCATAGCTTAAGATGAAAAGCACAATTTCATTAAAATAAAGGTGTACACTCGAATCAATACAGTTTGAAGCATTAATGGACTCCTCTCAAGTTCTTGTGATCTCTCATAACTTCATGGATAACTAAATAAAAAAGGACCACATTGTCGGGGATTTAAACTTTTGGAGTTGTATGGCCTTAAAAATGAGGAATAGATAATAAAATTAAAGTAAGGAAGGAATTTGGATAACTTTCATATGGACAACAAAATGGCACGATCTAGACTATAAAAGAATGGGAAACATTCTCTAAATGCCTCATAGCTTCCTTCTTATATGTGTGGCGCTACACACCCAAAAAATGGACTCTACTTGACACGGCTTCATAGATACCCTGGGACCATGAACCATACTTTAATACAAAATTTTTCACGACCCAAGTCGAGCTCCTGGCTACGATGGGCATCCCAAACCATAAAGTCCTGACAGACCCCTTAACATTTTAACATAAGCATAATGCATATGTTATAAAAGTGCGAAAGATAAACTTAAAAAATGGTAGTCCCAAAATCAAACTTAAAACTGTATAACATCGTATAAAAAAGAGGAAACCCAAATCCAATCCAAATAATCTACGAAGACTCTACTGATCTGAACATACTAGTTTGTCTAAAAACTTGAACAAGGCCCTCGATCGGACTGTAAAATAACTGAAACTAACAACAAGCATAAGATGTCTTTCGAGTAAGGGAGGCTCACCGACTCTGAGATCTTGAAAAAATATACTAGTTTGAAGGATCACAGGACTGGGCCTTAGAACCTAAAAATAGGGGGCCAATACCTGAAAGTACTGGTATCTAGAACAACCCAAAAATAAAATATATTTTATACGATATAAGTGAGAGCATTTCATAAATCAATTTAGCATAAGGCAATTGAAAACACATGGGCATAATTTGATGAGCTTCAAAACATTTCCTTCTAATTATGACTCAAATATTAATTCTTTTCATGACTTGAGTTAAGGCCCTGGGTGCAACGGGCATCCCGAACCACGAAGGCTTGAGAAACCCCTTATCCCAGCCCACTAGTGATATTGTCCGCTCTGGGTTAAGGATTACAAAACTGTAAAACATGTCACTAAAGATTAAGGCTTGCTTACGCATATACCAAGTATCCCTCATGTGTTTTGCGGATGTGGAATTCCTTATACTAAGTTGGGGTGTTACATACACCCCCTATGGACTCAATATCCTCGCTGAGGTTTTCCCCACTGAATCGGATTTACCTATGCTCAGAATTGAGGTATGCCCCGCCTTGTCAGGATTTACCTATACTCTGTTTGAACTCTAGCGCACATCGATAGAACTGACACAGGAGCGGATCTGATACCATTCTTATCATGACCCAAGTCGGGGCCCTCACCGCGATGGGTATCCTGAACCATGAAGGACTAGAAGACCCCTTAGCATAGACAACTAGTGATATTGTCCGCTCTGGGTCAAGACCCACATAACTTTAAAATGAGTCACTAGGGAGTAAGGATTTCTCCCTCATATACCCAACATCCCTCTTATGTTTTGCTAATGTGGGACTCTTTATCATAAGTTAAGGTGTTACATGGATAAAATATGCAATTTAAGAAACATAAATAATGGAATAAGTTACTACTCACAGTACACTTGTCAGATTACCAAATTTGTTACCTCAAACAATTGGTACAATTTTCTTCAATCAAATATATAATCACATCACATCAATCTCATGTTAATTTCTTGGTCTAGTCTAGAACATAACTTCTTCAAATTTATCCAACTCTAGAATTTCATGATAACTTTTAATTCATCGAATTTCACGTCTAAAATCACACCTTGCTATATATATTTCTTTTCCTTGATAATCAAATTTTTGTACCCAAAATATTTTACCTAGACTAACAAATCACAATTAACATATAGAAATGTATTTACCTTAACTACGAAGAAACTTCCCAATAAAACCCACCTTTTTATTTTTTTTTCTTTCACAGAACAAACAGCCTTGGTTTTTATTTTCCTGCTTCATGTGAGGTTGGGCGGAACACAAACAATCATCCTTTGTTACGCCCTTTTTGATGAACTCCTTTACAGGTAAATGGCCAAAGCCCCTTTTTCCATTATTATTAATTATTGACAGATGGGCCTTAGCCTTTTACTTTTTATTTCCCTTTTTCAGTTTCTTTTGTTGAATGGGATGAGCCCATTATGTCATCTCTTTATATATTTTTTCCTTTATAACATTAGTTACTCATTTGTTTATGGTATGGGATATTAAATTCTCCCCACCTTATGAAATTCGGTCCCCGAATTTAGAATAAGTGCCTGCCTAAAGACTGAAATAAGTGAGGTTACTTGACTCGCATTTCATTTTCAAACTCCCACATAGCTTCTTCAGCGGTATGGTTCTTCCTTATGACTTTCACGAACAAAAGCTCTTTTAACCGTAACTTCATTACTTGTCGATTAATCACATCTATTGGTTCCTTCTCATAGTTTACGTTCTCATCCAACTGCAGGGTAGGTGCTTTGAGTACGCGAGAAGAATATAATATACACTTTCTTAGCATAGAGTCATGAAACAC
Organism: Capsicum baccatum var. pendulum; assembly: GCA_030864225.1. NCBI lineage: Eukaryota > Viridiplantae > Streptophyta > Magnoliopsida > Solanales > Solanaceae > Capsicum > Capsicum baccatum. The sequence goes on from CM061557.1 coordinate 46,591,078, forward strand.
TGGATAAAAGAAAAACATCTTGGGAAATCATGCCGCACGATACACCACTCCTCCTATACGCTAAGTATCTCATAAGTTCCTACATATCTCATGCTTAATTTACCTCTTTTTCCAAATCGTATCACATCTTTCATAGGAGAGACTCGCAGGAACACTTAGAACACTATATCTCTTTTTTTCTTATCCATATAAGACTTTTCAACACTTTTAGCCGTAAGCAACCTCTGTCTAATCAATTGGACCTTGTCCATAGCCTCTTATACCAAGTCTGGTCCTATAACTGTAGCCTCTCCTACTTCAAACCATTTGATAGGAGAATGACATTGCCAACCATACAAGGTTTCATATGGAGCCATTTGAATGCTTGACTAACAACTATTATTGTAAACAAATTTAGCTAAGCGTAAGTAAGTATCCCAACTACCTCAAACATCATGAATGCAATCTCTCAATATATTCTTAAAGATTTATATAGCACGCTCAGATTGTCTGTCCATCTGCACATAAAATGTAGAACTAAAATCTACTCGGGTACCCAATGCTTCTTTAAAAGATCAGCTAAAGTATAAAGTAAATTGTGATCCTCTGTCAGAAATGATGGACAATGGAACACCATAAAGACAAACTATTTAATCCATAAATAACTAAGAATATTTCACTCCACCATATGTAGTCTTTACTAGCAAGAATTGAGTTGACTTAGTATGTCGGTCAACAATTACCCATACAAAGTCATAGCCTTTAATGGTTCGCGATAGGCTGATTACAAAATCCATGGTAACTCTTTCCCATTTTCAATCTGGAATCCTGGTCTATTGTGATTATTTTGGTAGTCGCTGATGTTGCGCTTTCACCAGTTGACAAGTCAAACAACTGGAAATAATGTTAGCAACCACTTTCTTCATATCTTTTCACCAGTATTATTGCTTCTATTTATGATACATCTTAGTAGAGCCAAGGTGAATAACATAACTTGAGTTGTGAGCTTCCACAAGAATGTATTGTCTTAATCTATTTGTAGCTGGTACACACAATCATTTACCTACTCGATGAATACCATCACAATCAAGACTCATCTTATTTGACCTTTTAGGACTTTATCTTGATATTTGCACAACTTCACATCCTCATATTGAGTAGCCTTTATGCGATATATCACAAAAGATTTAGCTTGAACATAAGCCAAAAATATCTCTAACTTTCCAACACTAAATTTGATACCTTTTCCTTTATGTTTCTACATATCTTCCACCATTTGTCTGTTTTCAGGAGCTATATTCTCTGCCTGTTACAATTTCCAGCAATACTTAAATATATTGCACATGGGTAGTTACAACAATTACAACCTACGACACCTGGCAGCATGTCATTGGACATGGATGCATGCTTATCACATGACTCAACAACCTGATCTAAGCATTCAAATACATTCTGAAAATAACATTCAAAATTCAAACTTAGTAATTGCCCCATATTAGCTTTTCTAGGATGATAAAAAATAGCACAATCATAATTCTTAAGTATTTCCATAAACAGATGTTGTAGAAGATTTAGATCTCTCTGTTGAAAAATATACCTCAAGCTCTAATGATCAATATAAACCTCACAAGTTTCACCATCAGTAGTGCCTCCAAATGTTAAGAGCAAATACTACTACAGTCATCTCCAAATAATGTGTAAGATAGTTCAACTCGTGGTTTATCAACTGTCTTAAAGCATAAGTTACAACATGATCATGTTGTATGAGAACACATCTTAATCTAACCCTCGAAGCATCATAGAATAACTTGAATCCTCCAAAACCTAATGATAAGGCTAAAACTAGTGCAGTGGTAAAACATATTTTGAGTTTCTGAAAGCTCTGTACATATTCTTTCGTTCGCTGGAACTTCACATTTTTATGGGTCAATTTGGTTAAAAGAGTGGCAATCATAGAAAAATCCTGCTCAAAACGCCTATTGTAATTAGACAAACCTATAAAGCTATGAATTTCAGTAGGCGAAGTGGGTTTATGACATTTTTGCACTGCTTCTATATTTTTATAATCAACCACGATATAATTCTTTGAGACAACATGCCCTAAAAATAATATTGAGTCAAGCCAAAATTCGCACTTTGAGAACTTAGCATAAAGCTTATGTTCCTATAATCTCTATAATGCAGTCATCAGATGATTCTCATGTTCTTCCTGGCTACGAGAATATGTAAGAATGTCATAAATAATACTATCATAAATTTGTCCAAAATGGTCTGAACATCCTATTTCTCAAGTCCATGATATAGCTTGAGCATTAGTTAACCTAAAAGGTTTCACAAGGAACTAAAAATGCCCATATCAAGTTTTGAATGTTGTGTTCGATATATCTTCCTCCCTGATTTTAAGTTGATGATAATCAAATCGAAGATCAATCTTTGAAAAAAGAAAAGCCCATTGTAACTGATCAAACAGGTCCTCTATATGAGGCACAAATACTTATTACGTCTTGTTACCCTATTTAGGTGTCTATAGTCAATACACATTCTTAGAGACCCATCTTTCTTCTTCACAAACAAAACTAGTGCATGCTATAATGAAATACTCGATGTGATAAAACTCCCATATAGTAAGTCCTACAACTATTGTTTGAGCTCCTTCAACTCTGGTTCCATGCAATATGGGTTTGTAGATATTGGCATAGTGTCAGCTGCCAAATCAATAACGAAATATATCTCTCGAACTAGAGGTAATCCTGGCAACTCGTCACAAAATACATCAGAAAATTCCTTCACCACGGGTTGCTCCTCCAAACTAAATGCCCCTTCTCTCACATCACTTATCATAGCTAAGAGACCCATACAATGATTCTACAATAGTCATTGGATCTTCATAAAAGATATAACTTTCCTAACCTCTAGAACTTTACCACCTTTTAATACAAAAGTAGATTTATTGGGCATCTCAAATTGAACTATCTTTGCATGGAAATGTACATTAGCATAGCAAGGAGATAACCAATCAAAGTCGATCGACACATCAAAATCATTCATATCAAGTACAATCAAGTCAACAAGAGTATCCCTACCTTCCACTATAATCTCGTAATAATGAAACACATACTCATCTAATAAGGAATCTCCCATGGGAGAAATAATAAACAAGGGATAATTTAACATCTCTGGGTATCTATCAAATCTCACAACAAAGTATATGAAAACATAAGAATGGGTAGAATTTGGATAAATCGATGCATATGCATCAAATAAAAAATGGAAGAAGTACCTGTAAACAATGCATTCGAGGCCTGAACATACTGTCTAGTAAGTGCAAAAACTCTTGATTGTCCTCTACTAATAGATCCTCATCCCTAGTTTCCAACAGTCTAATCTTTATTAACTCAACTATTATTTCTAGTACCTAAAGAATTATGAGTAGTCTGTCTAGGGGCAGCTAACTGTCTAGAACCTAGACTAACAATCATCGAAGGATGAGGATAATCGCTAATTTGATGACCCAATTGACCACACTGAAATCACTTTCCCATCAAAATATGACACAATCCCATATGTGATTTGTCGCAAGTCTAGCAATGGATCAGTGGCATACATCTTGCAAGAACTATGATATTCATGAGATGTTGAAGACCCTTGAGTACCCTGTCTAGAAGGTTTCTTGTATGTAGACTGTGAAACTGAATCTTCCCCTATTTGATGGTCCTACTATTTTCCCTTATTTTTTTCTCTGCAATTTTGCACTAGAGTCACTACTAAAAGATCCACTCATCTTATCCTTCTTACGAACCTCATAAGCTGCCAGCTTTGCATGACCTATATAATCAATTTTTCTAGCAAGATCGACTATCTCATAATAGGTAAAGACTTTCATATGTGGGTCTACTGCATTATAGAGACAAGTAACCATCCTATTAACAAACCTCAGGACTCTAAGTACGATGCATATCTATCCAGTTTCAAAACATAGTAATATAGGTTGACACATCCATATCTTAAGTCTTAACTAATTTCTCTAACTGATTTGCATATTTTTTCTTCTGACTGTCAGAAAGAAAGGTATCCACAAAAAACTTAGTGAACTTATCCCAAATTAGGGGTGCTGATTCATTAGGTCTTCCTAGCAATAAAGTATCATACCAAGTGTTAATCATGTCCTCTAATTTCTACGATGTAAAATCCACAAACCTGTCACTAGAACATCCTAGTGTATGTAGTGTCTTAAATGTACTATCCATAAATATCTGAGGATCGGATGAACTATCCGAACCTACGAATTTTGGTGATTTCAATATTAGGAACTCTGATAACGCTCAATCTACAGCTCTCGTAGGAGTGTAAAGCGGTCGTTAGCAAATATAGAACCCAACTGGGTTGGGTATCGATCCCACAGGGAATAGCTCGGTCAACAAGTAAGCGACTATTACTAGAATTTTAGTGCAAGTCTCGTAAAAAGGGGGGATTGTAATGTGTAACCACAATATTAAAGTAAAAACTGAAAATAGCAAAGTAAAAAGAAAGAATGTTTAGTAGGTCGTAAAACAATGAGAATTGAAGCGTTGGGGTTATGTCCACCTTCTGAGTTATACGTCTCTATTGGCTATGAGTGTGTAGAATTCAGACATGTATGTGCTTATAGAGAATTGTATTCGATGGTAAATCCAAGCGTCTTTCGACCTCAACAAGGACTATTTCACTTTAACTCTTTCGAGCTTAAAGCGTGTCTAACGGTATGAATTCTCCAAGAGGTTAATCCAGTTACGGCACTAACTGTTTAATAGGGGATGGGACCCTACTACCTAGACACTATCTCTTTTCCAGACAAATAACCTTTCTTTCGAAAAAGTTAAATGTTATACTGGCGTATTCTTGTGTTTGCAACCACAAAAAATTTAGATTAAGATGAAGAGAATAATGATATAAGCAGCACACGTGTCACGAGCTCACAAACTCACAGCAATAGATAGTATCTCATTCGGTTTCCATAACCCCAATAGAGAAGTTTAGTTACCCATGAATGCGAAGGAGCTCACGGTTGACATTGTTATTATACCACAATACTGATTAATTTCGTGTAGCACAGGTGGTAGGCGTTTAGGCGTGAATTCCTAGGCAAAGTAATGATTCTCTTGTTGCGAAAATTAAGAATAGATGAATAGAAGAAGAAAAATAGAATTAATGGAAGGATTAGAATTGTTGGAAGAGTAGAAAAGATTAATAGTTGAAGAATGAATATGGATGAATTTTTAAAAGTAGAATGAATAAAAATCTCTAGCAGAATAGGGTATTTATAATACCCATATCCTATTCCTACTAAGCTAATGAAATACTTAACCCAATTGTACTAGGTTAATGTAACATTATCCAAATCCAAATAAACTAATGAAATACTTAACCCAATTGTACTAGGTTAATGTATTATTATCCTAACCCAAATAAGTTACTGCAAGTCCCCAAAGTCTTCAGAAATATAGTTTTAGCCCGGGATAGATTTTCCATGCATCACTTTTGGTCCTTAGGCGTCCAAGCTTCCTTTTCTCCTTTCGTGAAGCTTTCTTTGGTGTCAAGTAATCCATAAAATACTGAATTCTGCATCATTTACACCTGAAACTTTGCTAATCATGTTCGTTAGCTCACTTACAGGAAAAAGGACTGAAAGTGAATGAAATATATAATTTGTTCTCGAAACATGGCACAAATATGGGCAAAATATATTGATATAGGCGCGTAATATCGCCTATCATCAACACCCCACACTTGAAGCTTTGGTCATCCTCGAACAAAATATCATGTCCATCTAAACATCAACTATGGGTTTTACAGCAACAACACAAAATATTCGTCAAGACAGGCACAACAATTATCAACAAAGAGTAGTTTTCCGATTATTAGTAGAAACAGTTTAACCTCTAGTATAGACTCGTGATGGTGGTCAACTCATATTCAAAAGTTAAGGCACAAGGAATCATATACAACTACCCAAAACTCATCAACCATATGTGTCTCACAATATATTACCCATAATCACTCACAAGTATAGCATATTTTTTCAAACATAGGTATCAAACTATCCTTGCTCTCGCTCTCACAAAGAATTCATGTGCAGCAACTAATGACCACAGGCTTGCCCTTAGTGTAATGCTCCACTAAATGTCAGAATGCTAGGCTTAGGATCAAGTAGGTCTTTTGATGGTTGTAATGTAGGCTAAGGGACGGGTAGGACTATTTTGGCCAGAAATAGTGACTATGTTCCTAAGCTCTTTAATACATCACATTGTATAATCAACATTTTTCTTTCAACCTTTCTTCTTTCTTTTATTCTACCACCCTTGTTCTCATCTTTTGTTTTTCAAGTTTAAGCATAACTCACTTTTCATCTTTCTTTTCCTTTTTTTTCTTTTCATAACATACCTCTTATGATAGCACTTTCTTTTTCATAACGCATTCAAGCACCACTGCAATTTAAAGCATCATACTCACCCAATTTCCTCTTATTTCGTCACATGACTTTATACGTTAAAGCACTTAGGAATTTGGATCAAATTACAGTCTTGAAAAAATGGATTAGGCTTACATATGAGGTTTGTCAAAGAAGTAGGCTAAAGGCTCAAAAGGGTTTAACTAGGATGATGTCCACGAGTAGGTAAAATGAAGGTAAACATGTATAGGTTTCCAAAGAAATGCCTAAATCATCTCCTAAACTTACACTCCTTATTTTCGCTTTGCATACATACCAGGCAAGTTCTAGCATCAGCTACAAACATAGAATATACTATTAATCTCACACACACAAGACACATGGTCGACTTTATTGGAAGTAGTATAGACTCTCGACCCAACAAGTGAAGGAATTGAACCACACAATATCACATAATGAGTCACCATTAGAGCCTAAACGTCTCAATAGTCATGATTTTAGCACCTACTCTTGTTATGATCTCATGCTGCCTATTAGAATAATTTCGTGTGAAGCTAAGTAAAAATTACTACTAAAAAAACTTAACTTAAACTAAAAAAATGAAACACACAAAAAAAACGAAACAAATAAAACAAAGTAAATAAAGTGAACAAACATAGATGCGGTAGAGAAGTATAGCATGCAATACCGCCACCCCACACTTAAACGGGACACTGGCCTTAGTGGAAAGTAAATACGAAGAACCTGGTCAGTCGGACTCTTCCTCAATGTCGGGGGTCATACCCCCTTCGTCGGAATCATCATAAGAGTCGTCATCAAAGTTCTCCTCCACGTCGGAATCTGGCAAGCGTCGATCATCATCGGTCGGCACATTATCGTCTAGAGGTTCCTCAAAGTATGTGCCTACTCCACACATCTCCCGTGCATGCATATTCATGGAATAGTCATGGTCCAGCTGTTGGAGCTCTGCAGCAGTTGGAACACGACCTCCACTCATCATTGTGAACCGAGTCATGCCATAAAGATGACGAAAGAAACTCTCATCTCGAGCATGTCTCTCCGCAGTAGTAAGGTTGACACCATGTGTTGTTTCAGCATCTTTGACCTTTGTGAGGTCAACCTTCTTCGGGTTACGTGGGAGTTTGTGATCAGCTGGTTCCTCTTTGATATCCTCCTTCCGCAAGATTGCTGTCAACAGATTACCAAAAGTGAAGTGGGATCGCTTGTGTAGTCTGGCCTTCCGCATTGTAGAGCGAATGATTGCCCCAATGTTGATAGGGACATTCTTCATCAATGCATAGACCAAACACACTCTGTCTCTTGTTATTTTGGTGTATTGACTCCCAGGAATAAGGCATGAGTTGACGATGCGCAACCAGATTCTTGCTTCCCTATTCAAAGGAGCATAGGGGAAGGTGTTGTGTTGTCCGGTGTCTTGGTGTCTGCTCCACCTTGCCATGGATCTACTTCCACAAAGTGTGTGTCGAATTGCTCTATAAGGAGGTCTGCTGTACAGCTCTTTGAATGGTGCTGGATCGACCGAAGGTAAGCCAAGAAAGGAGTTGATCAAATCTGCGTTGAGCTGTAAAACTTGGCCCCGAATCTTGACTTCGCTGCCCATGGTTTTCGGCGACCAGTTGGCGTAAAATTCTCTTGTCAAATCAAGATTACATTCTCCCATGTCGCAAAAGATGAAATCCAGATTCAATGCTATGATTTTTGCCAACATATACGGTTCCTTTTCGCTAGGCTGTCCTTGTTGATCAAGTCGACATGAACATATTTGCTTTCCTTGTTTTTCCTATACCATTCTTTGGCTTCCTCCTCAAGAAACCATTTTATTCCAAACATTCGGCGGGGTAATTGCATTGAGGATGATTCTCCTTGGTCCTTGCGACCTCTCTTCTTCCCCTTTTGGGATGTGGTAGCCTTATCTTGTCTCGCTTTAGGTGCCATTGTTCCTGAGATTCAAACGATATTTCATGTTAGCATCAACTCAATTGAAACAATCTATAAACAAGCCATCGGGGTACCACCCCACACTTAGGTTCATTGATACAAATCAGTGAAGTGAAAGTGGTTGATTACTTAGACTTTGTCGATATACGTTTAAGGAGCTATATTCCGATAATAAAATCAGTGATGTATCACTTCTTGCAACCTTTGCAATACGTTCATGTTAGGTAAATCAAGACTACTACATAGGGGTTTCATCATGGTATAGTTTCTATCAACAATTACAACCTCCTATGTCAGTAGGCAACTATAAGTCTTATCCCGATGAACGAGATAGCCTAACATGTAGGTATACAAGTGACAAGACTAGGCAATGTTCATAACCATAGCAATTCCGCAAAGAGTATGACACTGCAATTAAAACAAAATTCAAGTCGGAAACAAGTTAAGATTATCCTAACGTACATGTTCACTCACATGGTTGTGCATCAACAATTCAAACACTTTAACATCACCAATATTTCTTCAAGATGTAGCAATTCATGATAGACATAGCAACGTAGTACTTACGAGAAATAGATGAAGAATAAAAGAGTACTTATGTGATTGAAGCCTTTGGAGATGTTTCTTGTGAATTGAAAGAGCAAAAAGAAAAATTTTGAGATGATTTGGAGTGGATGTGCAGCGCCTTTAGGTCAAGTTTCAACGTGTTTATGTTTCAAGACTAAGTCCCCTTTATATAGGAAAAGAATGGGTCGGGTTTTGACCCATTTAAAATCGGTTTTGGAGACAAAAAGGGACCATAGGCGGCGCCTTTAGCTTTGCCTATGCATGGTATAGGCGGCGCCTAATGCAAAGCATAAGCTAGCATAGGCGGCGCCTAGTGTAATGCATAAAGGGACCATAGGCGGAGCCTAGTGCATGGCATATGATATTCTGAGACCAATTGCTTTAGCATAGGCGGCGCCTATGCTATAGCATACCTGAGCATGGGCGGCGCCTATGTCTTTGCACACTAGATTCCGAGACCTTAGGCTATAGTACAGGTTTTGCATTGTTCGTGGCCTAGTTTTACCTAGGCCTAGCCTTGCTCGATGCCTATTTTGTCATGAGCAATGCTCAATCCATAGCCTTATGCATCTTTATTCCTAACTTACCACCTTTACCATGCAATACGTCTGAAACGTTATTTGAAACCAATCTCCTCGTTGAATACCTCTTGCACCTATATTTACTCAAAACCAATGAAAATGATTAGTACGATGGGTTGCCTCCCACCAAGCGCCTTGGTTTTGGTCGTGGCACGACTCTTATTTTTGGATTTTCTTTTATCAAAAGCAAAACAAGTACTTAGAGTGAAAGAAAGACAAAAACGATAAACGACAAACAATAAACGATAAACGATGGGTTGCCTCCCATCTAGCGCCTTATTTATTGTCGTGGCTACTTAGACTTCTTCGAGATAAGTGATGGCCAGATAATTCATCGAGTCAAGAGGACCGATATAATGTTTAACACGTTGACCATTCACCTTGAAGACAACACCATTATTGTCTTCCAATTCAACTACTCCAGACGAGTAGACATGGATAACTTTGTATGGACCAGACCACTTAGACTTTAACTTACCTGGGAATAGCTTCAATCTAGAGTTGAAGAGAAGCACCATATCATCCTTTTGAAAGTTTCATCGAACAATCCGTTGATCATGAGACTTCTTCATCCGCTCCTTGTATAGGTCCGATCTCTCATAAGCATGTAGACGGAACTCATCTAATTCGTTCAGCTGCTCCAACCTCAGATTCATCGCATCATCCCAATTCAAATTCAATTGCTTCAATGCCCACAATGCCTTATGTTCGAGCTCGATGGGTAAGTGACTAGCCTTCCCATAAACTAGTTGATAAGGAGACATGCCAATGGGTGTTTTGAATGCAGTCCTATACGCCCATAGTGCATCATCTAGCTTCCGAGACCAATCCTTCCTATTAGCATTGACCGTCTTCGCAAGGATTTGCTTGATCTCCCGATTGGAAACCTCTACTTGTCCACTAGTTTGTGGGTGATAAGGTGTGGCTACCTTATGTTTCTTGACACCATACTTGGCCAACACGGATTTGAATAGCTTATTGCAAAAGTGAGATCCTCCATCACTTATGATAGTACGTGGTACTCCAAAGCGAGAGAAGATATTCCTCTTTAAGAACGCTACAACACACTTTCCTTCGTTGTCAGCCAATGCTACAGCTTCAACCCATTTCGAGACGTAATCTACAGCAGCTAAGATGTACTTCATTCCAAATGAATTCACGAATGGACCCATGAAATCAATACCCCATACATCAAAGAGTTCTACCTCAAGAATTTTGGACATGGGTATCTCATGGTGTTTCGAAATAGCACCTTGACGCTGGCATTGGTCGCACCTTCTAACATAGTCATAGGCATCTCTAAATATCGAAGGCCAATAGTAACCACTTTGCAATACTTTTCTTGTCGTATGATTGCCTGCATGATGTCCTCCAAATTGGGAAGTGTGGCATGCTTCAAAAATATTAGGCACCTCTACATGGGATATACATCGTCGAATAATACCATCCGCACATCGTCGAAACAAATAAGACTTATCCCAGTAGTAGTGTTGTACGTCATGCATAAACTTCCTCCTTTGGTGGTAAGATAAATTGGCAGGTATCACATTACTCACCACGAAATTTGCAAAGTCGGCATACCATGGTAATTCTTCCATTGTTGTCGCTAATATCTCCTCGTCAGGGAATGCATCATCAATCTGAATTTCAGGTTGCGCCACATGCTCATTCTCGAGTCTAGATAGGTGGTCGACCACTTGGTTCTCACAACCTCTTCTATCTTTGACCTTGAAATCGAACTCTTGCAGCAGCAATACCCATCGAATTAATCTTGGTTTTGCATCCTTCTTTGTCATTAGATACCTAAGAGCCGCATGGTCTGTATGAACGATCACCTTAGTACCCAATAGATAGGCACGAAACTTCTCAAACGCATAGTAGATAGGATGAAATAATTTCTAAAACACAACTCCAACGGCTACACCACTAGCATCACACATGACTTCGAACGGGAGAGACAATTCTGGTGCTACCATGATAGGGGCTTCAATGAGTTTTCCTTTGAGGCATTCAAATGCCTTTAAGAAATCTTCATTGAAGTCAAACTTCGCATATTTCTCCAAGAGTTTGCACAATGGACTAGCAATTTTGGAGAAATCTTTGATGAACCGACGATAGAAACCTGCATGGCCGAGAAAACTACGAACTCCCTTCACCGAAATTGGAGGCAGTAGCTTCTCAATAACCTCTATTTTTGCTTGATCAACCTCAATCCCTCTTTCGGAGATCTTGTGCCCAAGAACGATACCTTTTTTTACCATGAAGTGGCACTTCTCACAATTCAGCACTAGGTTGAATTCTACACATCTTTGCAATGCCATGCTTAGGTTTGCCAAGCACGCTTCAAAAGACTCACCAACAACTGAGAAATCGTTCATGAATACCTCCAAAGTGTCTTCAACCATATCAGAAAAAATAGACATCATACAGCGTTGAAAGGTGGCTGGTGCGTTACATAACCCGAATGGCATACGTTTGAAGGCAAACGTACCATATGGGCATGTAAATGTTGTCTTCTCTTGGTCCTCGGGGGCAATACAAATCTGATTGTATCCTGAATAACTGTCCAAGAAATAAAACCATCCTTTCCCCGCTAATCGATCTAGCATTTTGTCCATAAATGGCATTGGGAAGTGATCTTTGAGTGTCCAAGAATTCAACTTTCGGTAGTCCATGCATACTCTCCATCCAGTGACGGGTCTGAGTGGAATAAGCTCATTCTTCGCATTCGCGACCACCTTCATGCCTCCTTTCATGGGAACACATTGTACCAGGCTTACCCATGTACTATCAGAGATTGGATACACAACCCCCGCGTCTAACCACTTGATAATTTCTTTCTTCACCACTTCTTGCATAGGTGGGTTTAGACGTCTTTGATGCTCAATGGTGGGTGTGCAATTTTCTTCAAGCTGAATTTTATGTGTACAAATCCCAGGTGGAATACCAATAATATCCGCAATGGTCCATCCAATGGCTCTAATATACTTTCGTAGAATAGTAATAAGAGCTGCAACTTGTTGCTCACCCAAATCGGCTGCCACAATGACTGGAAGTGTGTTTCCGCTTCCTAAGAATGCGTACTTTAAATGACTTGGCAGCTCCTTTAATTCTAACGTGGGTGGTTCTTCAACAGATGGCTTAGCTGGTGTTGTGGGTCGATTCTTGAGATCAAGGTCCAGCTTCTTAGGAGCATAGCGATATGTCCCTAATCCTGATAGAGCACAAATAGCTTCTTCACAATTTTCAGCATCCTCATTCTCTCCATTCATGAGCACAACCGCTAAAGGGTCATCAATAATTTTCTCTTCTTCAAGTAATTCTTTCTCATCATCAAAGAAAACATCAGCCACCGAAAATACACTCAGATATTTGGGTTGCTTCATTGATTTGCACACATCAAAGCGAACCACTTCGTCATTTATTCGGAATGAAAGCTCATTAGCTCTCAAATCAATGAGCACACTTCCTGTAGCAAGGAAAGGGCGTCCCAAGATTATGGGAACTTCTGAGTCTGCCTCACAATCCAAAATAACAAAGTCTGCCGGAAAGATGAATGAAGAAACCTTTACCAATACATCACATAGAATACCAACAGGTCATTTTACCGACCTATCCGCCATGACAAGCCTCATGTTGGTTGGAGTAGGATCACCCAACCCCAACCTCTTATAGATCTATAATGGCACCAAATTGATGCTGGCTCCTAAGTCACATAATGCTTTGGCAAAATTCAAAGATCCAACGGTGCAAGGAATAGTGAAAGCTCCGGGGTTGGCTTTCTTTTGAACTATTGATCGGGTAGCGATTGCACTACAATGATGCACATCTTCTTTCAACTCATAGCTTGCTGCCCGCTTCTTTGTCAAAAGATCCTTCATAAATTTCGCATACCCAGGCATTTGCTCAAGTGCCTCCACCAATGGAACATTAATGGTCAGCTGCTTTAACATATTCATGAATTGGCTGAACTTAGTGTCATCCGCCACCTTCTTCAATCTTTGGGGAAAAGGTGGTGGTGGGTATGGAATTGTTCTCTCCAGGGCTTTCTTATCCTCTTGCTTCCGTTTTCCCTCTTTTTCAGGCTGCACGTCGCTGGGTGTGACATCCTTGACGTCTTCCGCGGACTCCTCTCCTATTGCGTTGTCATCCAAGTCCACGGCTTCGTCAACCATTGCTTGCCTTTTGCTGAAGTTTCCAGCACCTTACTACTTCTGGTAGTGATGGCCATGCATGACCCATCATTCCTTGGGTTTTGCACAGTATCGCTAGGTAGAGTGCCGACCTTTCTTTGATTGAGTGCTGCTGAAAGTTGGCTCAATTGCTGCTCTATTTGCTTGATTGAAGTGGAATGTGAATCAACTAATTGTTTCATGGAGGACAAATCATTAATTACCTCCGTTACTCCCGCGCTCGTTGTTTCCACTCCTTTCAATAATTTAGCCATCATGTCTTCCATACTTCCAGAATTAGATGTGGTGGTGCCACGTCTACCAGGGGGAACGTACAAACCACTCTTTTCATTCTTGTTCTTCCAACTACCTTGCTCCTTGTTTCCAGATTTATCATAATAGTTCCGACCTTGGTTTCCTTGGGTATTCCCTCGAAAACCCCCCTGATTGTTCAAGTAGTTGGCCTCCTCTTCCGAATCAGATTCGTCTCTTCCTTTTGATGCAATAGCTTTCACTTTTTTGGTCTTCCCTGATAATAAATGCTTTGTAAGAAGATCCATTTGTGTTTTCATATGCGCCATATCTTGATCACGTTCTTCTTCTCTTCTTCTTTGGTCTGCAGTCATGCCAATAGATAAAGTGGGGCTTGCTACCTCAGAATCCCTGGTATGCCAAGCTCTACTTTGCTTCGTCATACGATCTAGCATATTGCTTGCTTGACCAAAGGTGAGGTCCATAAAAGATCCTCCAGCTGCATTATCCACCACTGGTTTAGTTATTGAATTCAAGGCTCTATATAATATCTCCATTAGGTGAACATTAGTCATATGATGGTTTGGGCATCTCGCTAGCTTTGTCTTGAACCTCTCCCATGTTTCATGAAGATCTTCAGTGGGAAGCTGACGAAAGTTGCTGATTTCATCTCGCAATTGTGCTCTTTTGGATGGCGGAAAGAATCTTTCTAGGAAAGCGTCTCTCAATTGCCTCCAATTTGTAATAGAATCAGGAGTCAACCCATTTAACCATAGAGTTGCCTCCCCAGACAGAGACAATGGGAATAGACGTAATCGATTTGCATTCTGACCAACACCAGGATTGTCAAACGACTTGCATGTAGAAATAACGTTGATGAGATGCATATTCGGATCATCGCCTGCTAGTCCACCAAATAATCCCTTGAGTTGCAATAACTGAATCACGGTGCTTGTGATGTTGAACTTGGCTCCGGGCGCTAATGGTGAAGGAATTATGGCTCCAGTTGCTCCGGCACCATCAAGATCATCATCATCATCGTCGAAGGCTGGTTGCATGGGTTGGCGATCATACCTAAACCGAGCTTGACGACCTCTTCTATTGGCAGGTGTTATGATTTCAGCATCACGCCTTGGGTTTAGTAACTCGTCATCACCTAAATCCTCATCGTCAGGATTTGTTGCTCGCCCAGGGTTATCAATGTTTTGTTGGTGTACTTGGGAGGCGGCAAGAGCAGCTAATCTCGCCTGTTCCTGTTGAGAATCCATCCTTTCGATTTCTGCTTGTGCTTCCATTCTGCCAATACGTTGTGGTTCAGGATTGATAGGTAATACCGGTTGACCAGAACTTTGATTATGGGGCATGCACTAAATAAAAACCTGCAGTAAACAAAAATAAAAACTAAAAGTAAAAGTACGAGAATATTTGACCAAAGGGTCTAGTAATTATCACAAACTTAATCGACACTCGTATTCCCCGGCAACGGCGCCAATTTTTGATAACGCTCAATCTACAGCTCTCGTAGGAGTGTAAAGCAGTCGTTAGAAAATATAGAACCCAACTGGGTTGGGTATCGATCCCACAGGGAATAGCTCGGTCAACAAGTAAGCGACTATTACTAGAATTTTAGTGCAAGTCTCGTAAAAAGGGGGGATTGTAATGTGTAACCACAATATTAAAGTAAAAACTGAAAATAGCAAAGTAAAAAGAAAGAATGTTTAGTAGGTTGTAAAACAATGAGAATTGAAGCGTTGGGGTTATGTCCACCTTCTGAGTTATACGTCTCTATTGGCTATGAGTGTGTAGAATTCAGACATGTATGTGCTTATAGAGAATTGTATTCGATGGTAAATCCAGGCGTCTTTTGACCTATTCGAGGATTATTTCACTTTAACTCTTTCGAGCTTAAAGCGTGTCTAACGGTACGAATTCTCCAAGAGGTTAATCCAGTTACGGCACTAACTGTTTAATAGGGGATGGGACCCTACTACCTTGACACTATCTCTTTTCCAGACAAATAACCTTTCTTTCGAACAAGTTAAATATTATACTGGCGTATTCTTGTCTTTGCAACCACAAAGAATTTAGATTAAGATGAAGAGAATAATGATATAAGCAGCACACGTGTCACGAGCTCACAAACTCACAGCTATAGATAGTATCTCATTCGGTTTCCATAACCCCAACAGAGAAGCTTAGTTACCCATGAATGCGAAGGAGCTCACGGTTGACATTGTTATTATACCACAATACTGATTAATTTCGTGTAGCACAGGTGGTAGGCGTTTAGGCATGAATTCCTAGGCAAAGTAACGATTCTTTTGTTGCGGAAATTAAGAATAGATGAATAGAAGAAGAAAAATAGAATTAATGGAAGGATTAGAATTGTTGGAAGAGTAGAAAAGATTAATAGTTGAAGAATGAATATGGATGAATTTTTAAAAGTAGAATGAATAAAAATCTCTAGCAGAATAGGGTATTTATAATACCCATATCCTATTCCTACTAAGCAAATGAAATACTTAACCCAATTGTACTAGGTTAATGTAACATTATCCAAATCCAAATAAACTAATGAAATACTTAACCCAATTGTACTAGGTTAATGTATTATTATCCTAATCCAAATAAGTTACTGCAAGTCCCCAAAGTCTTCAGAAATGTTGTTTTAGCCCGGGACAGCTTTTCCATGCATCACTTTTGGTCCTTAGGCGTCCAAGCTTCCTTTTCTCCTTTCGTGAAGCTTTCTTTGGCGTCAAGTAATCCATAAAATGCCGAATTCTGCATCATTTACACCTGAAACTTTGCTAATCATGTTCGTTAGCTCACTTACAGGAAAAAGGACTAAAAGTGCATGAAATATATAATTTGTTCTCAAAACATGGCACAAATATGGGCAAAATATATTGATATAGGCGCGTAATATCGCCTATCATCAAACTCCTGCAAAGATACCTCCTTCTTTCAAAACTTGTAAGTCTAAACAAGTGCTTAGAACCATCTCATTAGCAAAACAAATATGATTAGATTTGTTTAATTGGTCCTAAATGTCACACACAGGAAAAATGAGAAAGAAAATCAAGACATATCCTATCATGCTCTAACAGAATCATAATTATAGAAATAACTGGCAACATAACCATAATTGAGATTCTACTACTACGTGTGCTGTTGTAGTCACAAAAATAACTGGCTTAGACACCAAATTTGTCACGACCCAGAATAGTAACATGACCAGCTCTAAGGAGGCTAGGACACCAAAGCAAGCCTCGTAAATTTTTTATAGAAAATCAGGCAGAGTTTTCATTGATATTGGACCTATTAAGAAATTTTCTATCTCAAATCCATTGTATAAAACCCCCGCATCAGAACCAACACATCAATAGTACCAACATAAGTCACCAAAATCATCAGTAATGCACCAATACTACCAATTAATAATATGAAATCCGTAAAGTTCAATACTCCACAAGTCCAAAATAATAAAATAATACTCAAAAACTCAAAGGACATGACTATGGAGAAACTCTAAGAGTTTTCAAGAAGATAAATATAAAAAATAAATAAATTGTAGCCCAGGCAATCAAATGTAGGGCTCACCAGGAAAATGCTACCTCGAGATCTCTATCTAATGAAATCCTCAATGTCACCTGCAATCTCTTTAAAAACAATAGCGAGGAATGAGACACTAGATCAGAGAGTAATAGCACTTAACCATAATTGTTTTAATGGCGACAAGTTATAAAACATCATGAAACAAATGCTCTTTCAGAAAACAATAACAGTAAACAACATAATTTATTTTACGTAAGAAAGATGAACTAATTGTTTAGTAATAAACTCAATAAACATTAATTCATATCAAATATTACATATTTGGGAGGTTTTCAAGAATGAATCATGTAGTCAGTGTGGCATTCTACTTCAAGAATAGCCAATAATAGTAAACCCCTCATAAAGGACTCAAATATCACAACAGTAGGTCCCTACTTGAAGGATATCAGTAATAGTATGCTAGTTCTACCTTCCTACTAGCGAGGCTTGTAACAATAATCAATAAATACAAGGTGCACCAGGTCTATAGAATTCAAATCAAGGTCTACTCTTATTTAAACATTCTTTTTAATCAATAGATATTTATATCAAAGAATTTTTTTGAATATTACATTGCATTTAAAGATAATATCAAATCATATTACATGTAAACTTGAATAAGGCACATGTAAAAATACCTATTCCTTATGTAAGTGGAGAACTTCCATAACATTAGTGATCATATCGCAAGTAACGGTAAATATTTCTTATGAACATCTCAAACATTCAATTTCAATATCAAATTAAGTAAAAAACTTGCCACACATGAAATTTCAAAGCAGTTTGTAACTATTTTGTTTCATCAAAATCATGTATAAAATATACAATTTAAGAAACACAAATCATGGAAAAGGTTACTTGTCATGACCCGAACTGAGGCCCTGTCCGTGTCGAGTATTCCAAACCATGAAGACTCGGATGCCCTTCTCTATTTGGTATTCATGCACAATATTCATACAATAAAGTAAGATGCGGAAATATAACTTAATACGGAATCATGGTCATCACTCAATTTAATTATAAGGATTTTAAATACAACAAATCTAGACAATATCTAAACAGTCTGCGAAATTTGTATTACATGCTAAAATGACGACTTTCTGAATCTGGGACAAGGCCCCCAGTAGACCCAAAACTAACTAATAACATAGTCAGGAAAGAACAGGCCTTCTGGAATAAAGAAGGCTCACCAGTGCACAGTCTCTTCTCTCTAAAATCTCTATTGCTTAGCCGGACCTCTAGATTGAGCCTCAGACCCTAAGAGATAAGGGGTCAATACAATTGTACTGGTACACAGAGTAAATTCAAAATAATAAATTTTATTCAACATGTATGAGGGTGATTTGAAATAGTTCATAAATATATCATAAATTAAGAATCACATTAGCACATTTAAAAGACTGTATAAAATCATCTAAACTTTGTGACATACTCTTTGTTTTACTTCTATGCTAGGTAGTATACCCTACAATTATGTAATTCCATAGGCTATATGGAATCTTCCCTTAACTCGGCAGCCAAGCCCGCTACCGAAGTTTACCATAAGGGTCGGAGTCTCTGACTCTCTACCACGCCGCAGGGTCGTCGCCAGCGTACAAAAGTAACATACCCGTATCAGCAAAATACAATTTTAGGCTATGAGCTATTTGGCTCATGCCCTCTTCGGGTAACCACCTAACCCTCTTTAAGCCTATTTTTTATTCTTTCAATATGAAATCTTTGAAATCAGACTCTGAAGACTCTAGTTCTGTTATGGCATAAATTTATATGGTATCTTCATACCATTGACTTGCAAATCTCATTCTCTAATCCATTTATAGAAAATTATATATCTATTCTCAAAACATGGAATTCAGGACCACTATATCAACAATTCCTTTCAAGAAACTCATTCTTTAAAACTCATGTAAACATATGCAAGAAAACTCTCATTTCTGACATTTCAAACACACAAATGGTGTTTATGTGAAAGTTATCAATCATATGCAATTCTTTCTCTTTAACACAAAATGAAATCATATCAAGAAACTCTCTTTCATCATCATCAAAATTATGTTAATTACTTATATATTGAATAGACCACTTTCAAACCATTAAACATGCATCTCAAATCATTCTCAATAGTTTCATAAACAATAAATCATCATTGAGAGAGATTTCAATGATAATTCTCTCAATCAAATCTTCAATATCATACGTTTACATATAGATGTAAATCAATTTAAGGGGGAAAGGCCTAAAGACCAATACAATAATATTATCAAAATATCCAAAATGCAAAATTTAAAGCATAAGTTCCAAAACCCTTTTAAAATTCATGCCTGAAAATCTTTAAATCATATTCAAGAGATTCAACAAGCCCATGTAGTTTTTTGGATGAACCCCACATATCTTAGACTATAAGAGTTGAAAGATAGAACCTAGATCTTAATAGATGAAACACGGATCTTGACCCTTTTCTTGGAGTCTTGAACGTAAGATCTTGATTCTTTATCTTGAAGGAAAGGATTTAGGGTTTTAATTTTAGAGGAAAAATTGAATTATGGAGTGTATTCTTCTTTTGGGGCATGAATCTTATGTTATGGATAGCCCTTGAGTGAGGTAGAGGTCCAAATTTCCATTCAAAATGTGAAAACAGAACTTGAAAATTAGGTGCGTCCGACGGAGCATGAGTCGCTAATCGCGCGTAGCTACTGCCTCTATCACAAAAATAGCTATAACTTTTCGCTCGGGTATCAGAATTTGGCAAAATTGATATGGTTGGAAATCTACTTCAAAGGCATTTCATTTGATATATTGTAGGCCCTCTAATTCGATATGTACAATAATTTATAGTCAAGGGAAGTTGACCCAAGTTTAAACGTCAACTGAAACTTAATCGCTTGAAATGTTTTCAACTCTTCTTAGAGTTAGGGGATTTTTGTGAGTTCAATTCATATCAAAGGTATTTCCACACTATAGGATTGATAAACACACATATATTCACAAGGAATTATATAGTTTGGGTCTATAAGCATAAGAACGACGGTCTAGATTTTAGCCTAAAAGTATGGGGTGTCGCATTATAGCCTATAGTCTAGCATCAATCATCTATCACCAATGAAGAATGCAACATAATGTACTAGTCCATCAAATTGGGAATTCAATTCAAATACTCTTTTTATTTAATTACTACCTACAATACCAATCCGTACATGACATCACTGCTACAACTCAAAATCCACTACGTACCTTCTCACATGAAATAATAGTTTACAACCGTTAAAGAAAAGAAGGTCAAGGGGGTAAAGTCACATAATTGACATGGTCAACTTAATCTTATATTATAATCCACTATGGTCTTATCTCCATATTCTACTTTCTTTGAGAATACTTATTTACCCAAGCATACATTTATCCTACCTTCAAATTCCAAAAATAATAATGAGTCTATAATCATAACTTATTGGCTAATCTAACCATCTTCACTCACAGCCTATCAGGGATTTTTGTAACCACCATACCTATCCACTCCGGACTCTTTCCCTATTTTGAATAGATAATAATCACGGCCAAACACTTCCCCTATCGCATACCTCGCAATCTACAAACATTACTACCACACTAGTCTATCAATATAAAATGACAAATCCTCCCACATTCGACAGTTATATAACTAAAAATATGCATTCACACAAAAGTCACCCTCACTTTTACTACTAACCTTGTGACTTCATGTCACCAACTTCTAGACCATCTCACTACAAATAGATCATGACACTTTCACATACACTACTACTCGGGTGGAAATACAGTTCCAATATTCTGCTACACATCATTCCCCCTTAAGCGTGACATCTACAACATAAATTTTGAAAAGAACTCAATACACTTAATATCGCATCTAAAAAGAACGATTTTATCAGAATCAAAGTTCTGCACAATTTTAAAATCTTATATGACTCTATCAAAAAGTACCTTATCATTTAGACTCTAAACTTCTGCACTTTAATCACCTTAACAATGAGAAATATCTGAGCACATCAAAGTAAAAGAAAGAATTAGGATAACTTTACTTTCGTATAGGCGACTCCATAGCATGAATTAGAGTATGGAAGAGGAACATTCTGACTTAATAGCACGAACTAGAACATGAAGAAAGAGAAATATTCCTAAATTCCTTGTAGCCTCCTATTTATAACGGTGTCGCGCTACACACCCATAAATAAGACTCTACCGGACATGATTTTGCAGATACCCTGGGACTATGAACCATGCCTCGATACCAAGTTAGTCTTGACCCGAACTAAGGCCTTGGCCGTGACAATCATTTTGATCCATGACGGCTCGGATGCCCTTCTCTATGTGATATTCATGCACAATATTCATACAATAAAGTAAGATATGAAAATAGGGAAAAGGCATCATTTCCACCCCAAACTATACCAAAAAATTTGAAGCCATACGTAAACTATACTAGTGACCTATTACCCAGCTAAACTATAAAAAAGTGAAACTATTTACACCCTGTCACGCTACCACTACTTGCATGTGGTGTAGTGTTTTACACACACTGCCACATCAGCACCATGTCAGTAAAAAGTATCATTTTTTTATAGTTAAGGTGTGTAATAGGTCACTTATATAGTTTAGTTATGGATTCAACTTTTCAACTATAGTTTGGGGTAGGAACGATGAATTTTTCCTAAATGTTTTTAGCCGTTTACTTTTGTTATTTAATAGGTTGGATGTGCCTAAAATAAGTGTAACACACGCGCCTTAGAATAGAGGTCATGGGGAGGTAATAATATCACTTTTTTATAGTTAAAGTGTGTAATAAGTCACTAGTATAGTTTAGATGTGGCGTAGACTTTTTGGGTATAGTTTAGGGTGGAAACAATGCCTTTTCCATGTAAAAATATAAGTTAATATGGAATCATGGTCATACTCTGAACACAATTTAACAATAAGAAATTTAAATACAACAACTCTAGATAATATTTAAACCAGTCTGTGAAATCTCTATTACATGCTAAAATGACAACTGTCTGAATCTGGGATAAGGCACCCAGTAGACCAAAAATAAAATAATAACATAGTCTGGAATAAACAGGCCTTCTGGAATAAAAAGTCTTACTATTGCACAGTCTATTCTCACTGAAATCTCTACTGCATAGCCGGATCTCTAGATTGAGCCTCAGACCCTGAGAGATAGAGGGTCAATACAGTTGTACTGGTACGCAGAGCAAATCCAAATTAATAATTTTTATTCAATATGTATTAGAGCAATTTAAAATATTTCATAAATATATCATATGTTAAGAATCACATGAGCATATTTAAAGGACTATAAAATCATCTGAACATTGTGGCATTCTCTTTGTATTACTTCTATGCTAGGTGCTATACCCTATAATTCTGTAATTCCACGGGGTAAATGGAATCTTCCCTTAGCTCGGCAGCCAAGATCCCAACCCTAGTTTTTTGCAAGGGTCAGAGTCTCTGAATCTCTACTACGCCCTAGGGCCATCGCCAGCGTACAAAATTAACATACCCGTATTGGCAAAACACGATTTTAGGCTATGAGCCATTTGACTTGTTCCCTCTTTGGGTAACCACCTAACCCTCTTCAAGACCATTTTTAATTATTTACAACATGCAATCTTTAAAATCAGACTCTGAAGACTCTATTTATGTTATGGCATAAATTTATATGGTATCGTCATACCATTGACTTACAAGTCACATTTTCTAAGTTATTTATAGCAAATTATATCTCGGTTCTCAAAACATGGAATTAGGAACCACCATATCAACAATTCCTTTCAAGAAACTCATTCTTTAAAACTCATGTATTCACATGGAAGAAAACTCTCATTACCATCATTTCAAGCAAAATCAAGGTAGTCATGTCAAAGATATCAGTCTCATGCAATTCTTTCTCTTTAACACAAGAATGAAATCATATCCAGAAACACCCTCTCATCATCATCAAAATTATGTTAATTACTTCAATATTGAAAAGACCACATTCATACTACTAAACATGCATCTCAAATTATTCTCAACAGTTTCATAAACTATAAATCATCAAAGAGAGGGATGTCAATGATAATACTGTTAATCAATTCTTCAACATCATACGTATACATATAGATCTATATCAATTTAAGGGGGAAAGGCCTAAAGGCCAAAACAATAATATCATCAAAACATCCAAAATGCAAAATTTAAAGTATAAGTTTCAAAACCCCGTTAAAATTCATGCTTGATAATATTTAAATCATATTCAAGAGATTTAACAAGCCCATGTAGTTTTTAGGATGAACCCCACGTACCATAGACTATAATATTTGAAAGATGGGACCTAGATCTTGTAAGATGGAACCCAAAACTTGACCCTTTTCTTGGAGTCTTGAACTTAAGATCTTGATTCTTGATCTTGAGGGAAAGGGTTTAGGGTTTTAAGTTGAGAGTAAAAATTGAATTATGGAGTGTATTTTTCTTTTAGGGCTTGAATTTTATGTTTTGGACAAACCTTGGGTGAGGTAAAGTCCAAATTTCCGTTAAAAATGCATAAACAGAACCTAAAAATTAGGTGTGAGCGATGGAGCATGCATCGCATACTAATCATTTGAAAGATACTTTGAAAAATTTTTATTTGATATATAGTAGGTCCTCTAATTCGATATATACAAGAATTTATGTTTGATGAAAGTTGACCCAAGTTTAAACATCCACTGAAACTTAATTGCTAGAAATGTTTTCAACTCGTCTTAGAGTTAGGGAATTTTTGTGACCTCAATTCATATTCAAAGGTATTCCTACACTATAATATTGATATTCGCGCATATATTAACAAGGAATTATCTAGTTTGGTTCTACACGCGTAGGAACAACATTCCAAATTTTAGCCTGAAAGTATGGGGTGTTATATTACTACTCAAATACACTTGTCAGAATACCAAATTTGTCACCTCAAACAATTGGTATGACTTCCTTCAATCGAATCTATAATCACGTCACATCAATTTTGTGTTAATTTCTTGGTCTAGGCTAGAACATTAGTACGTCAAATTTATCCAACTCTACAATTTCAGGATAACTCTCAATTCATTGAATTTCATGCCCAACATAACACCTTGCTATACATATTTATTGTCCTTGATAATCAAATTTTTGTACCCAAAATAAATTACCAAGACTAATAAATCATAATAAAAATATAGAAACGAAGGTACCTTAACTCCAAAGAAAGTTCTCGATCAACCCCCTCCCCCCTTTTATTTTTTTCTTTCACTGAACAAGCGACCTTGATTTTTCTTTTCCTGCTTCATGTGAGGTTGGGAGGAACACAAATGTCAAGCCTTATTTACTCCCTTTTCGATGAACTTCTTTACAGGTAAATGGGCAAAGCCCTTTTTTGCCATTTATATTAATTATTGGCAGATGGGCATTAGCCCTTTACTCTTTCTTTCCCTTTTTCGTTTTTCTTTTTCTTTTGTTAAATTGGCTTAGCCCATTATCTCATCTATTTATCTATTTTTTTCCTTTTCAACTTCAATTTCTCATTAATTTATGGTATGGGATATTACAATGCAGTAAGCTGCTTATTACTCCTTGGAGTGAATGCCTTAAAAGTTAGAAGAGTGCATGTTCTAATGGTTTTTACTATAACACCCCGAGAATACACCCTGGGCACTACATGCTGCTTACGGTCACATGTGACCACAAGCCAACCCATGTTGGTACCTGCTGTGAGCACTGAATAAAATAACAAGGAACATGTGCAGAATCCAACTGAAAATGCCATAAGGTTTTTAAATACAAAAAACAATGTTGAATCAAAATACTGAAACACTATCTGAAAACATAATTATAAGACTGTGAATATCAACTGATGGGTGAATAATTGACTAAAATATTTTGAAATCTTCTAGTAACTGACTGTGGAGTTGATGGGACCAGTTCCCAAATAACTTCAACTGACTGCTAAAACTGAACATAATAAAGTGAACATAACGTTCCTCGAAATAGGAGGACTCACAACTGATGTTGTTCTTGGTATGTTGGTATATCTAGGTGTGATCAGTAACCTGAGCATCTGAACCTATGAGATGAAACATCATACCACAAGAAACGAGTATGCGGTTAGTACATTGAATGTACTGGTATGCTATATAAAGTTAGGCTGAGATGTATGAGTTTATGTGTAAGATTAATAAAGAGTAATAACTGACTGAATGTATAGCTTGAAGTACAAGGTAAGAATGCATGAAAACTGTAATGACTGAGAATGCACGACCAAGGGTAAGATATATTCTAAAATAGTTTGCAAACAAAAATACTGAAATCTGATAATTGATATAAGATGTATGCTATAGTCAAGCAAGACTGAAATGAATACTAGAACTGAAACTGTTGGAGCCATCATCTATCCGACATGCCCTAATTTAGGGTACAAACTGTAACCCTAATTTAAAAGGTATTAGTACCGTGCCACGGTCTACTAACAATGGTTGGGTCAACCCTAATCTAGAAGGAAGACTCGTGAGATGTATATATGTATGTCAACCCCAGACTTGAAAGAAGACATATTAACCTATGCTGGCTATGTAGTTCTGTAACTTAGGGACAGCTACTAAGGGTCATACCCTCAGCTGGTAGGAATTCCCCTATCCCTGGGTTCACTCGGTGCTGAATCCAACTACCAACTGAACCAAAGTTGATCACTAAACTGGTCTAATCTTAACTAAACTCGCATTGACCATGCTAATTGACCAAATACTACTGCTCATGATACGACTGGACCCTTCTATAACTATTGACAACTAAGTAAAATATCTAAATTCTTGGTATCATAACCCCAGGACTCAATAGCAACAACATCAACATCATGCTAAAACTTTAAGGGCATGATATATAAGCATTCATTCAAAACTCATTCTTGTAGGCATTTCATCAAACACTTTCAATTCATGGTTTAAGATAAACAGGGGAATAGTTTTAAGACTTGTAGTAAGATCATGATTTTACTACTAAAATTACCAATTAAGGTTTAACTTAATGAACAACACCATTCAAATATATGGGGATTAATAACAACAACAATTACATGTAAACATGGTATAAAATATAAATTCATCGGGATGCATGGTTAAAATCACAATAACTTGTAGAAAATCATATCTTTGAATTTGAAAATAGATTCTTGAACTCCATGAGTGAAAAGGTCCCACGGATGAACATCTAACATACTTTAATTAGAGTATTTATGGATGTTCTTCGTGATTTTATTGAAGATTGAGCTAGAATATTGAATGGGCTAAGGCTTGTTCTTGAGAGCAAATGGTTTGAATTTTGAGTGAATTGTTAAAATAAGGAAATAATGCAGTTTTGGGACCTATATTTCATTTAAAGTGAGGGAGAAAAGATAAGACTACCCATGTAAAATTACAATTCATAATAGGAACCCAAAATTGACCTTTACCGCGATGTGCCAAGGATGTCATCGCGATTCCACTGTGACGCAATGTAGTAACGGTGACTTGCTGGAATCTGAAAATTTTCATTTTGAACTTCATTACAATGTGGTGAAGTGACCACCACTATAGCAACTACGACGCTCCAATAGTTAGCCAAATTTTCAAGTTCTAAGCCTCTTATACACGTACTACAGGATGAATTGGGCAAGAACATATTAGGGTATTAAAATATCTTCGCCTTTGGAATATTTGTCCTGGAATAAGACTGATTATGCTGAGAAATGTTGATGTACTGAGGTTACATGCTGAGTATGCATAACTAAAAACATGATTACATGACTGATTCTGAAATATGGTTACTGATTTAACTGATTCATGAATGCATACAATGACATAAAGATGAACACGTGGCTGGGACTGAGAATGGAAAAGTGTAATCTAAGAAAAACTGTTACCTTGAGTTGAGTCTAAGTTTGTGGAAAAGAGGAAAGGGTACTTGGTAAGGATGTCTGCTTCCGCTTCCCAAGTAGCTCCCTCAATGGACTGATTCAACCAATGAACTTTGACTAAGGAAACTTCTTTGTTTCTTAGCCTGCGAATCTGGTGATCTAAGATTTCAACTAGGAGTTCTTCGTAAAAAAAGGTTGTTCTGAACATCTAAGCTTTCTAATGGAACAACTACAGTTGGGCCACCAATATACTTCTTCAATAAGGAGATATAGAATACTGGGTACACTGATGTTAAGTCTGCAGGCAACTCAAGCTCATAGGCTACCTTTCTGAAGTAGCTTAGAATTTTATAAGGGCCAACATATCGGGGACTGAGCTTCCCATTCTTGCCAAACCTCTTTACCCCCTTCACGAGAAAGATATTCAAATATACTAAATCTCCAAACTCAAAATCCATATCTCTTGTTCTCATATCTGCATAGGATTTATCATGACTTTGGGCTGTCATAAGCCTCTCTCTAATAAATTAAAATTCCTCTAAAGAATCAAACACCAATGCTGGTCCTATCAAAGATGTCTCACCTACCTCAAACAAACCAATCAGAGACATACATCTCCTCCCACAGAGAGATTCAAATGGAACCATCTGAATACTGGAATAATAACTATTATTATATGCAAACTCAATCAAGGTCAAGTGATCATCATAACTACCCTTAAAGTCGATAACACAAGCTCTCAACATGTTCTTTAAGGTCTGAATGGCCCTCTCTACCTCACCATCTATCTGAGGATGAAATGCTATACTTAGATAAACTTAGGTGCCAATACCCTTCTAAAAAGTTTCCCATAAGTAAGAGGTAAACTGAGTACCCCTATCTAAAATGATGGAAAATGGGACTCCATGCAACCTAACCAACTCTCTATTATAGAGCTTGGCATAGTCCTCCGTAGAATATGAGGTATAGACTAGCAAGAAATAGGCTGATTTGGTCATTTTTTCTACAATAACACAAATCAAATCATGCTGGCAATGTGAATGAGGCAACCCTATCTTGAAATCTATGTTCACCTCTTCTCACTACCAAGTAGGAATACTGAACTCCTGCATAGAACCACTAGGCTTTTGGTGCTCAACCTTGACCAGCTGACAATTAAAGTACTTATCTACAAACTCTACAATATCCCTTTTCATTCCACTCCACCAATTGATTTCCCGCAAAGCACGGTACATCTTACTGACCCTAGATGAATAGAGTAACTACACCATGCACTTCTGCAAGAATTCACTGGCATAGGTAATTTATACAAAGCACATAGTCTACCTTGTCAACGCAACACACCATCTCCCTCTTGAAAGAAAACCTCTACTTTTTGATCTTTGACTGACTCCTTTAATTTAACTAAACTGGGATCCCTATCTTGCTTTTCTTTTACTTCGGCAACCAAAGAAGATTCTGAACTGTTCTAGACCCATACACTACCCTCACCTAAGTCAACCAAACAAATGCCTAATCTTGCTAACAGATGAACCTCCTAAACCAACTTCTTCTTATAACGCTCAACATGAGTCACACTACCCATGGACAATCAACTAAGGATATCTGCCACTACATTAGCCGTGCTCGAATGATATAGAATGCCCATATCATAATCTTTGAACAATTCTAACAACCTTCTCTGATGAAGATTCAACTCTCTCTACAAAAACACATACTGCAAACTCTTGTGATCCTTAAACACATCAACATGCACCCCATATAGATAATGTCTCCAAATTTTTAAGGCAAAAACAACAGTTGCTAACTCAAGATCAAGGGTGGGATATTTCTTTTCATGAGTTTTAAGTTGTCTAGAGGCATAAGATATGACCTTACCTCTCTGCATCAAAACACAACCCAAACCAACTATAGAAGCAGCACAATAAAAGACAAACCCATCTGAACATCTGGTAAGGTCAAAATTGGAGCTAAGGTGAGTCGAGTCTTCAACTCCTGAAAAAACTCTTCTCACAAGAATTTAAACACTGAAACTTGACTTTCTTTTGAGTTAATCTAGACATAGGGGATGCAATAAACCAAAACCCTTCAACAAACAGTCTGTAATAGCTAGCCAAACCTAAGCAACTTCTGATATCAGATGGAGAAATATGTCTGGGCCTATTTCTCACTACTTCAGTCTTTTATGGGTCAACTCTAATTCCATCATTGGAAATAATATGGCCAATTAAAGCTACTAACCTTAGCTAATACTCATACTTATTGAATTTAGCAAACACCTAATGGTCTATAATGGTCTGCAATATAATTCTGAGATAGTCTGCATAATCATTTTCATTATGGGAATAGACAAGGATATAATCTATAAAGACTATGATGAACACGTCTAAATACTTCTTGAACACTCTGTTCATCAAGTTCATGAAAGTTGTTGGGAGCAGTGGTAAGACCAAAAGACATGAATAAAAACTCAAAATAACCATACCGAGTTTTGAAATCTATTTTTGGAATGTCACATTCTGTGACTCTAAGAAGATAATAGCTGGATCTGAGGTTTATATTAGCGAAGTAACTGGCACCCTGAAGTTGGTCAAACAAGTCACCGATTCTAGGAAGTGGGTACATATTTTTTATGGTGTCTTTGTTCAATTGACGGTAATCAATGTGTATTCTTAGAGAACCATCCTTTTTATGCATGAAAAGGACTGGAGCTCCCCATGGGAAAACATTAGGAATAATGAATCCCTTATCTAGGAGGTCTCTTAATTGATATTTCAACTCTTTGACTTCTGCTAGAACAATTCTATATGGCGGAATAAATATAGGTTGAGTATCTGGATATAGGTCTATTCTGAAGTCAATCTCCTTTGCGGGAGGAACTCCAGGAAGATATTCATGGAACACATCTAGGAATTCTCTTGCTATTGAAATTGACTCAAGATTTGGAGTCTTTTCGATAAAGTCTTTAACTCATACAATATGGTAGACACACCCCTTGGATATAATTTTTCTCACTTTAAGGTATGAACAAGCTGACCCCAAAATATTGAAGTACTACCCTTCAATTAAAATACTAGTTCATTCAGAAACTAAAAATGAATAACCCTATTTCTACAATCAATTGAATCATAGCATGAGTAGAGCTAATTCATGCCGATAATGACATCAAAATCAATCATCTATAGCTCTATAAGATCAACAGAAGTGACTTTCAGGGATATTATGATCGGAAAGTTCCTATATACCTACCTGGCTACAATAGATACACCTACTAAGGCAGACACTGAGAAGGGTTCTATTAAGGCTTCGGGACTGACTTTTATGTTGATAGCTATGTAAGGGGTTAAAAAAGAAAGAGCATCTCCTAGATCAAGTAAATCCTAACCATAACAATAAAATACTTGCAATGTTCCAGTAACCACATCAGAAGAACTTTCCTGATCCTATCGGGACTAAAGCTAATAGAGCCTGTTTCGACGTTGCCCAAAGATGGCACTGGAAGTAGCGCCCTGTACAAATGACTGACCAGACTGAACTGGGGGAAGATTTTGCTGACTCTGTTAAACTACTTGTGGACATTTTTTTATTCTTTGGCCTGACTTACAACAACCAAAGCATGCATTGCTGCCAGCTCTACAAACACCCTGATGGTTCTTACCATATTTCTTGCAAAGAAGATTTGTCCGAGCACTGTTCACACTACCCTGAGACTTAGTGATTGGTTCCTTGTCGTTGTTGTCATTTCTTAATTTTGTAATAGGTGTACTGGCCAAAGATGGAGCTGGGACTGAAGTTTTATGGCAGAATTGAACATAATTCCCATCTTTTGATTTTGGCTAGGTGAAATTAAAGTTGTTTTTTCTAGCTATCTTATTCTACCTCTCTCTGTCTCTCTTTACTTTTATCCTTCTCTATCTATTGAGCATGGACCATCAACCTAGATAGGTCCAACTCCTTTATCAACATTATGGTCTTAACTCTTTTACCACATATCGGATACTCCAGACACGAACTTGCTTATCCTCGACCCATTTTCAGCTACCATATGAGCAGCATAACTGTCTAGCTAAGTAAAATTAATTGAATACTATTGCACACTCATGTCACCCTATTTTAGATAAATAAACTATAACACCTTAGACATCCTCAACTCCAATAAGAAGAATCCATCTAAGAAGACAGTAGGAAACTCTCCTAATCTATAGGTCCTACATTTGTGCCTCTATCCCCTTTTCACTATTTAAATAAGGTGTGTGCTACATCCTAAAAATGGTAAGCATCCAATTCACCACTCTCACTAGAGATCACCCCAATAATATTTTTTTACCTTCTGCACCATGTCAAGAAATTCATGTGGATTTTTTCAAATTTGGATCCTGAAAATAAAAAAGGATTTATTCGGGTGAAGTCCCAAATACTGGTTGCGGTTGTATTGGCAACTGGGTAGGCCTGAATAGCAGCTGACCGAACATTTTGAGTTGGTACAGAATGAGCTAGAGTGGTGAAGGCAGCTCTGAACTCAGAATAACAAACATGCTCATTCAGGGGATCTTCCAAAATAGGAGGAGGTGCGGCCTAGTTTCCATTTCTTATTTGGTTAGTTTTCTTGGGAGGCATATTCTATAAACAGAAAGAAGAACTGAATTAGTCAGAGAGCTTAACTTGTCTCATGCTCATTCGCACAATATGAATACTAAATGAAGGGAAAATCTTCCTAAAATATCTTATAGCCTCTTTCCCAAAAGTGTGGCGCACTTCACACCCATGCATAAGACTCTATTCAATACAACTTTCAAACTTCCTAGGGAACTTTAAAACCTGTCTTTAATACTAGGTTTGTAATGCCTCGAGAATACACCCTGGGTAGTACATGGTGCTTATGGTCACAAATGATCACAAGCTAACCCATGCTAGTACATACTGTGAGCATAAAGTAAAATAACAAGGAACATGTGTGGAATCTAACCAAAACACCATAAGGTTGTTAAATATGACAAAAAATTCTAAATCAAAATACTGAAAAACTATTTTAAAATAATACTTTATAACTGTCACTATCAACTGATAGCTAAATAACTAACTAAAACTGTCTGAAAACCTCTACTAATTGACTGTGGAATTGATGGGAGAAGTCCCTAACTAACTACGACTGACTGCTAACACATGAAATATTGAAGTAAACATAACAATCCTCAAAACATGAGGACTTACCACTGCTACTATTGCGGGTATGCTAAGATATTTAGGTGCGGTCAGGAACATAGGCATCCAAACCTATGATATGAAATATCTAAGCACAATAAATAAGTATGTGGTCAGTACTTTGAATGTACTGATATGCTAAATAGGGTTAGCCTATATGCATTGGTTCATGTGCATGAGTAATAACTGATTGAATGTATAACACGAAGTACTAGGTAACACTGTATGAAAACTGTAGAGATTGAGAATGCACGATAAGCATAAGACAAGTTCTAAAATAATTTGTAAACAGAGATACTAAAATCTGATATCTAATAAACTGTATGCCATGGTCAAGCAAGATAGATCTGAATTCTGAACTGAATAATGGAACTGGAACTCTGGGAGCTATCATCTAACCGATATGCCCCAATAAAGACTAATTTAGAGTCCAACCTGTAAATCCAGTAAGAAAGGTGTTAGTACCATGCCACGGGTTACTAATAATAGCTAGGTCAACCCTAATTTGAAAGGAAGACTCATGAGATATATATATATATATATATATATGTCAACCTTAGACTGGCAGGAAGACATATTAATCTATACTGGCTACATAGTTCTTTAACTCAGGCACTACTACTAGGGTTCACACCCTAAGCTGGCAGGAATACCTCCATCCCTGGTTTGCGCAATGCTGAATCCTACTCCCAACTAAACTGACGCTAATCACTAAACTAGTCTACGCTTGACTAAATTTGCACTAACCATGCTAACTGACTGTGTACTATTGCTAATGATATGACTAGGACCCTTCGATAACTACTAAAAAATAAGTAAATCAGCGAAATTTCAATTATCATAACCCCCAGGACTCGATAACAAGATCATGCTAAAACTTTTAGGGCATGATATGTAAGAATTTATTCAAAACTCATTCTTGTAGGCATTTCAACAAATACTTTCAATTCATGGTTTAAGATAAACATGGGAAAAGTTTTAAGACATGTTGTAATAGCATGATTTCACTACTAAAAATACCAATTAAGGTTTAACTCAACAAACAACACCATTCAAGTATGTAGGGATTAATAACATCAACAATTACATGTAAACATGGTATAGAATAAAAATTCATGGAGATTCATGGTTAAAATCACCATAACTTGTAGAAAATCATAACTTTAAATTTGAAATTGGATTCTTGAACTCCATGGGTAAAAAAGGCCCATGGATGAACATCTAACATACCTTAATCAGAGTATTTGCAAAAGTTCTTTGTGACTTTCATTAATATTGAGCTTGAATCTTGAAGGGGCTATGGTTTTTTCTTGAGAGAAAATGGTTTGAATTTTGAGTGAATTGTGAAAATAAGGCAATGATGTTGTTTTGGGGCCTAAGTCCAAAAAGATGAGACTACCCATGAGAAATTGAAATTCATAACTAGAACTCGAAATTGACCTTTATCGCGACGCGCCAAGGATGTCATCGTAATTCCAATGTGATGCAGTACAATCGTGGTGAAATTTCTGGAATTTGACAATTGTCATTTTGAACATCACCGCGATGCGGTTGAGTGGCTACCTCTATAGCTACCTTGATGCCCCATAATCATGGTGAGCTGCTGTTTTAGAAATCCAAGTATAGTCCAAACCTCATCCGAAAAATCGGAAACTTACTGAGACATGATACTAACACCCCTAAACATAAATCAACTAAAAAAATTACGTCTCGAGGTTGGGAAGGGTTACATTAAAAACTCAACGAAGTTAAGAGGCCAAAAATGAAACTAAGTCTCCAACACTTTGCCAAATTTTTAGGTTTTAAGCCACTTGTACACATACTACGGGCTGAATTCGACAAAACAAATTTTGGGGTATTATAGTTATTGTTATTGTTTAATGGCAATTAATGACACAAGAACGTGCTTGCTGCATTATCTTATTTGGCAGTAGTCAATTTTTGGTTAGTGGTTGCTGAATTTGGCCACTATTTATTTTACGATTCATCTAACTTCCCACCATTCATTCATCCATTTTCTATTTTTATCGCTTCTAATTCTTGTAATCTAAAAGTCATTGATATTCCATCTTTACTATCTGTCATTCATTTTTTTCCATTGGATGGAAGACTTCCTCCTATAAATAGAGGTGCTCTTGCATATTTTTTCTAAGTACATGAAAATATAGAGTTCACAAAAGTTAGTAAAAAAAAAAGTTTATTTGATGAAGGGAGGTGTTCTTTTTGTGGATCTTTGAACTCAGCTCTTGTCCAGAGTTATTGAGTTATTCAATGTGAGAAGGTTATTGTATCTTGTAGGGGACAAGTCAAAAAGATTACTACTGGATTGGTGAAAATATTTGTTGCAATGGGCTTAAATCTCCTTAAAGAGAGCGATATATTCGCACTTTAGCCAAAAATAATATATTCTTTTTATTTTCTTCATTTGTAGTATTTAGTTTTAATTTTTATTGTAAATTTAATTTTAAAGAGATTCAATGGCA
The DNA here is from genome assembly GCA_030864225.1 of Capsicum baccatum var. pendulum. Classification (NCBI taxonomy): domain Eukaryota; kingdom Viridiplantae; phylum Streptophyta; class Magnoliopsida; order Solanales; family Solanaceae; genus Capsicum; species Capsicum baccatum. Next base: position 46,626,207 of record CM061557.1, read on the forward strand.
ACAACTGACAAATCCATGGATGTCAAAATAGGGGATCTTAATAAGCCATTATGGTTCAACGGTACTTATTTCAAAAGGTTGAAGGGTAAAGTTCTTTTCTACTTAAGTCTTCTCAATGTTTCTTATTTGTTAACTGAGAAGAATCCAATTAAAGTAGATATCTCTTTCATGATTGACGATGAATTTATTTCTCTTTAAGAGAAAGTTGAAAAATATGATGGTGACTCTTTAAGTGTCAAAAGTTTTTACTTAATTGCTATCTAATCATTTTTATTATTATTATGATAGAACTTACTCTAGTGCAAAGAAAATTTGGAAAGCATTGCAAAGTATGAAAATGAGGAGGCAAGAGCGAAAAAGTGTGTCGCTAACAGATCTTTTCATTTCCAAAGAGTGGACAACAAATCAATGATAGACCAAGTTCATATTTTACAATGATTAATGGAGAGTTTAGGTTCCACGAATTCAAAATTAGAGATGACCTTATTGTTTGTGACATAATTGATAAACTTCCACCTCCTTGGAAGTAATTTTAAAAAACTATATGCCACAAGCAAAAGAAAAATTCTCTGAATACTTTGATAAAGAGAATCCTCAAGGAAGAAGAAGCAACGAGCCAAGATGCGCTTTTGCAAACAAAAGAGAACAACATCCCGCCAATGGTAAATTTAATTACTTCAAATAATGCTACCCCTGAAACTGACAAGAATATTTCTTTCAAGACAAAGAAGAAAAAAATCAAGAAAAATAATGGTATACATCTCAAGGACGATAATAGTTCAAATAACCAAGTAAAAAATCAACATGTTCAAGAAAAGGGATTATGTTTGTTCGTGGCAAGAGTGACATTTTGCTCGATTTTGTAAATTATGAATGTTAGAGTTGTGACCCAAGTTTTGTTGATCCAGCCTAAAAATTATGGTGGTGCGACCCATGTTGCTGATTTTTAATGGGTTCTATGGTGGTAGCATAGGGATCGGGCCGATTGGCCCGATCCTGGAGCCACCACTGATCCCGATGAGGGTGCGGGAGCAAAGTCCCTACGGTATGGGCCTTTATATTTTTGGGCCTAGGACTAATTTGTATTCATGTATTATATAAGTGAATTTAGTGGGTTATTTTGGGTATTAAGAAATTATATCTCTCCATATTGTACTCCTCTCTTTTCATTGTGAAATTTCTCTGCCTCTGCCCATAGTTTTTCCCATAATGGTTTCCACATAAATATGTGTGTTCTTGTTTTTCATTTTTCTTGTGGTTTTCTTTATTCAATCCAAATCTAATAAATTGGTATCAGAGCCTATTTCGATTGTTTTTTGGGGGATGGCAACCATGAAGTTCTATTGTTGTATCGCTACACTAGATTTTCATTATGGTAGGTTAAGATGTGGGTTATACTCGCACAAATGAATTTAGATGATGATCTATTAGGGTTTTATCATATTCCCTCATCGTCGAAAGATGATGATAAATGGAGAAAGGATTGGAAGGCTCTATCTCAGATCCACCTTTAATTATCCAATCAAATTTTATAGGATGTTTTGAAGAAGACCACTATTACTGTGTTGTGGTTGAAACTAGAATCGTTATGTATGACAAAAAGACTAACAAGTAAGTTTCATCTCAAACAATGACTTTATTCCCATCACATGTCTGAGAGTTCGTCCTTGGTGGATTACCTATATGTCTCTAAGGAAATCATCTCTGATTTAGAGACTTTGGAGGTTAAGTACGATGTGGAAGATCTAGGGTTGATTTTGTTGTGTTCACTGCCTGCATCATACTTGACCTTTAGGGATATGATTTTACATAATCATGACACCCTGACCATAGATGAAGTCTACTATGATGAATTGTTCTCTAAGGAAAAGATGAAGCATCTTGTGAATGGGTCGAACACTCAAGAAGATGGTCTCATTATTTAAGGAAGGAATGCTGATAAGAACTCTGCGTTGATTATAGAAACAGATCAAAATCTATAAATAGAAATAAAACTTGTAATTACTACAAGAAAAAGGGTCATCAAATCTGAGTGTAGAGAGAAAAGAGAAGCTCCAAAACTGAAGAGAAACCAACAAGAGAAGTCCAGTGAAGAGAGTTTTGTTAAAGATGGAGAAATCTTGGTAGTTTCTGATGGTAACTCCAAAACCTATATGGATTGGATTCTTGAGTCAACTTGCCCATTTCATATGTGTTACAATCGGGATTGGTTTACAACATATGAAACAGTCGTTAAAGGTGTCATGTTGATGGGAAATAACACACTTTATTAGATAGCTGGTGTTAGAATAGTCAAAATTAAGATGTTTTATAGGCTTGTGAGGACACTTGGTGATGTACGGTATGTCCCCGACCTGAAGAGAAATCTTATTTCCTTGATACCTTTGATTGGAACGTATATAGGTACCACTAGTGAAGGTGGATTCTTGAAGTTTACTAAAGGTGATCTTGTTGTGATGAAGGGACAGAGAAAGTCTGTAAATTTGTATGTCTTGCAAGAATCTATAGTTACAGGTTATGCAACTATTTCTACCCCATCTCTATTAGAACGTGATGTTGCTAAACTTTGGCCTATGTGTTTGGGGCATATGAGTGAAAATGGGATAGCTGAACTAAGTAGGATAGGACTTTTTGATGGGCACAGTATTACCAAATTGGAGTTCTGTGAGCACTACATTTTTGTGAAGGAGAAGAGAATCAGATTCACTAAAGGCATCCACTCAACTAAAGGCACACTTGATTACATTCAATCTGATCTATGGGGTCCTTCTAGAGTACCGTCTAGAGGAGATGCACATTATTTGTTGACTATTATTGATCACTATTCCAAAAAATTTTGGGTGTTTTTCCTGAAGCAAAAGAATGATGTATTTCCTACTTTCAAGGAGTGGGGGAGCAGGTAAAATGCCTTTAGCCTAAAAATAGTTTAGAGTTCTGTTATAAAGAATTTAATGCTCTATGCAAGTTAGAAGAAATTGTAAGGCACTTGACAGTTTATCATACTCAGCAGCAGAATGGTAAGGCCGAACTAATGAATAGGACTACAATAAAAGAGGTGCATTATATGCTCTCTAATGTTGGTTTACCCAAGTCTTTTTGGGCCAAAGCTACTTCCATAACTTGTCTTCTTATTAACGGTCTCCCTTAGTCATAATTGATAAAAGGACTCCACAAGAGGTATAGTCTAGTACTCCTACTAGTTATTCTGATTTTAGGATAGTTGGATGTCTTGCTTATGCTCATGTTGATAATGGAAAGTTGGAACCTAGATCGGTCAAGTGCTTATTTATCGGTTATAAACCTAGTGTTAAAGAATATAAGGTTTAATTTCTAGAAAGTAGAAAGGTTATAATTAGCAGAGATATTGTGTTCGATGAAGCTTCTATGCTTTAGGCTTTCTCCAAATCTAGTGCTTTGCCCTAGATAAGCTTATTGACATGAATCAGCAAAAATCAAGCACCCGCATTAAATTATAGATTGGAGCAAAGAATCACCAGTGCCTACTTCTTAGTCTAGCCCAAAGATATAAAGTGATACTTTATTTTATTCACCACTAGTGGCACCACAATATTCTATTTCTAAGGATAGGCCTAGGTGAGATATTAGACCTCCTCAGAAGTCTGTTGAAGATGATTTGGTTGCTTATGCATTGAATGTAAAAGAAGGTATTGATTCCGATGAAGAACCTTCTTCTTACTCAGAGGCAGTTAGTTGTGATAATTTCATCCAATGAATAATTGTTATACAGGAGGAGATGGAATCACTTCATAAGAATGGCACATGGGATTTGGTGAGATTGCCTAAAGATAAGAAAGTTTCCCATTGCAAGTGGGTATTTAAAAAGAAAGAAGGAACATCGGGAGTTGAAGATGCTAGGTACAAAGAAAGACTAGTTGCTAAAGTCTACATTCAGGTTCCAGGTGTTGACTTCACAGATGTGTTTTCTTCAGTTGTAAAGCATAGTTCGATTCGATACTTTCTTGCTATTGTGGCTATTCATGATCTTGAGCTTGAGCAGTTGGATGTCAAAACTGCATTCATACATGGATAACTTGTGTAGGATATCTATATGCATCAACTAGAGGGTTTTGTAGTCTCAGGAAAGGAGGACAACGTATGCTTGTCGAAAAAGTATCTTTATGGATTAAAACAGTCCCCCAGGCAATGGTATAAAAGGTATAACCCTTTTATGACTTCTCATATATTTCGGAGGAGCAATTATGATAGTTGTGTCTACTTCAAGGGGGGAAGTGGTGGTTCTTTCATGTTTTATTTCTTGTATGTTGATGATATGTTGATTACAGCAAAGGATATGACAGAAATAATAAAATTCAAAGCCTATCTAAGAAAGGAGTTTGAGATGAAGGATCTAGAAGCAACAAAGAAGATTTTTTGCATAGAAATTATAAAGGATAGAGAGAAGTGTTAGTTATATTTGAGTCAAAAAAGGTATATTGAGAAAGTGCTTCACATGTTTAATATGCAAAATTCCAAACCTGTAAGTACTCTATTGGCAGCTCACTTCAAACTCTTGACCACTTTATCTCTAAAGACTGATGATGAGCATGACAATATGTCTCAAGTTCCATACTCTAGTTTCGTCGCGTCTCTTATGTATGTGATGATGTGTTTCCAACAAAATTTATATTATACTGTCAATGTAGTTAGTAGATATATTGCAAATCCTGGAAAAGAACATTTGAAAATAGTTCAGTGGATTTTTAGATACCTTCATGGATCTGCTGATATTTTTTTGCTGTTTGGGAAAAATAGAGATGGAGTAATCGAGTATGTTGATTCTGATTTTATAGGAGATCATGATAAAAAGAGGTCCCTTACAGGTTATGTTTTCATTACTGGTGGTTGTGATATTAGTTGTAAAGCTATCATACAAACTATGGTTGCTTTGTCAACTGCTAAGGTGGAGTACATGGCCATTACAGAGGCATTCAAGGAAGACATTTGGTTGAAGTGTCTGTGTGGCAAACTTAGCAAAGACTTATAGATTACTATGGTCTTTTGTGACAGTCAGAGTGCTATCTTCCTTACAAATGTTCAAATGTTTCATGAAAGGACAAAGCAAATCGATATTCGATATCATTTTGTATGTAAAGTTATTGCTCGTGGTGATATTGTGGTCAGCAAGATTAGTACTCATAATAATTCTGCTAATATGATTACCAAGACACTACTATGTGCCAAGTTTGAGCATTGCTTAGACTTGGTTAGTGTTAGATATTAAGTATGCCCTTAGGGGCTATTTTGGAAGAGGTGTAAAGTTTGTCTTGAAATGGATTTGAGTTCTAAATTAGATTCATGTCAAGGTGGAGATTGTTAGAGTTGTGACCCAAATTTTGCTGATTTGGCACAAAAATTTTTGTGGTGTGACCCATGTTGGTGATTTTCAATGGGGTCTATAGTGGTAGCTTGGGATCGGCCCAATCCCAAAGCCCATTACTGATCCCGAAGAAGGTGCGGGGACGAATCCCCCACTGTATTGACCTTTATTTTTTGGGTCCTACGATTTATTTTTTTGCACGTATTATATAAGTGCATTTAGTAGGTTGTTTTGGGTATTTAGAAATTATATCTCTCCACATTGTACTCCTCTCCTTTCATAGTGAAATTCCTCTGCCTCTTCCCATTGTTTTTCCCGTAAGGGTTTCCACATAAATTTGTGTGTTCTTATTTTTCGTTTCCCTTGTGGTTTGCTTTATTCCGTTGAATATAATAGTGAAAATATGGGCCCACACCTCACACAAATGTTACCAAAAAATTATTTGTGACGATGATTACAGAAATAATCATGCTGGAGAATATTGATGGATGGTGGGCTGGCTCCTGTGCAAACCGTCATGTCTTTTATGACAAAGAGTGATTTAAAAAATATACTCCTTTTGAAGAGCCCAAACCCATCATGCTTAGAGATTCTCAAACCACTCAAGGGCTTGAACTGGGAGATGTCGAATTGAATTTTACTTTTGGAAGGGTATTAATTTTAAAAGATGTACTTTATACTCTTTCTTTGAGAAAAAAAATTGATTTCTCGTTTTCTTCTTAATAAAGCAAGCTTCAAGCAAATTATTGAATCTGACCAATATGTAAATGTGAAAAATAATAATTTTGTGGGAAAGGGGTATGTTTCTGATGGGATGTTCATGTTGAATGTTGAAATGAATAAAATATGTACTTCTTTTTACATAGTTTCTTCTACTAATTTTTGACATGTTCATTTGTGTCATATATATGATCGTTATGTGGAAATTTTGAGTAGCTTAAGATTTATTAAAATAATCAAAAAGAATTTTGAAATATGTTAGGCTTATAGTAAAGACAAAATCACAAAAAGGCCCCATTTTCAAGTTGAACGAAAAACTTATTTAATAGAATTAGCTCATACTGATATTTGTGAACTTGGAGGAATTTTAACTCGTGGAGGAAATAAATATGTTATCACTTTTATTTCTAATTTTTCTAAGTTTACATATGTGTACTTAATGAAAAATAAAAGTGATGCTTTTGAGAATTTTAAAACTTTTCTCCATGAAGTTTAAAATCAATTTTGTAGAAAAATGGAAAGAACTAGAAGTGATAGAAGCTGCGAATCTGAGTCAAATGAACTCAATCCTTTGGTAGATCATTGGGTATAATTCTTGAAACTACTCCTCTTTATTCTTCTGAATCTAATGGTGTAGAGGAAAGAAAGAATAGAACTTTGGTTGAGTTGACTAATGTCATGTTAATTGAGCCTAGTGCAACTTTAAATATTTGCGGTGAAGCACTTTTAACTGCTTGTTATATGTTGAATCGTGTGCCTCGTAAAAAACTAAAGTAACACCATTTGAGTTGTGGAAAGGTCAGAAGCAAAATTTGGGATATTTTCTTAGCCTATTTAAGATTAATAGGTTCTAAAATCTCTAAGTTGGGTAAGAAAAGTTACTACTTGTGCATTTCTTGGTTATGCTTCAAATAGTACAGGCTACAAATTTTTTAATCTTAAAGATAGTGTTATAATAGAATCTGGTAATGCTATTTTTTATGAAATAATTTTTTTTATTATAAAATTAGTGGGGGTCAGAGGACTGAAGAAAATATTTTTTTCACTACCTAGATCTTCCACTTCTATTTTGAAAAATAAAAAAAATAATGATTTTGAGTTAAGAAGTAGTAAAAGAGCTAGAGTAGAAAAAAATTTTGGTCCTGATTATTATATTTTAACGTTGGAGATGACCCTCTTTCTATAAAAGATTCTTTGTCTTCACTTGATGCTATTTTGTGAAAAGAGGTTGTAAAATGAAATCACTAATTTTAAATAAAACTTGGAAGCTAGTTGATTTACCATTGGATTGTAAAACAATTGTCTATAAATGGTTCTTATGTAAAAAGTGAAAACCAGATGCATCTGTTGATAAATACAAGGCTAGGTTAGTGGCTAAAGGTTTTAAGCAACTAGGTGGCCTAGAATTCTTTGACATTTTCTCCGATAACTAGAATTACATCCATTAGACATTTAGTTGTTATGGCGGCAATTTTTTATTTAAAAATTCATCAAATGCATGGAAAATCAGCTTTTTAAAATAGAGTCCTAAATGAAGATATTTACATGGAACAATACATATTGTTAAAGCTGGCCAATTAAACAAAGTGTGTAAACTTGCTAAATCTCTATAGGGTTTGAAACAGAAACCAAATCAATAGCATACAAAATGAGTGTGACAAGTTCATGTATCATAAGTCTTGAAATAATTCGCATGTTACTATTTGCTTATATGTTGATGATTTGTTGATCTTTGTCTCTAACATAAATGTTATTGGAGAGACTAAAAACATTCTTTAGAATTCATTTGATATGAAAGATCTTGGTTAGGCTAATTTTATTCTAGGAATAAACATAACTAGAATTTGAGATGAAATCTTGACCAGTCATATTAAGTTGAAACATATTTTAAAAAATATAATTTCTTTGGTTGCAAGCATGTTGTAACTCCTTTTGATTTTAGTGTTCACTTATTTTCTATTGAAAGTGAAAATTATGTTATAAAACAAAATGAATATGCTATCATAATTGAAAGTTTGAGCTATTTGATAGATTGCATTAGGCCTGATATTGCGTATGCAATAGGAGTACTTAGAAGATTTACTATCAAGCTAGGTAATGAACATTGGCATGCTATAACGAGAGTAATGCGATATTTAATTGGAATTAAACTTGTGGTTTGTTCTATAAAAAAAATATCCTGTTGTACTTGAAGGCTTTTGTGATACAGATTGGAATACTTTATTAGGTGTTTCCTATGTACTATTTTTATATTTTTTCTTTGGGTGGTGGTGCTATTTTCTTAAAAATTTAAAAAGCATACTATTATTGCTAACTCTACTATGGAGGTTGAACTAATGGTTTTAACTTCAGTTAGTGAGGAAGCGAATTGGCTGAGAGATTTGTTATTTCAAATACCTTATATTAAAAAATTAATTTCTCCTATTTTAATTCATTATGATAGTACCACTGCAATTGGTAGAGTTCAAAACCGTTATTACACTGGTAAATTCAGATATATATAGAGAAAAAATAGTAATGTGAGATCATATTTGACAAATGGTACCATTAATGTTGATTATGTCAAAACATGTGATAATCTTGTAAATTTATTGATTAAGGCCTTAGCAAGAGAAAAGGTTTGGTGCACATCGAGGGGGATATAATTGAAGTCGATAAATTCTTGAGTCATATGTGAGAAAACCCAATATAAGGAGTAGACATCTTATATCTAGGTTCAATGAGAAAAATGAATCACATTATGACTTGTTGTGAAAAACTGCACTATTTTTTATCCCTCCCTACGGTGTGAGTTTATTTACCTGTAATGATTGTATGCTTGAGTTTAAAAGAAACACAATAAAAATTTGTATCTCATATGAGTGGAGTGCTAATATTATAGGAGCACTCTCGATGAATTTCATCTATGTGAGTTTGGAAGTCGGCTGCTTCCTACGGTAACTAGGCTCACTCACAAGGGCACTCATGAAACCGAAATAGCACAAGGTTGTAATGTGTTGGCTATAAAACTCATGTCAACACCTTGACCATTATGTGTAAGAAGTAACTTTTTATTTTCCCTAAGCAGTCATTGTTCATGTTTGAGACCACTACGGTTCTAGAGAAAAAAATACTGTTTTACTAATTGAAGGTTCAATATAGAGAACACCTTCATTTTTCATTGTAGTCTTCCTTCAGCTAGTAGACTCTCTTATTAATATAAAATGAGTGGAGGATTGATGGTGAGAGCGTTTTAATATGTGTATTTTACCTATATCCTGACATGTTTACCACTATTTACCAAAAATCCCAACTTTTTATAAAATTTCAAAAAATTCCAATTTTTAGATATTGAAGATACATATAAGTAATGTTAGATACATATAACATATACGTTTGATTAGTAAATTAATTTTCTTAATTTAAGGCTTGCAACGGACAAATACACATCAATGTAGCAAATAACCTAACTAATAACGGTAAAGAATCAATTAAATCCTACAAAAACTAGTCATCTGTTTTTGATTCCAAATCTTTAAACAAATTATTTTCCATCATCACCTTTGATTCTAGATAAAACTACTGCTACTTTTTTTCTTTGAGATTTTGTTTGAGGTACCTACAATGAACATTTCCATGTTGTTATATCATTTCGATATTTGTATTAATGATATAAAGTACGACGGTTATAAGAGTGATGCAATAATTGTTAGTGAACATGTAACATATGAAGATTTTATGTAAGCTAAAACAGTTTAATTAGATATACGTGTACCCAGTTCAAATTACTTATTCCGTATATTATATGTTACTTATAAGTTTCTTCCACCTAATTTACTGATATGCTTCTTCCAATTAATAAATTATGGTTAATACATTAGATATAGGTTGTTATATATTAGGACGATGAAAGAGTCTACGTTTGAAGAAAATTAATTCTTTATTTTATTCTTTTGGTTAGGTCAAGTCACATGATTCACCTTAACTCTTTTTTAAGAAAAAATATCAGAACTCCTTATTTGATAGGCTAATTTTGTTGTTTTACACATACAATATTTATAAAATAACAATAGATACATACACCTACGTTAACACAAAATCATAGATACAAATAGTATTAAATGTATCTTTTGTTTTATACCTATATTTTACACCTACAACTTTTATAAAGTAACAAGAGATACATACAAACACACACATTGACACAGAACTATAGATACAAATTATATAAAATGTATCAGTTGTTTTACACCTATGTTTTACACCTACAATTTTTATAAAATAATAATAGATACATACAGCCACATTAATACAGTTACACTCACATTAACATAGAACCATAAATACAAATTATATAAAATGTATGAACCATAGATACAAATTATATAAAATGCATCAGTTGTTTTACACTTATGTTTTATACCTACAATTTTTCTAAAATAACAATAGATACATACACCTGCATTAACACATTTACACTCACATTAACACAGAATCATAGATACAAATTATATATAATGTATCAGTTATTTTGCACCTATATTTTACACCTCCAAATTGTACTAAAAATTTATAGATACATAGACCTACATTAGCAAAGAACCCTGGATACAAATTATAAAACATGTATCATTTTTTTTACAAAGAAAAAAAGTAAATTTGGTAAACACAAAAAAATAGCACCAAAGATAAGATAATGAATAAGTATCATGCATGAGGAAATATGTATCTCGGCATAATATTGCTCAGATCTGAACATGCTTTTCATGTAATTTCTTTTTTCTTAGCTTTTTTTGCATGCTTTTCACGTAATTTCTTCATCATAGTTGGATCGTTTCTATTCTTAGATCTATTTTCATTAAAACCATCAGAATCTTGTTCAAAAATATCAGGAACAATATTTACAACTGTTTTATACTGTTTAATATTGTCTAATTGAGAGATTCCAAGACTTAAAGATGGAACCAAATCTCTATCATTATGTAAAATCAAATAATATGGACACAAAAAAAAGAAGATAATCAAATAATTAATTCAACAATGAAACTGAAATAAAACTTTGTAGAAAACGGAATAAAAAAATGATTTTTGATAGAAATTGAAAGATATGATAAGAACAAAGTGAATATGATTTTCGGAAAAAATTTTACCCTGATTCAAAATTTTGAAATCGTGCACGAAAAATAGTGGAAAACCGCTGCAGAAATTCAAGCGTAGAAATAGCAAAAACCAGTGTTAAATTTTGTAAAGAAGACCACAATTGTCTGAAGTTGTAATATGTATCTCACCTATTTTCTAAACAATTGTAAAAGTAGTAATGTTGGGATATTTATAAAATTTTAAAGTGAAGAAGATTTTAATAGGTTAGAAACTTAAGTGGTTGAATTATGAAAATTTTCAATTTAATATTAATATTTCATAAAGTTAATATGCTCCACGTTTTGGTTGCTCATTTATCTTTGAGTATCAATTGTCATTTACTATTTTTTAAGTTACATTTTGGTGCAGTAAGTGGCTTATTACTCCTTGGAGTTAATACCTTAAAAGGCAATGGAGTGCGTGTTCTAATGGTTGTTACTGTTACTGTTTAATGGCAATTCAAAGCACAAGAACGTGCTTGCTGCATTATCTTTTTTGGCAGCAGTTGACTATTGGTTAATGGTGGCTAAATTTGGCCACCATTTTCTCTGAGATTCATGAAAATTCTCACCCTTTATTCATTCATTTTCTATCTTTTAGCGTGTAATTGGTGTAATCTAAAAGTCATTGATATTCCATCTTTACTATCCTTCATTCATTCTTATACATTGCATAAAAAATTTCTTCTCCTATAAATAGCGGTGGTCTTACTTATTTTTTTTAAGTACATGAAAATATAAAGTTCACAAAAATCAGTAAAAAAGGGAGTTTATTAGTTGAGGGAGGTGTTTTTTTTTATGGAGCTTTGAACTCAACTCTTGTCCAGAATTGTTGAGTTATTCTTTGTGAGAAGGTTGTTGTATCCTAGACGGGGCAAGTTAAGAAGATTATTACTGGACCGATGAAAATATTTGCTGCAGTGGGTTTGAATCTCCTTAAAGAGAGTGATATATCCACACCTCAGCCCATTTGTAGGGGGGGTGCGGATAACTAAGCTGATAAATAGATTTATTGTAACTGATGAATCTATTCTTTTTTGTGCGTGGATATTTTTTAGATTTTGTTTTAATAAATTATTCTTTTTGTGAGATGTATTCATTAATTTATTTAGTTTATTATTTTATCCTGTAGTAACTGCTGAGTTACAAATTTCTGTATAATAAGTTATTCTTTCTGTACTGTAGTGTATATCTAATTCTAGATTTTCTATGTCATTTATTATCTTGTGTTGTTCTTCTCGTAGTGAGTTTTTTATATTATATAAACTGTCACATGTGCTTTTTTCTAAATTTTCTAAGGTTTTTTCTATCCAAATTAACTTTTCTTTTAGATCTTCCATTATTTTTCTAATATGGTTTCTATAATTAATTTCGTTATTTAGATTATCTTGGTTTTCTCTAGTTTTTCTAATATATTCTAACATCCACAATCTTGGTCTGAATAATATCCTTCTGGGTATATGTCTTCGTATATCTGTTCTAAGGCATTTATCATTTCTATTTCGTAGTTTATTACTTCTTCTAATATCATTTTCTTAATATCTATTATTTCTATATCTTTAAGTATATATAAGATTAAAACTCTAAGGTAGTCTAAATGAGCTATTTTCTAAAATTGATATTTTATAGTTATTTGTTTTAGACTTAGTAGTTTTTGCATATTTATATTAAGAGATTTTATATATTTTTTATTTTCCATGTATCTTACTATATTTATTTTTATCTGTTTTTCTATTAACTGTATATTTCGCATATCTTTAAAATTTCTACGTGATCCTAACATAATAAATATTTATAAGAGTAGTTAGGTATGTGTGATATATAACTTATCCTATCCGTATAATTTCCTCCATATGCTTTTTCTAATATAATTTTTCTTATATCTGCAACATCAATATCTCTAAGTACATACAAAATAAGTATCTTGAATTTATCTACCATCACATCAGATATATTATCATTCATTATCATAAAATTGCTTTTTTCAAAATATTCCCTTCAACCATGTACATCATAAAATATAGTCATCTCAGATTACTATATACTAGATTATTCTTAAATAACATGTTCTTCGGTCACTATTAGCATGGTAATTCGGATACTTTTCCCTTAAACAGCGCCTCGACTCTGGTTACTCCCCGCCACGGCTTCTTGCCTCATTGGTTTCACCTTTAGGATGGCATAGTACCTAGGGATTTTTCTCCGTTTCCACTTTGCTAATAAACTTCTTAACATATTATTTTTCGAATAATTCTACTATAAAGTAACTAATATGAATTTATTTTATCATATCATGATTGTCGGGAATTATGAATTTAGCTATTCATAATCATAAATAGATATACCTGTTCCGGTAGCTTTGATATTTCTGAGGTTTGTTGTTCCATAGCTTTTTCCATTGCATTGTATATATTTAATTAACTGGGCTAAATATTTTTGAACAGAATGGAGAGAGTTTTTTTTGGCTAATGTCAGAAGGCTTGCCTTGCAATGCCTTCTTGCTTCTTTATTTATAGAATGATTTTTACAAACACTTTACATGTTTTACAACCTTACGTAAAGGCTAAAAATCTAAAAAACAAAAAAGGCCTTAAAAGTCTTAAAGGCTATACATAGGCTACCTAAAAGTCTATGTAGGCTTAAATGATCCTAAAGTCTACATAAGAATCTAAAAAGTGTGTGAAAAAATAGTAACTTACAATAATTTTAAATACTTTTACGTAAATAAAATCTGTACAATGAATATCTTGTCTCCGTTGATTTTTTCGTATCTGTCATATCTCCATTATTGCTTCTTATCTTATCTTCCAGCTGTCATATTGTCTTCTTGATTTTTTATTCTAGATGTACTTCTGGAATAATATTATCTTCTCCATTACACCTCGAACATTGGTGATCTGGATATTTATCCCCAATTATTTTACAGTATCTTGTTAGTAATCCGTCAGAAATAAATCCTTTTTTAATGGCTCGTGCAGTAGATGGTTTCTCTGGATTGAGTAGCGTCATTATCCATTGTCTTACGTCCTCCATATCTGTTGGTCGTAGCTCTTTCGAATTCGAGTAAATCATTTGGTGATCTCTCGAGTAGTAGCTCCATATTGGATTTCCATTAGCATAGTTATTTGCTAGTTCTTGTATAATCGTAGATAGTCCAATAAGTCTTTTATTTGCGTAGAATTCTGGTATCTCGATTCTAGGTATTTTCGGTTGCTGCGCAATATCTTCTAGTATAATCATATCTCTTGTTAATCCTATCTTTACGACTTGTATAACTGGTTTTATCTCGTTATATAATATCTCTGCGGGTGCAGTATAACACTTTATATAAAATAGAGTGCCTTTTGTTATTCTTTTATAGGTCGTGAATATCTTATATAATTCGTCCATAGCTGTCAATTCTGGTCCATCTTGGGTGTATATGGTGTTTAGCAGTCCATAGTCAAAACATGTTTTCACTAGGCTTGGGTTAGTTTTTGGTAGTGCGATTAACTTATTATATCCCTGTAATTTTTGGGTTATATAGTTGGTATTTGGTTCTTGGGTGTTTGTAGCTTTTGGGTTATGGTTTAGGAAGTTTTGTACTCTATAGATGTTTTCTATATATTTCTGGGCTGTATAATTGTAAATTTTTTTGTCTTGGTTCAGGCTATCTCGGTATGTGTTAACTTGTGGGGGTATGAATAAATAGTCTTTTTGTATTTTTGGTGTAAATGGTTTTTCAAATATTTTATTCATGTTCGTATTTTGGTATCTTGGTCGACTAACTCCTTTGCTTGTACCTGCAGAAGTAGATTGATAAGCGTTATGGGTTTTATGGAGTATCCCAACGTCTCCTTCTAGCTCTGGAATTTTATTGTCTTTCGATCACATAGCTCTGCACACTGCTGAGTTAGCTGATTCATAGCTATAGACTTCAGTTTATCTTCATTAGTCTTTAGCTTTAGCTTTTCTATCTCAGTACCCATTAGCTTCATCTCGGTACCCATACTGTCCACTTTCAATGAAAGCGTAGTCAGGGCGTTGAGTATCTTTTCATGTATATTTTCTTCTATCATTTCAGTTTGTGTAGCTTTGTCTTGATATGTAATCTGCAATAACATTTTTGTTAGTACTGATTACTTCTATTATAAATGTAAAATTTAATATGTTTAAAACTAGTCTCCGAATTTCTTTTGTTGTAACTGAATTTTGTATTTTCTTTGTTAGCCACTAGCGTACCTGTGTATTATCTGTTCGCACAATAAATTTGTTATATACAATATATGGCTCAAATGCTAACAAACATTTATATAATGAACATAATTCTTTTCTATTTATTTCCCATTTTATTTCTGTCTCGTTGAACGTACATGAGTAGTATCTACAATGGTGTTCTATTTTTTCTGCCTCATATCTATATTTAAGTACTCCTCCGTAACTATATTCACTGGCATCTGCTTCTACTATATATATAAATTTTTTATTTTCATCCGGAAATTGTAATTTTGGTAATTCCTTGCAAAGTAATTTTATTTTTTGAACTTGTTTTTTATCTTCTTCATCATAGTTATATTCTATATCCTTTTTTAATTTTTTCTGTAATGGTTTTAGGTTTTCTGCTAATTTTGGAATATATTCTCTTACTTAGTTTACTAATCCTAAGAATGATTGTAATTTCTTTTTTGTATCTAATTCTTCTTTCGAATTTATTATTTTTTGTACTATATGTTGTTGCATTTTTACTCCACTTTTATCTATTTGTATTCCTAAAAATTCTATCTGATTTTTCATAATTTCGGCTTTCTTTTCGCTTAGACTTATTCCTGATTTTTCTATTATATCTGTGAACTGTTCTAATAATTTTATATGTTCTTCTTTAGTTTTTGTATATAATAATATATCATCTATGTATACTATACAGTTAGGTAATTGTTTAAAATAATTATCCATAAAATGTTGATATCTACCTGGTGCATTTTTATATCCAAATGGTAATACATTCCACTCATAAAATCCTTGTGGTACCGTAAATGCGGTTAATTCTTTAGATTCTTCTTCTAACTTTAGATGGTAAAATCCTGATTTACAATCAAATTTGCTAAAATAATTATATCCTTGTATCTGTCTTATTTTAAATATCTTATTTGGTATTGGATAATTATATGTTATAGTTTTTGCATTTAAATTTCTATAATCAATAACCATTCTACTTTTTCCTCTTTTTTGTTCACTATGTTTATTTACTATAAATGCTGGACTATTATGTTTACTATTACTTTTTTGTATATATTGTTTTTCTAATAATTCATCTACATGCATTTTAAATTCTTTTAAATCGTCAAAATTATATGTTAATGGTCTTTGGGTTATTATACTATTTTTATCTATTAATTCAATTTTTATGGTAGTTTTATGTTTTTCCCATCCTTTTAATGGATCTTCACTATATAATTGTTCTAATTTTTTCTTAACTATTTCTATCTTATTTATTGAAAATATAGTTATTTCTGTTTTATTTATCGAGAATACTACTAATTCTATTGTATCTTCAGCGTTTTTTATATTTTCTAACTTTTGTGTAATTTTTTCACTTCCTTTTATCCAATCAGTTTTCTTTCTTATTTTATTATTAACTCTTTTTGCTCTTACTTTTTGTTTACATGGGGTTGTGAACCACCAATCGTTTCTAGTTATTATATGTGGGTATAGTTTATCTAAAAATGGCATTCCTAAAAGTATATCTTTTGATGTTAGTTCATAATTATAAATTTCTTCTATTGTCAATATCTTATCCCATATTTGTGCTTTTACATTCCTAGTTTTATAAGTAATTAAGCTTCCTTCATTATTAAATCCTTTAACTGCTATTGGTATTTTTAATTTATCCCATTACTTTCTGGTAAGCAATTATATCTACATAAATTAGCTTCTGCTCCTGTATCTATCATAGGCGTATAATATCTACTATAATATCCTTCCACTACTATCTTCATTAATACATATATTTTCATTTTATGTTAAGGTTCTTTTTAAGAATAATCTTTCCCTATTATATGTTATGGCTAATTGTGTATGTTCTATATTATATGGTTTTACTTGTTCTAACCATTTTATTCCTAATATTATATTTGCTTTTTGCATTTCTTCTTTTACCTCAAATTCTATTTTTATTTTTCTAATTCCTCCTATTATTATTTCTTTTTCTGCTATATCTTTACTATTTATTAAACTTCTCGGTAGATCTGGGCATATATCATTATCAGTTTTTATTTCTTCATTTTTTACTAAACATTTTGCTGTATAATTTTCTTCTTGTCCTGTGTTTAATAGTATTAAATATTCTTTTTCATTTATTTTTTCCTGTTATATAATATCGATTTAGATTACTTATTGAATTTGTTTCATAACTCGTCCTTTTTTATGAGCTTGATGATTTTGGTTTTTCATTAGCTATTCTTTTTGTCGTACTTATTCTATCATTTACTATTTCTATATTTTCTTCTATATCTATGCCTCTATAGCTATAATCATTATAATTTATTGTTTTTACAATTTGTTCAAATGGGCTATCTATTTGTATCTTGTTAATCTTATTTTTCCCTGTTATTTTATGTTTTGTTGTTAATACATATAAATTTTTACATCTTGCTGTAAATATTTTACTTCCTGGGGTTAATTCTATACCTGATATCTTCCAATATAATACTAATGATTTATCTATATTTCTATCTGTTACTGCTATTGAATAATTTGCACTTATTATAAATTTAAATTTTTGGTATATTAAGTTTCCTTTTACGGCAGTTATTATGCTTTTTTCTATAGGTTTTATAATTCTATCATCTGCTAAATATAATTCTATCGGTGTATCTATTCCTTCTCTAAAACATGCTTTTATTAATATTTCTGTACCTCCAAGGTGTACGTATTTTATTGGATCTCCTTTACTTTTTATATCATTTATTTCTTTATTAATTATTCTTTTTGTTACAAGTGGTATACTAGCTTTTTCTTTTGCATATCTACAGTCTATTACATGTTCTTTTTGACATACTACATAATATTCTTCTTTTTTCCTACTAAAAATATTTTTTATTGTTGGTATTTTAAATATTTTTTCTACACTTAAATCTAACTCTTTTCCTTTTATTTCATCAAATATATTACTATCAAATATTATTTTTTGTTCTGTTCCTTCATCATTTAAATATTCTTCCTTTGTTATTATTTTTATATCTTCTTCAGTCATTCAATTCATCTATTTCACTATCTGTTTCAGTATCTGTTTCGTTTTCTGCAATTTCATATATACTATCTTCACTTTCTAATTCATAATCTATATAATCTATTTGCATATATTCTGTATTTTCTATTTTTATTTCTGATATTTGTTTATTTTTTAGATTTTTAGGTAATTTACAATCTCTAGCTAAATGTCCTAACTTTCCACAATTATAACATGTACATTCTTTTATAGATTTTTTCTTTCTATATCGTCTTTTATTTTTATAATTTTTTACATAATATCTTTTTCTTGGTTTCTTATATTTATATTTTGATTTTTTATATTTCTTATGTCTTTTTCTTTTCTTATAATATCTTTCTTCACATCCAAATTGGGGTGCTATTTTAAAAAACAAGTTCAAAAAATAAAATTACTTTGCAAGGAATTACAAAAATTACAATTTCCGGATGAAAATAAAAAAATTATATATATAGTAGAAGCAGATGCCAGTGAATATAGTTACGGAGGAGTACTTAAATATAGATATGAGGCAGAAAAAATAGAACACCATTGTAGATACTACTCAGGTACGTTCAACGAGACAGAAATAAAATGGGAAATAAATAGAAAAGAATTATGTTCATTATATAAATGTTTGTTAGCATTTGAGCCATATATTGTATATAACAAATTTATTGTGCGAACAGATAATACACAGGTACGCTGGTGGCTAACAAAGAAAATACAAAATTCAGTTACAACAAAAGAAATTCGGAGACTAGTTTTAAACATATTAAATTTTACATTTATAATAGAAGTAATCAGTACTAACAAAAATGTTATTGCAGATTACATATCAAGACAAAGCTACACAAACTGAAATGATAGAAGAAAATATACATGAAAAGATACTCAACGCCCTGACTACGCTTTCATTGAAAGTGGACAGTATGGGTACCGAGATGAAGCTAATGGGTACTGAGATAGAAAAGCTAAAGCTAAAGACTAATGAAGATAAACTGAAGTCTATAGCTATGAATCAGCTAACTCAGTAGTGTGCAGAGCTATGTCGATCGAAAGACAATAAAATTCCAGAGCTAGAAGGAGACGTTGGGATACTCCATAAAACCCATAGCGCTTATCAATCTACTTCTGCAGGTACAAGCAAAGGAGTTAGTCGACCAAGATACCAAAATACGAACATGAATAAAATATTTGAAAAACCATTTACACCAAAAATACAAAAAGACTATTTATTCATACCCCCACAAGTTAACACATACCGAGATAGCCTGAACCAAGACAAAAAAGTTTACAATTATACAGCCCAGAAATATATAGAAAACATCTATAGAGTACAAAACTTCCTAAACCATAACCCAAAAGCTACAAACACCCAAGAACCAAATACCAACTATATAACCCAAAAATTACAGGGATATAATAAGTTAATCGCACTACCAAAAACTAACCCAAGCCTAGTGAAAACATGTTTTGACTATGGACTGCTAAACACCATATACACCCAAGATGGAGCAGAATTGACAGCTGTGGACGAATTATATAAGATATTCACGACCTATAAAAGAATAACAAAAGGCACTCTATTTTATATAAAGTGTTATACTGCACCCGCGGAGATATTATATAACGAGATAAAACCAGTTATACAAGTCGTAAAGATAGGATTAACAAGAGATATGATTATACCAGAAGATATTGCGCAGCAACCGAAAATACCTAGAATCGAGATACCAGAATTCTACGCAAATAAAAGACTTATTGGACTATCTACGATTATACAAGAACTAGCAAATAACTATGCTAATGGAAATCCAATATGGAGCTACTACTCGAGAGATCACCAAATGATTTACTCGAATTCGAAAGAGCTACGACCAACAGATATGGAGGACGTAAGACAATGGATAATGACGCTACTCAATCCAGAGAAACCATCTACTGCACGAGCCATTAAAAAAGAATTTATTTCTGACGGATTACTAACAAGATACTGTAAAATAATTGGGCATAAATATCCAGATCACCAATGTTCGAGGTGTAATGGAGAAGATAATATTATTCCAGAAGTACATCTAGAATAAAAAATCAAGAAGACAATATGACAGCTGGAAGATAAGATAAGAAGCAATAATGGAGATATGACAGATACGAAAAAATCAACGGAGACAAGATATTCATTGTACAGATTTTATTTACGTAAAAGTCTTTAAAATTATTGTAAGTTACTATTTTTTCACAGACTTTTTAGATTCTTATGTAGACTTTAGGATCATTTAAGCCTACATAGACTTTTAGGTAACCTATGTATAGCCTTTAAGACTTTTAAGGCCTTTTTTGTTTTTTAGCTTTTTAGCCTTTACGTAAGGTTGTAAAACATGTAATGTGTTTGTAAAAATCATTCTATAAATAAAGAAGCAAGAAGGCATTGCAAGGCAAGCCTTCTGACATTAGCCAAAAAAAAACTCTCTCCATTCCGTTCAAAAATATTTAGCCCAATTAATTAAATATATACACTGCAATGGAAAAAGCTATGGAACAACAAACCTCAGAAATATCACAGCTACCGGAACAGGTATATCTATTTATGATTATGAATAGCTAAATTCATAATTCCCGACAATCATGATATGATAAAATAAATTCATATCAGTTACTTTATAGTAGAATTATTCGAAAAATAATATGTTAAGAAGTTTATTAGCAAAGTGGAAACGGAGAAAAATCCCTAGGAACTATGCCATCCTAAAGGTGAAACCAATGAGGCAAGAAGCCGTGGCGGGGAGTAACCAGAGTCGAGGCGCTGTTTAAGGGAAAAGTATCCGAATTACCATGCTAATAGTGACCGAAGAACATGTTATTTAAGAATAATCTAGTATATAGTAATCTGAGATGACTATATTTTATGATGTACATGGTTGAAGGGAATATTTTGAAAAAAGCAATTTTATGATAATGAATGATAATATATCTGATGTGATGGTAGATAAATTCAAGATACTTATTTTGTATGTACTTAGAGATATTGATGTTGCAGATATAAGAAAAATTATATTAGAAAAAGCATATGGAGGAAATTATACGGATAGGATAAGTTATATACCACACATACCTAACTACTCTTATAAATATTTATTATGTTAGGATCACGTAGAAATTTTAAAGATATGCGAAATATACAGTTAATAGAAAAACAGATAAAAATAAATATAGTAAGATACATGGAAAATAAAAAATATATAAAATCTCTTAATATAAATATGCAAAAACTACTAAGTCTAAAACAAATAACTATAAAATATCAATTTTAGAAAATAGCTCATTTAGACTACCTTAGAGTTTTAATCTTATATATACTTAAAGATATAGAAATAATAGATATTAAGAAAATGATATTAGAAGAAGTAATAAACTACGAAATAGAAATGATAAATGCCTTAGAACAGATATACGAAGACATATACCCAGAAGGATATTATTCAGACCAAGATTGTGGATGTTAGAATATATTAGAAAAACTAGAGAAAACCAAGATAATCTAAATAACGAAATTAATTATAGAAACCATATTAGAAAAATAATGGAAGATCTAAAAGAAAAGTTAATTTGGATAGAAAAAACCTTAGAAAATTTAGAAAAAAGCACATGTGACAGTTTATATAATATAAAAAACTCACTACGAAAAGAACAACACAAGATAATAAATGACATAGAAAATCTAGAATTAGATATACACTACAGTACAGAAAGAATAACTTACTCCATATTGGATTTCCATTAGCATAGTTATTTGCTAGTTCTTGTATAATCGTAGATAGTCCAATAAGTCTTTTATTTGCGTAGAATTCTGGTATCTCGATTCTAGGTATTTCCGGTTGCTGCGCAATATCTTCTGGTATAATCATATCTCTTGTTAATCCTATCTTTACGACTTGTATAACTGGTTTTATCTCGTCATATAATATCTTCGCGGGTGCAGTATAACACTTTATATAAAATAGAACAACTCGAAAAAGCTCGTTCTCGCTTACGGAAAGTAGAAACCGAAGCCGAGCAGTTTCGAGTGAATGGATACTCCGAGATAGAATGAGAAAAATTGACATTGATTAATTCAACTTATAAGACTTTGGAACAATTAGAAAATTACAAAAATGAAACGATTCAGTTTGAACAGCAAAGGGCGATTAATCAAGTCCGACAACGGGTTTTCCAACAAGCCTTACGAGGAGCTCTAGGAACTCTGAATAGTTGTTTGAACAACGAGTTACATTTACGTACCATTAGTGCCAATATTGGCATGTTGGGAACAATTAAAGAAATAACTGATTAGTCTTTCTGATGTAGGTATTATTTTTTTCTTTCAAAAAAGAATAAAGAAAGAATCATGGTAACCATTCGAGCTGACGAAATTAGTAATATTATCCGTGAACGTATTGAACAATATAATAGAGAAGTAAAGATTGTAAATACCGGTACCGTACTTCAAGTAGGCAATGGCATTGCTCGTATTCACGGTCTTGATGAAGTAATGGCGGGTGAATTAGTAGAATTTGAAGAGGGTACAATAGGCATTGCTCTGAATTTGGAATCAAATAATGTTGGTGTTGTACTAATGGGCGATGGTTTGTTGATACAAGAAAGAAGTTCTGTAAAAGCAACGGGAAGAATTGCTCAGATACCCGTGAGTGAGGCTTATTTGGGTCGTGTTGTAAATGCCCTGGCTAAACCTATTGATGGTAGAGGTGAATTTTCAGAATGCGCCCCTCCACCCTATCTGTACAAATAGAATAGCCTATTTATACAGAATGGTAGTGCTCTATTAATCTACTAATAAGTCATTTCATGGCAGTTCCGTCTATCGCTTTATTGTGAAAGACCAGATTGGCCCGTTCTGCCATAAGTACCTCCATATTCCGCTGAGTAGGATTCGACAATGGGTTTGAGTCTCTAAAATAATGCTTAGATATTTGTGTCACTATAAATTATTTCAAAGGAGAATTTATTAATTTAAATTTTTTTTTATTACTGTAAGGTAACATTCTTTTTTAAACAAACTGTAAAGGAAAGGATGACACATAAAATGAGACTGAAAGATGGATACAATTTTTTCTTGTGAGTTTTTTCTCTGTCATTTTTCTTGTTTTTTTCTATTGAAAGTTGAATCAAAAAGGGATAAAATAAGTTTATATCCTCGTTAAAAATGAAAGGAGCCAACACTTTTTCTACAATTAAAAGGATTAATACAACAAAAGGTGGATCGCACAATATGTACCAAAAAAATATATAACTACATGACAAAGAAACACTAATCTTCAAGACATAAATGGCAAAGATACATAAAACAATAAATCACAAGAAACATGATGGACTCCACAGACATCCACAAAAAACTATAAACACTAGAAGATACATGACACAAATCTTTATGAAAGAAAAGGTCAAAAGCTTCTCAAAATCTGTAAAAAAACACATATACAAGATAATGATGAAATATTCCAATGACAGGTGCAGAATAGATATATTATTATCAGCTACTTCTTGACAGATATAAAACAAATAACATATATATTAGTACATAGACATATGTAATAACATATATTAGTACAGAGAGAGAGATAAAATAGTTAGTATATAACACAATATGTGTATTGGATCTTCATTACTCTCTTCCCTTCCCCTCACACTTTTATGCAATTGAAGCTATTTTTTTTTATTTATACAATTTTTTTACTTGAAAAATATATGCCATGTATGTCAATATCCTGCAAGCTCGTGTTATTTTAATAACACAATTTCTTGTCTATTTGATGGACCAGTATCAAGCTTCTCTATTCTTGATCTTTGAAGCAGGGGCTCCCAAATTATTTTTGTAATGACACATAATTATTAATATTAATAATTATTTTCCTGTCCAAGGCACAATGTAAATGTTTATTTATAAGATAGAAAAATAGTCAAATTTGATCCTAGACTTTGAGAAATGGAATATATTTTCCTCGAATTACATTAAAATAGCCTTGTTTGTGTTCATTGAAAAGAACTAATTTTTAATTGTTGGACATGTGATACCATATGATACAAATCTTTTACTCTTTTGACTATAATGGCATATTTAACCTATTTTAGTAATAGAGAGGACATATTTGGCCTCAACTAGTAACGAAGAAAAATATCTATTTCATTTTGAATAGCTTTTGCCTTTTATAAAATCAATTTCAGTACTTAAAACTTATTTTTCAACAGTTTAATCTAGCGAATCTAAAAGACTCAAAAACTTTCATATTCCTTTTTTTTTTTTATAGATAATATTGTATTACCAAGAGCCAAGGGGCAAATGAAAATAAGAGAGTATGACAATCATATAAGCCTTTAGTTATCACAGTTGTACCATCTCATATATTATCTTAGATGACCTAGCTAGACGTGTCAAAGAAAACTATATGTACATTAAATTAAAATAAATAAGGTATTGCTTCGTGATTTTAGCATGCCAAATTAACTAATACTCCCTCCGTCTATTAATAGTTGTCCATTATTAACTTGAAAAACAATTTAAGAAATAGTAAATAATAGAGGTAATTTTACCATATTATCCTTTGAATGTTATAAATTTAAGAGAAAAGCATCCGGTCCCCCCTTGAACTATGGCAAAATTTGCTACGACAACATGACATAGGTCCTATTACCACCCCCACCCCCACCCCCAAACTCAATTTTAGCGTATTTTGGTAACTCTTTTGTGCTGACATGGCACATTTATTACATAAAAATAGGACACACGTCAAAGGTGTCACGTTGGATAAAAAGTATCACAACAGCTAAAAAGGGTGACAAAAATACACTAAAATTGAGTTTCAAGGGGTCATAGTTCAGTGGGGTACTATATTCTTGAGAAAATTGAAGGTAAGGTGTCATTTAAGTCTCAAATGTAGGATTGATGACATTGACCAACTTAAACGGTTAAATATAATTAGAAAACTTGATTAATAAAATTATGAACTTGATTAATATTTTTAAAACATTTTAATCTCTTTAAAATACAAATCAACTCACACATCTCTCCTTTCCAAATCAACTATATCTCTCCTCTCTCCCCTCTTTTTATCTCGAATGATTCTCTCAAGCTTATCCCAACAAATATTTCTGCAAATTCTTCCTTTAAATCCCCAGCGACTTCAACCTCTCAGCAATAAATAGTTGGGCGTCAAGTTATTTTTCAACTTTCAATTGTCAATTGACGTGACAACATTGCTCTCCGATGGTAACAGCTTTGAGTTCTTCATCATCCCTTCTCTTCTTTAACAGGTGAAAAATTAGGGTTATTTAGTTATTAAGAAAAAGAGGAACTTGAGTCAAATTCTCTTCTAGTATTGGTTAACTATTTTAATATTTAATGCTTAAATTTTAAATAGGATTGAAGAAAAACATAATTTCTGGTATTTCTTCTCTTCTCTTTTTGAAGTGAAATATGATTTTTTGTTGTTATTATAGTTCTTGTTGTTGAACTGTTGATTTGATTTGTTGGTGTCTGTTGTATTTTTTGAAGTTTGTTTTTTGTTTTTTTTTTTGTATTTGTACAAATAAAACAACAATTTTGGTGTTTTTGGTCCCGACTGATGTTCTTGTTGTTTGTGTTGTGTTGTCTTGCTGGGTTGATTTGTTGTTGTTATTGGTAAAAATATTGTATTTGATATTAAACGGTGATATTGTTGTTGTTCTATTAAACAAATCTTGTTACTGAGTTTTTTTCATGCAATAGATGAACCATCTGATGCAATAGCTGAATCATCCGATGCAACAGTTGAATAATTTGGTGGATGAAATCCTAGCAACTATTCAAACAGGACGATATGTCTAAGACTTTGATTTCTCCAAACAGATAATTCATATGTTGCGATAGATGATACTTCTGTTGGAAGAAATCTAAACAATATTGACAGTTAATATGTTACACAAACCAGTCACTTATTTCAACATATGAGTGATCTGTTGAAAGAAATCACAATAATATAGAAACTATTTTTATTATCTACAACCTATTACTCATTTGTTGCAACGGGTTATTTATATGTTGTAACATATAATATAACTATTGCAACATAAGTATGATCTATAGGAACTGTTAATTTACTATGTTGTACATGATAGATTTACTGTTATCCTTTTTTTAACGATACTTTAATCAATTATAATTTTTTTTATTTTCCTGTTATTCTTTAGATAATATGGCTCCCAAAAGAAAAGAAATCGAATCAATTCCAAGTAAAGGAACAAGTGAAGCAGCTAAGCTACATCCACCAATCTATGAGTTTACTTTACAAGCGTTATCTTAATTAGAAAAAGAAAATAATGAACTAGGGGATGAGGAATGTTTCAAAAGAGATGATCCAAATGCTAATAGCCCTTCCACCGAAGAGTTGGTCAAAACCTTTAGCATTGATAGTTATCCTGTGAGAATGTAGTGCGATGGTGCCACAGATTTAACTAGTGATTTCGTGGTTATGGTAGCCATGGAAAATCTTTCGACGCCTTTATAAAAATATTTCGATACCATAAATTGGATGCTTATTTCGAGGATAACTGCTTTGGGAAATATCTTGATTTGCTAGAGGAAAATAATGCTCGTTTCCAAATAAAATGATATATGATCTTCTCAAGCATAGGTTTATGTATGAAAATAAACATAAGATGGATACAGTGTAGATAAATTACTATGGCATGTCTGTTTGTTTTGGTTGGAGGAGTTTGTCATAGTTGTTGGACTAAAATGTTATCCTCTTTCTCCTTCTCCTTCTCAATTAATACATATTCTAACTCAAAAAAGCACCCCACACACACACAAAAAAAAAAAGTCAAGTGATGGTGATGACTTGGTGTCCCTATTTGGACCAAGCTTCAAAAACAAAAATCTGATAGAAGCGTTGAAAGGTAAAATACTTTCAAAGAAGAACAAGTAATTATTGAGCTTAGTTTGGTTTGTACATAATACACTTTGGACGAGAGACGTTAACAACAACATACCGCTTGATTTTATACAACTTTATGAGTATCTTGAGTTGTTTAAAAGTTATCTTTGGTGTTATGAAAGCTTCAAAATAACTATCAAATATTTGTTGATTCCATTAACACCAAAGACAGCCAACTTATATGGCTTTCCATGGGCATTCATGGTAAATATTTTCTTTATTGTATTTTATTTATTTTTTATTGAATAATGCTTTTGATTTATTGACATTATTTTATAAGCTTGGGTATTTGACGTCATTATTTATTTGAGACAAAAAGTGAACTACCAGGAAGAAGTTTTATGTCCATGAGTCCTAAGATGGTTGTTGGCCAAAATCGATAAAAATGTAAAATTTCATGATCTCTTTAACCCCCTGAAAGAAGCAGTCAGTCTAATTCTAATGATGTTTTTTGTTTTGATTAATGATTTTTTAAAATGATTTAATCATCATTCTAATATATGTACAAAATTATTTTAGATTGTGCATCTATTGCTTGATTCGACCAATCGAGAGTTAAAGATGTTATTTTTTCTTACTTTATAGTTTGTACAAACTCTATCAGACCTTGAGATCATTGATAAAATAAAAAAGGAATATCTTGGAGCAACAACCATCAGAGGAAAAACAACAATTTTGGAGGGTGGACTTGTTATTGTTTATGGTGTTAGTAGTGATGAAGTTGTTGGTGGTTGTAGTGGTGGTGCTGTTAGGGGAAATGATGCTCCTCTTGCAATTTTTGAAATAACAAACCAATATAATATAGGTTTTAAAGATTTTTCTCCTTCTAGCAAATTTTCTGCATGCAAATGTCAAGACTACAAGATGAAACATGATAGAGTGATTAATGATATTAATGCATTAACTACTTTTGAAAAGAAATTGAAATCTAAGAGGGGTGTCATTCCATCAAATAGGATTTCATATCCATACACTTCATTAGAGATTAAGGCGGGAAAGATGAGAAGGAAAAAAATTTTCAAGGCATCATCAAGCATCGAAAAAAGCAAAATTGCAACTCCTCTATCTTTGTCTTGCACTTTTTATCAATATACAAGGGCCACAGAAAAGCAGCATGAGCTGAAGAAGGTGAATATATAGCATCCGTTCTAACAAATAAACAAACTATATAGATGTTTCAACAGATGACACTTTTGCTAAAAATTATCAAATAAATATATGCCTTTGTTGCAATAGTGGACTAACCTATTGTGTCAGACACATTTTTTATTGCAATATATGTCTCGTCAGTTTTAGCAAATCACACAGGTCTTCCTACTATTTTAATTTGTACCCATGGATGACCTATCTACTTGAACAGATGGGTCATTTGTTATGACAAATTAAATAAAGACTTCCTTCTATTTTTGTCTGTCCAAATAAATGATTTAGATGTTGCAACAGATAGGCAACCTGTTCGTACAATCTTAAACAGGGGAAAGACCAATTTTATTTTCTTAAATAGATGATTTATCCTTTTTTTTCTTTTTTATCTCTATGATTAGCATTGACAATTTTGGATTTTTAAGCAGATGTCACAGTAGAAGCTACTACTAAACAACATAATATTACAGTTGATAATCCATCAACAACTTCCTATGAAAAAGAAAAGGTGAAGCCATTCATAATGGAATAACTACCCATTTGAAGGGTTTAACATCTCGAAAGAGGATCCAAACAAACTAACAAAGTTTATCAATGAGTATTTAAAATGGATTGCTGATCGGTTGTTAAAGCTTTATTCCGGCAGGTACATAAATCAATTTTAAAGATATTGATTTATACAATTCTTATTGTACGAACATGACATTATATAACGCCCTAAGTCTACACCCTAGAGGTCAAACAGTGCATACTACCCCGATAGATCACAAGCTAACCCATGTTGGTACCTGCTATGAGCACTGAACAATATAACAAGTAATATATGCAGAATTTACTGGAATGACATAAGGTTTTAAATCATAGCTCTGATAATGTCTGTTAAAAATAATGTTGATAATATTGATAAAATGGCTATTAAAGACAACAAAAAATTGATTGTCTGTCTATACTAGTTTGAAACCCTCTAAACTGACTGAATGTGGAGTTGATGGGACAGGTCCCAAACTAACTCCAACTGATTAAATAACTGAACTACTGACATAAGTGAATATAAGATAACTCATCCTCGAAGGTTGATGACTCACCCCTACTGTTGTTATTGATAAATTGGAAAGTACGGTCGGGAATTTGAGCTTCCAAAACTATGATATAAGACATCATAGCACAAGAAATGAGTATGCAATCGGTACGCTGAATGTACTAGTATGAGAGATGAGGTTAGGGTGTTATGCTTGGTTTATGTGCATGAATAATAACTGACATAATGAATAGCATGGGATAACTGAACATGCACTAATAACTACTGAATAATGTGAGATAGTTAAGTAAACATGCATGAAGTAAAGAGTAACTGGCTAGCAAGATGTTAGTGAATATAAATGCATAAAAGCTATAAAATATGAGAATATATGATCAAGCATATAACATGATTCTGAAAATAGTTTATAAACTGAAATACTAAAATCTAATAACTGAATAACTGATAATTATATGCTATGGTCAATGAAAACCTCAACTAAAGTATACAGATTACTGACTGAGACTGTAGGAGGTATCATCTAATCAATATAATCCATGTGAGCTATCATGGAGTCCAACGTCTAACCCATATTATGGAGGACTATTCTATACTTACCATCAGAATAGAACCTGAGCTATAGTGATCACTTATCTAAGCCCATATTTGGCAAGGAGAAAAACACTCTGGCAAGCCCCCTAAACATACAGTGACACGTAGTTTCTAGGGAAGTAGGATACGTTGAATCCACACTTCCCTCTCGATGCTAAATCCTACTCCCAATTGAAGGACACTAAAATACTAACTAGTGCATGCACTAAAGCTAATAAGATAAGCTCAGGTCATGGTGTTTTGAAAATAATAGTGTATACGGATTCTGGGGTAATTATTAACATTTAAACTGATTATGATGACTAACTAGATGACAAGAACCATGGTTTAGCTGAAAGAATTCAGAAAATACTAATAGTAAGTAAGCAACTAAATTTTTGGGTATTCATAACCGCGGGACTCGATAGCAATAACAACAAGAACGTACTAATACTTTGAGGACATGGCATATAATCAATATTTGAAACTCATTCTTTGAGGCATTTCATCAAAAACTTGTAAAGCATGGCTAAAGCATGAGAACCACAAAATTTAAAACATACTTTAATGCATTCAACTTGAAACACTTTGTAATCTTAACTTGAATTCAATTGGTATGAAAATTCAAAGATTTAAACATCGGAATGAGTGAAACATGTGGGAATAGCATTATTGCAATACTAAAGCCATACTTAGGAATTTAACAATAAAATTTCATATTTCAAACATATAGGGGCTACTTTCAATGAAAATAAATTGTAAACATCATCTATAATCAAAATTCATAAAATCTTCATGGAGATAAATCATTATAAACACGTAATTTCATGATTTAAAACATAAAAGATGGATTCTTGGACTCTATGGGTAAAAAGGGCCCATGGATGAACAGCTAATATACCTTAGATCTTTAATCTCAAAGGAGAATTGATCTTTCTTGAACGTTCTTGGATTGGAAATAATAATTTCTTAGTTTTCTTGAAGAAAGGCTTAACTCTTATTCTTGGGAGATGATCTTGAGAGAAAACCCTAATTTTCTTATTCTTGAGAGTGTAGAGGATTATGAGTGATGAGAAACTAATATTTTATAACTTAATAGGGTTTTATTCATGATTTAAGTCGGGGGAGGTGTGGGAAAAGACTGAAATACCCCTCCGAATCTGAATAGGAATTACTGAATTTTAAAGGTAATGACCTTGGTTGATAAGTTATCAACTAAGTGATGGCCTATCACACCAAGTCGTCACTTAAAAGCTGATTGTATGAGTTGCTGGTCTTGGGTGATGACTTAGGCTGATAGGTCATCACTTAGGTGATGGCTTATCAACTCATGTCGTCACTTGAAAACTGATTTTATGAGTTACTGGTCTTCGGTGATGACTTGGGCTGGTAGGCCATCACTTAGGTGATGGCTTATCAACTTAGGTCATCACATGGAAGCTAAAAATAATGGGTCACTAGTTTTGGGTGACGACTTGGCCGATAGGTCATCACTTAGGTGATGGCCTATCCACTCAGGTCGTCACTTTGTTGACAGACAAATATGCTGAAGTAAAATGAGTATAACTTTTCTCTCCTATATCGGATTAGGGTAAGACAAAATGCGTTGGAAAAATAATTCAGATAATTTTCATTTGATATATAGTAGGATACACAATTCATTACGTAGATGGAGTAATGCTCATCTAATTCTGACTCAAGCTGAAATGTTCAATAAAATTTTATCGACAGGAGCGTTCTCAACTCATCTTTGAGTTAGGAGACTTGTATGACCTCGACAAGAAATCACAACATGACTAAAATTTGGTAATATGGAACACAGGCCTACAAAACATCTGCTTGGATAGAGCTACTAAGCACTATGCACTACAACTACTAACTTCCAAGCTTAGAACTATTCCTTGATTACTATATCAACTATACCTTCCACCTTAATACTGCACTTCACCTAAGACTACTGAAAATTTTCACATTGGCCCTGATAACTCTATCTACTGAGGTCTGAGCTGGACTGAATTCTCCCACTATGTTCAAGCCTACTCGAATCTATAAAATGCACACATAAGTCTATAATACTACTTTGAAATATGAGTTCAACACAACCTACATTTTCACAAATTGTCATCTCATGAATAATTCTGATTTCCCCTTCAACAACTAAATCTAACCTCTTACTAGGCATTAACTAATGCGTAATGCATTTACCCACTTACACACCAACATGGCATTCAAGCCTATCTTCATAATTTGGCCTTGAGTAAAACAAGCATGCAACGATTTTTCCTTAACATGAAATATTCACTCTCTCATATCTAAACAAATTACTCATCATTACCATTATTCCATTGGGAGAGTTCAATAATAGATTAGAACATGAGGACCGGAAGCATGAAAGAATAACTTCAACACTTAACTGAGGTCTGAGGAATAAGGTATCAATGACATGGATTCATCTAAGAGGTCTGAACTGAGGACATACATTACACAAATCTGAATTTTGCTGAACATTAAGAGAGTGGCATGAGTCATAGAAACTAAGCATACAGTAAAGCATGAATACATGAGTCATGAGCTGCATGAGCTGAGTTTGGAGTTCATAACTTCATGGAATATGATTTGGACTGCTGGATGAACTGGAACTCCTTATACTAGGAATTAGAAGCGTACATGATTTTTTAAAAGTGAACGACTATGAGTTATGATCATAGGGCTAACATGTAAGGCATGAGTAGATATTGTGATAACTGAGATACCTTGCACTGAGATAAGAATAGTTTGGGCATCATTCTCTCCTACTATTTTTCTATACATACTGGCATAACTACTATGATCTGAAAGCCTGACTTGGTTACTTGTTCTATCATCTCCCCCTTAGCTTAAAACCATCATTCTAAGTTCGAGAACCTCTAAACTGAACTACCACCACTTTACTCTGGAATCTGGGGTATAATAATACATATAATCAGTAAACTTGCCATGAAAGACTGCACCTGAAAGTTTAAAACCATACTGCTGGTACATTCTTCTATGATAGGACTCTTAACTTTCTATATCCCCAAATACATCATGTAACAACTTAAGAATTGACTAACTTAGAATTTTCCACTCCTCTTTGTAATAGCTCAGCCTTCAAAGATTCAAACATAGATTCTAACATATAACAGGAATATCTGTAAATCTTCAATAACCATACTACTTTCATCATAGCCTTCAACCGTCATATCTCTAAACTTATATTTTCCCACAACATGAGAATTACCACTACAACAACATCAACAATCCATATAACTTTGAATTACAAAACTTAAATTCTTGCATACACAATTTCAAGCCTATTGATTTACCTTTCAAACAACAAGACCTATGGAATACATACTCTGCTCAATCCGGATAACACTATCCTAACTCTACTACTGCTGCTAAACTCTTGGCTTCATGTTTTTAATTCTAGATCATATGTTATCATAGGATTCTAAGAAGGAATATTAAAACACATCTGACTCCTAAGCACTGAGGTACTACCCCTTCATTTAATGATTGGTTTATTGGGAAACTAAAACTAAATGACTCTATTAATGGAATCAACTGAAGTGATTTTCTAAAATACTATAACTAAGTAAATTCCTGGATACTTGTCTGGCTGGAATAGTTTTACCTACTGGGGGTGGACATTGAGGAGGGATCTATTAGAGTATCGGGACTAACATAAAAATTAACATCTAAATAGGGGTTCCAAAAGAAAATTATGCTCCAGTGTGGGGTCTAATAAACCATACATATAAAGATGAAAGACTTGTAACATACCCATAATCATATCAGGAGGACTTTCCTGATCCTATCAGGACTGGAGCGCATATAGTCTATTCTGACACTGACCACTAGTGGCACTGAAAGTGGTGCCCTGCTGAGTTTGGCGATCTACTAGAGCTGATGAATGATTGGACTGGCCATGTTGGCGCAAATCTCTTTCCCTTTGAGCAACTACTCAACATTATCAAAGCTTGGGGCCTTGCCTACCACACCTCAAACACACATCACTTTCTACTCTACACACACCTTTATGATTCCTACCGCACTATTCACAAAGAAGATTGGTACGACCAGTTCTCACACTACCTTGGGTTTTAGATCCAGATGCGCCAACTTAACTATCACTCATGAACTTTGGTACTAGCATACTAGCTGAAGATGGAACTGGGGCTGAATACTTTCGGATGAATTGAGAATTCTTACTACCCTCAAACTAAGAAAAATTAGAACTACCTATCCAAGTCCGTTCCTCCCCAATTTGCTGAGCATGAACCATAAGCCTAGATAGGACAACAACTTGCTAATCATTTTGATCTACTACTGAGTGAGATATTATAGGGGAGGTAGCTCTGAATTTGGAATGAGAGACATGTTGTAATATCCCGTATTTCCCTAGCATACCTTGAATCTCAGTGCATGAGTATTCATATATAGAATTTTCTAAATACTCTTCATTTTTCATTTTACAGCTTATTATTTTTTAGGAAGTTCATTCATCTTTCTAAAGATATAATGTTTGTCCAAATCCGATACCCGATCGAAGAGTTAAAGCCGTTTTTGTAAAACAGTGTACCATTTGGTACACCAACTTGTCGCGAAGACATGTCAAATAGCAAATGTCTGAAACCTGTGAGCCAATGCAAAAAGGTCGCATTGCGGTGAACTTCCAGGTCTCAACCAGTAGGAGACCACATAATTATCTCATCACGTTAGTGGCCAAAATGGCACTCCTCAATTTCCAGTTGCCAGATGTGATTGCACCGCGTCGTGCCGGAGCAAAAAATTGAGATTTTTAGTTTTTCTAGTTTCGAGTTTAATTTTTCCAAGGGGCTATTTGGGCATTTTCCTAATCCCAAAATTCGTCCTAAACATGAAATTAAAGCCTAATAGGGCATTGTTTGCCCATTATTCTCAAATCACTCTTAAAGAGATCCATTTTCTTCAAGAACAAGAAGCCCTAACCTTCAAAATTCAAGGCCAAATCTCAAGAACTGACCATCAATCCTCTCAAATTCATTAACCCAAGTACGTTAAATATTTATCCATGGGTTCCTTTCACACATGGAGTCTAAGTATCCATTTTAATTTTCAAAATTATGATCTTTTCAAGTTATTTTAATTTTAAATTATGCTTTCACCCATGAATCTCCATGAACTATGATTTTACCCCTTGTATAAATGAAATTATTATTGTCATTCAATTCTCCATGTTAAAATGTTATCATTCATTGAATTAAATCATCATTTAGTGATATTCATGTTGAATCCATGCTATTACTACAAGTTCCATAACATTCCTGTGATTTGATTAAACGATGAACTACAAGTGTTCGATAAAATGCCTACAAGAATGAAGATTTGATAAAGGCTTGTATGTTATATCCTCTAAGCTTAAGTATTCATGTTACTATCATTTTTTTGAGTCTTGGGGGTATTGAATACCCAAAAACCATAGTTGTTTACTTAGTCTCATCTCAGTATATCATAATTACATCAGAATATATTATGAGCATTACTAGATCAGCTAGTTAAACTCAAAAATAGTTAATAAATTAGTGTCGTTCAGTTGGGAGTAGGATTTATCACCGAGCAAGTGTAGGGATAGAGGATTTCCCATCAGATAGGTAGAGTCGCTAGTAGTAGTAACTAAACTCCAGAACTACGTATCCAGCGTAGGATATGAGATGTTACCCGTCAGTTTAGGCTTGACTTTCTCACAAGGGTCACCCCTCAATCAGGCTTAACAACCTTAGTCCTTCGGGACAGAACTTCAGTATAGTGGATCCACACAGCAAGCGTTAGTACCCGTGGTATGGTACTGACACCCTTCTAACTAGGGTTATAGGTTGGACCCTAATTAGCTCAGATTAGGGCAGGTCGGTTAGTTGATACCTCCCACGGTTTAATTTATAGTTCTAGTCCAGTAAATTAGTTCACATATTCAGTCATAGTGTTGTTTGACCAAAGCATATAGATATCAGTTATTACAGTATTTCAGTGTACAGATTTTATGCAGTTAAGATTATATGTTTGGTCACGCATTCCTAGTATCTACAAATTTCACATATCTTTTGTATTTAAAGACTTTCATGCATAGACAATATATACAAATTTCACATATTACATCCATCTGTAGTATTTATGGATTTTATGCACTCTACTCAGCACTCTATGTTTACATATATATCCAGACAGTTATTATTCCTATTTATGAAACCATGCATATCAACCTACCTCATTTGGTTTACTAGTATATTTAAAGTACTGATCGAAAACCTTTTTCTTAAACTATGATGTATTCTATCATAGGTTCAGATACCCAATTCTCAAATTGTGCCTAGACTTCTCAGACTCTCTGCAGTAGCACTGGTGATTCCTCATAATTTGAGGACAAATTATTTTTACTTCATATCTCTAGTTTAGTAGTTAGCGGAGTTAGTTGGGGCCTATCCCATCAACTCAAAATTAGTCATTTTAGAGACTTTTAGTTATTATAGTCAATTATTCAGTATTCAGTCTTCAATAGACGTGCTAGTTAGTTATTTAGTTATTTCTATCAGTATCTTTATCAGCTTCAGATAGTTATTTCTTTAGATTCATAATTCAATATTTGTTTCAGATATTAAAACCTTATGGCATATCAGTTTTTTTCCGTATTTATGATTATGTTATTCAGTGCTCAGAGTAGGTACCAGCTCATGGGAAAGCTTGTGTCCATTGGGACTGTAAGCACCGTGTAATGCCCAGGGTGCACTTTTGGGGCATTTCAAACTTAGTATCAGAGCCTAAGGTTTTAAAGTGTCCTAGGAGGTCTGAAACCTATATCAAGTAGAGTCTTGTGCATGGGTATGTAGTACGCCACACTTTTGAATAAGTGGCTATGAGGCACTTTAGGAAAGTTTCCCTTTTTTTAGTATTCATATTGTGTGAGTGAACATGAACTCAAGTTAAACTTTAAGTCTAATCCATTTCTTCCTTTTATTTACAGAACATGCCTCTCAAAACAAATAACAAAAGAGTAGCAAGAAACCAACCAGCACCTTCGCTCGTCCTGGCAAATCCTCTAGACAAGCATATCTCTCACGTTGAATTTAAAGCTGCAGTCACCACTCTGTCAAATTTTGTAGTAGCTCAAAATAAATGACCAGCCACTGTTTAAGCCAACCTAGTGTCCAATACTGCTGCAACCAAGATTTGTGACTTCACCCAAATGAACCCACCTTTCTTTACAGGATCCAAGTTTTTAGAGGATCCATATGAATTCTTAGATATAGTTCAGAAGGTAACAAATATTATTGGGGTAACATCTATTTTGAGTGCTGAGTTAGCTGCATATCAGTTGTAGGATGTATCTCACACATGATTTAAGTAGTGAAAGGTAGATAGGAGTGTTGATGTTGGGCTTGTAGAATGGGAAGAGTTTGACATAACTTTCTTAGATAGATTCTTCCCATTGGAGTTAAGGGAGGCCAAGGTGTTAGAGTTTATTAACTTAAGGCAGGGCAGCATAAGAATAAAGAAGTATTCCCTAAAGTTTACTCAGTTAGCTAGGTATGCTCCTCATGTAGTAGCTTATAATAGATCTAAGATAAGCAAGTTTGTATTTGGTGTGTCTAATAATATGGTAAAGAAATGTAGGAGTGCAATGCTAATTAGAGAGATGGACTTGTCCAGGTTAATGGTCTATGATTAACAAATTGAGGAGCAGAAAACCAAGGAGAGAGGGAGGGAAATTAAGAGGGCTAGAATGGGTAGTTTTAATTTCAGTCACCCAACGTCGGAAGGTGGTAACCACCCTCAGTTTCGATAGAGGTCTTTATCCCTAGAACCCTCTTCAGCCAGAGCCCTAGTGCCTAAATTTAGAGATAACAATATGGATAGGGCACCAGAATCAAAGTCCCAAGGTAGTGTTAATAGCTCCTGTACAAATCCTCTATGCTAAAAATATGGAAGAAACTATCAAGATGAGTGTAGAGCTGGCAGTGATGTGTGCTTTGGGTATGGTAAGCCAGTCCATCAGATTAAGGAGTGTCGAGTAGTCACTCAAAAAGGTAGGGAGTTGGATCAACAGGACCATTCCCATCAATCATCAGTTCCAGCCGATCGCCCCACTCAGCAGGGTACCGCTTCCAGTGCTACTAGTGGTCAGTATCAAAATAGGTTGTATGCTTTTTATTCCCACCAAGATCAAGAGAATTCTCCTTATGTTGTTATTAGAACATTGCAAGTATTTTATTTACATATTTACGCTTTACTAGACCCTCGCACATCTCTTTTTTTTGTAACTTTTTATATGGCCGTCAACATCGGAGTCAGTCCCAAAACTCTAGCAAATCACTTTTTAGTGTCTACCCCAGTGGGTGTTTCTATTGTAGCCAGGCAGATATAAAGGAACTGCTCAGTTATAATATCTGATAAAGTTACTTTCATTGATCTTGTATAGTTAGAGATAAAGGATTTTGACGTCATTCTTGACGTGGATTGGCTACGCTCATGCTATGCCTTAGTTTATTATAGAAATATAATAGTTCAGTTTTATTTCCCAAATGAACTAGTCCTTGAATGGAGGGGTAGTATTACAACTCTTTGGGGTCATCTTGTTTCATACCTTAGGGTGAGAAGGATAATATCCAAGGGGTGTGTCTATCATATTGTGTGAGTTAAGGACTCTAATTTGGATACTCAAATGCTTTAGTCAGCTTATGTAATCAGTGAATTTCCAGATGTATTCCTAGAAGATCTTTTCAAAGTTTCTCTTAAAAGCGACATTGACTTTAGAATAGACCTTCTCCCAGACACTCAGCCCATCTCTATTCTTCCATACATAATGGCTCTAGTTAAACTTAGAGATTTAAAAAAACTTTTGAAGGATCTCCTAGATAAGGGATTCATTAGACCTAGTGTTTCCCAATGGGGCGCGCCAGTCCTATTCGTGCGAAAGAAAGATAGTTCTCTCAAAATGTATATTGACTACCGTTAGTTGAACAAAGTCAGCATCAAGAATAAATATCTATTTCCTAGAATCAATGACTTATTTGACCGATTTCAGGGCACCAACTACTTTTTGATGATAGACCTCAGATCAGGCTGTCATCAACTCAGAGTCAGTGAATGTGACATTCCGTAAACATCTTTTCAAACCTAGTATGGTCACTTCAAATTTCTAGTCAAGTCCTTTGGTATTAAAAATACCCCAGCAACTTTGATGGACTTGATGAATTAAGTGTTTAAGCAGTACTTGGACATGTTCTTCATAGTCTTCATCGATGACATTTTTGTCAATTCCTGTAGTGATATTGATCATGTAGCACACCTCAGAATTCTACTCCAAACTCTTAGAACTCATCATTTGTTCATCAAATTTTGTAAGTGCGAATTTGGCTAAGGTAAGTAGCATTACTTGGTCATATTATTTCTTGTTATTGCATTAGAGTTGATCCTCAAAAGGCAGATGCAATAAGAAACTGGGCTAGACCTATCTCTCCATCATACATCAGGAGTTTCTTAGGTATAGCTAGCTATTACCTTCAGTTTGTTAAATATCTATTACATCCCCCGTGTCTAGATTGACTCAGAAGAAACTCAAGTTTTAGTGGTTAGATTATCGTGAGAAGAGTTTTCAGGAGTTGAAGACTCAACTCACCTCAGCCCTAGTTCTTACTTTTCCAGATGGTTCAGATGGGTTTGTTGTGTATTGTGATGCATCAATAGTAGGTTTGGGTTGTGTCCTCATTCATAGAGGTAAGGTCATAGCCTATTCCACTAGGCATCTTAAGCCCCATGAGAAGAATTACCCTACCTATAATCTTCAACTAATGGATGTAGTGTTTGCCTTAAAGATTTAGAGGCATTACTTGTATGGGGTGCATGTTGATGTGTTCACAAATCACAAAAGCTTGCAGTATGTGTTATCTCAAAATGACTTGAATTTGAGTTAGACAAGGTGGTTAGAGTTATCAAAAAAATATGACATGAGTGTTCTGTATCATCAGAACAAGGGCAATTTAGTGGCTAATGCTCTCAGTAGACTGTCTATGAGTAGTATTGCTCATGCTGATGATGATAAGAAGAAGTTATTTAAGGAAGTTCATCAGCTTGTCCAACTAGGTATTCGCTTATTCGATTCAGCAGAGGGTAGTGTGTAGGTACAGAGTAGTGCTAGTTCATCCCTAGTTTCTTAAGATTTTAGGGTAGATTGTGTGTGTCATATGTTGATGAGTTGAGACAGCGAATTCTTACAAAAGCGTATGGCGTGTGCTACTATATTTATCTAGGGACTACTAAGATGTTCCATGATTTATGGGAGATCTATTGGGGGAGTGGGATAAAGAGGGATATCCAAAGTTTGTTAATAAGTGCTCTACATGTCAGCAGGTGAAGATTGAGCACTAGAAGCCTAGTGGGTCCATGCAGGAGTTCAGTATTCCCACATAGAAATGGGAAGAAGTGAAAATGGACTTTGTGATGGGTTTGCCTCGTATTCATCATCAATATAATTTTGTATGGGTTATCATAGACTAGATGACAAAGTCAACTCATTTTTTGCTATTCCATACCTCTTATTAAACTGAGGACTAAGCCAAACCCTATATCAAAGAGTTGGTCAGGCTACATGGAGTCTGAGTATCCATTATCTCGAATAGAGGTACCCAGTTTACCTCTCACTTTCAGAAAGCATTCTAAAAAGGTCTTGGTACCGAGGTTCACCTCAGTACAACCTTTCAACCTCAGACAGAAGTTCAAGTAGAGAGGACTACTTATACTCTTGAGGATATGTTGAGATCAAGCGTAGTTTATTTTTAAGTTAGTTGGGATGACCACTTGCCTTTGATTGAGGTTGCATATAATAAAAGCTATCATTCTAGTATCCAGATGGCTTCGTTTGAGGCTCTATATAGTAGGAGATATAGATCTCTGATTAGTTGGTTTGAAGTAGGTAAGGCCGAAGTAGTAGGGCCTGACTTGGTGTTTTATGCCTTAGACAAGGTTCAGTTGATCAGAGAAAGGCTTGGGGTAGCCCAGAGCCGATAAAAATCGTATGCATATGTGAGGAGAAAAGATCTTAAGTTTGAGGTTGGTGAATTTGTATACTTAAAAATCTCTGCCATGAAGGGAGTGAAGAGGTTCAGCAAGAAAGGAAAACTCAGTCCTCGATAGGTCGGTCCCTACAGAATTCTCAATCAATTTGGGAAGATAGCGTATAGCTTGAGCTGCCTTCAGATCTATATTTAGTACACCCTGTGTTCCATGTCTCATTGTTGAAGAAGTGTATTAGTGACCTAGCTGTAGTTGTTCCCTTAAAAATGTAGATGTTCAGAACAGTCTTTCCTATGAGGAGGTTCCAGTCTAAATTCTTGATCATGAAGTTCGCATACAAAGGAACAAAGAAGTTCCAGTAGTCAAAGTTTTTTGGCAGAATCAGTTCGTTGATAGAGCCACTTGGGAAGCAAAAAAAGATATGAGGACCAAGTACCCTGATCTTTTCTCTTCGAATTCAAATTTGGTTTAAGGTATTAATTTTCTTAAGATGTCTCTTTATTATGCTCAGTTTCAGTTGCATATCATATTCATGTCAATTGTGCATTTATGAATCAATTCAGTCATGCATCCCATGCATAAAATATGCATGTTCAGTGTGTAAGCTCAATCTATCATTTTTCTCAGCATAACCAGTCTCATTCAAGGATGAATGATCCAAAGTGGGAGATATTGTAATACCTCATATTTCCCTAGCATACTTTGAATCTCAGTGCATGAGAATTCATATAAAGAATTTTCGAAATACTCATCATATTTTAGTTTAGAGCTTATTATTTCATAGGAAATTCAGTCAGCTTTCCAACGATATAAAGTTCTCCCAAATCCGATACCCGGACGAAGAGTTAGGGTTGTTTTAGTAAGACAGTGTTCCATTTGGTACACCAGCACATCGTGTAGACATGCCAAATGGCAATTTTCTAAAACAAGTGAGCCAACGCAATAAGGACGCATCACGGTGAACTTTTAGGTATCAACTAGTGTGAGACTGTGATTTCACCGCGTCGCGCCAGTGGTAAAAATGCTTCTCACCAATTTCCAATAGCCCAACGCTATTGCACTGCGTGGCGCCTGAGCCAAAAATTGAGATTTTCAATTTTTCCAGTTTCGAGTTTAATTTTTCCAAGGGGCTGTCTGGTCATTTCCCTATGCCGTAATTTTATCCTAAACAGAAAATTAAATCCTAATAGGGCATTGTATGCCCATTATTCTCAAATCACTCTTAGAGAAATACATTCTCTTCAAGAATAAGAAACCAAAACCTTCAAAATTCAATGCAAAATCTCAAGAACTCACCATCAATCCTCTCAAACTTATTAATCTAGGCATATTAAATGTTCATCCATGGGTTCCTTTCACCCATGGAGTCTAAGTATCCATTTTAACTTGTAAAATTATGATCTTTTCAAGTTATTTTGATATTAAATTATGCTTTCACCCATGAATCTCCATGAACTATGATTTTAAACCATGTATAAATGAAATTATTGTTGTCATTCATTTCTCCATGTTTTAATGTTATCATTCATTGAACTAAATTATGATATAGTTCTATTCATATTGAATCCATGCTATTACTACAACTTCTGTTACATTCCTATGATTTGATCAAAACATGAACTACAAGTGTTCGATAAAATGCCTACAAGAATGAAGATTTGATAAAGGCTTGCATGTTATGTCCTCTAAGCTTAAGTATTCATGTTACTATTATTTTTTTAAGTCTTCGGGGTATTGAATACCGAAAATATAGCTATTTACTTAGTCTAATCTCAGTATCTTCAGAATAACTTCAGAACATATTATGAGCATTACTAGATCAGTCAGTTAAACTCAGAAATAGTCAATAACTTAGTGTCATTAAGTTGGGAGTAGGATTTATCACTAAGTGAGTGCAGGGATGGTGGCTTCCCCGTCAGATAGGTAGAGTCGCTAGTAGAAATCCCTAAACTCTAGAATTACGTAGCCAGTATAGAATATGAGAAGTCACCCGTCAGTTTGGCTTGACTTTCTATCTGGAGTACCCCTTCAGATCAGGCTTGAAACCCTTAATCCTTCCGGATAGTACTTCAGTATAGTGGGTCGACACAGTTAGCATTAGTACCCATGGCATGGTACTAACACCCTTCCAACTAAGGTTACAGGTTAGACCCCGATTAGATCAGATTAGGGAAAGTCTATTAGATAATACTTCCCACAGCCTCAATTACAGTTCTAGTCTAGTAATCTATTCTGATATTCTGTCTTAGTGTTGTTTGACCAAAGCATACAGATATTAGTTATTACAGTATTTTAG
The DNA here is from genome assembly GCA_030864225.1 of Capsicum baccatum var. pendulum. NCBI lineage: Eukaryota > Viridiplantae > Streptophyta > Magnoliopsida > Solanales > Solanaceae > Capsicum > Capsicum baccatum. The sequence continues at coordinate 46,669,691 of CM061557.1, forward strand.
TTTACAGATATTATACAATTTAGATTATATACTTAGTCATACATCCCCAATATCTATAGATTTCACGTACCTTCAGTATTTAAAAACTTTAATGCATACATAGTATTTATAGATGTCACATATTACATGCACCTCAACCATCTATGGATTTCATGCACTCTATTCAGTACTCTATGTTTACATGTATATCCAAATAGTTATTATTCATATTTATGAAACCAGGCATATCATCCTACGTTATTTGTCATACCAGTACATTCAAAGTACTGATCACATACCTTTTTCTTGCGCTATAATGTATTATACATAGGATCGGATGCCTAGTTCATGAATTGTGTCTAGAATTCTCAGACTCTCAGCAGTAGTAGTGGTGAGTCCTCATATTTTGAGGATAAATTATTTTTACTTCATATCTTTAGTTTAGTAGTTAGCGGAGTTAGTTGAGTCCTGTGCCATCAACTCACAGTTAGTCAGTTTAGAGGCTTTTAAACATTAAAGTTAGTTATTCAGTGTTCAGACTTCAGTTGAGATGTTAGTTAGTTATTCTGTTATTTCTATCAGTATCTTTATCAGATTCAGATAGTTATTGCTTCAGATTCATAATTTAGTATTTGTTTCAGATATTAAAACCTTATCACATATTAGTTATTCTTCCGCATTTATGATTATGGTATTTAGTGCTCATATAAGGTACCAGCTCATGGGTTATCTTGTGGTCCTTCAGGACTATAAGCACCATATGGCGCCCAGGGTGTAATTTTGAGGTGTTACACATGCACATTCAGGGGATCTTCCTAAATAGGCGAAGGTGTTGGCTGATTCCTATCCCTTTTTCCATTATTCTTTCTTGGAGGCTTATTTTGTAAATGGGAGGAAGAATAGTTTTGACATAGAGTTTAACTCGAGGAAAAAAGGGAAAATTTTTTGAAAATGTCTCATAGCTTCTTGTCCATATTTATTACGCACTTTACAGCCATGCATAAGACTCTACTCAATGTGTCTTTCAGACTCCCTAGGACACTTTAAAATCTTAGGCTTTAATACCAAGTTTGGAATGCCCCAAGTCTACACCCTTGACGTCACATGATACTTACGACCCTAAAGGATCACAAGCAAACCCATGTTGGTACCTGCTTTGAGCAATGAACAATATAACATGGAATATATGATGAATTTACTAGAATACCATGAGGTTTTAAATCATAGTTCTTATAATGTATGTAAAACAATGCTAATAATTCTGATAAAATAGCTGATAATGACAACTAAAAATTGACTGTCTGTCTATACTAGTCTAAAAGCCTCTAAACTCACTAAATGTGGAATTGATGTGATGGGTCCAAAACTAGCTCTGACTGACTAAATAACTGAACTGCTAACATAACTGAATATAAGATAACTCGTCCTCATAGTATGAGGACTCACCCCTACTATTGTTTCTGATACACTGGAAGGTCTAAGTACGGTCGGGAATTTGAGCTTCCAAACCTATGATATAAGACATTATATGCATGAATAATGACTGACTGAATGAATAGCATGGGATAACTAAACATGCACTAATAATTGATGAATAATGTGAGATAACTGAGTAAACATGTATGAAGTAAAGACTGTCTGGATATATAAATGCGTGAAAGCTGTAAAATCTGAGAATGCATGACCAAGCATATAACATGATTTTGAAAATAGGTTGTAAACTATAATACTAAAATCTGATAACTGAATAACTGATAACTGTATGATATGGTCAATGCAAACCTGAACTGAAGTATATTGATTACTAACTGAGAATGTGGGAGGTATCATCTAACATGTATAAACCATGTAGTCAATCATGAAGTCCAACGTCTGACCTACATTGAGGAGGGTTTTTATATTCTTTCCATCAAAATAGAACTGTATAGATCACTTACCTTATCCCATATTGAGAAAGGGGAAAAAATCTTTGGCAAGGCCCCTAAACCAACGGTGGCATATAGTTTCTAGGGAAGAAGGATGCCTGAACCCACACTTCCCACTCAGTGCTATATCTTACTCACAACTTAAGGACACAAAAATACTAACTGGTGCATGCAATGAAGCTGATAAGATAAGCTCAGGTCATGGTGTTTTGAAAATAATAGTGCATACGGATTCTGGGGAAATTATTAACATTTAAACTGATTATGATGTCTAACTAAATGACAAGACCTATGGTTTATCTGAAGCCAATCTAAAATACTGAAACTAAGTAAACAACTAAATTTTGGGCATTCATAACCCCCAGGACTCGATAGCAATAACAACAAGATCATACAAACACTTTGAGGACATGACATGTAATTAATATTAGAAACTCATTCTTTGAGGTATTTTATCAAACACTTGTAAAGCATGGCTTAAGCATGGGAACCATAAAATTTAAAACATACTATAATGCATTCCACTTGAAACACTTTGTAATCTTAACTAGAAATTCAAATGAAAAGAAAATTCATGGATTTAAACATGGGAATGGGTGAAACATATGGGAATAGAATTATTGGAATACTAAAGCCATACTTAGGGATTTAACAATGAAATTTCATGTTTCAAATGAGTAGGGGCTTCTTTCAGCGAAAATATATTGTAAACATCCTTTATAATAAAAATTCATAAAAGCTTCATGGAGATAAATCATTATAAATACATATTTTCATGATTTAAAACATAAAAGATGGATTCTTGGACTCCATGGGTGAAAAGGGACCATGGATGAACATATAATATACCTTCGAGCTTTAATCTTGAAAGAGAATTGACCTTTCTTGAACATTATTCGATTGGGAATTATAATTTCTTGGTTTTCTTAAAGAAGGGCTTGAATATTGTTCTTGGCAGATGATCTTGAGAGAAAACTCTTATTTTCTTGTTCTTGAGAGTGGAGAGGATTTTAAGTGATGAGAAACTGATATTTTATCAATTAATAGGGTTTTATATGTGATTTAAGTTGTGGGAGATGAGGTAAAAGACCAAAATACCCCTATGAATCTGAATGGGATTTACTGAATTTTAAAGGTAACAACCTTGGTTGATAAGTCATCAACCAAGTTAAGGCCTATCACATGAAGTCATCACTCAGAAGAAGATTTTATTAGTTGCTAGTCTTAGCCGATGACTTGGGCTAATAGGTCATCACTTAGATGATGGCCTAATAACTCAGGTCGCCACTTAAAAACTAATTTTATGAGTTGCTGGTCTATGGTGATGACTTGGGATGATAGGTTATCAATTAGGTGATGTCCTATCAACTCAGGTCATCACATGGAAGCTGAAAATAATAGCTCACTAGTTTGGGGTGACGACTTGGCTAATAGGTCATCACTTAGGTGATGACCTATCAACTCAGGTCATCACTTTGTTGACATACAAACATACTGAAGTAAAATATGTATAACTTATCGCTTCAATATCAAATTAAGGTGAAACCAAATATGTTGGAAAGAAGATTTAGATACCTTTCATTTCATATATAGCAGTATATGTAATTCTTTATGTACAAGGAGTAATGGTCATCTAAATTTGACCCAAGCTTAAATGTTCACTAAAATTTAATCAATAGGAGCATTCTCAACTTGTCTTTGATTGAGGAGATTTTTATGATCTCGACTAATATAAAAGGATGTTTTAACACTATAGAATTAATAATACAAAAATATAGACTTAGAATCATTGGGTTCGTGTCTGTATACTTAGGAACAATGGTTTGAATTCTAGCCCAAAAACGTGGGGTGTTACACATTAACATATATAAATCATGCAAAAAATAAAATGACGAATTCTACAATGTGAACGAATTGGGTCTTTGTTTTGATATTTTCGACTTTTTTTTGCATATCCCATAGAAAATAATTGGTTCTATTTGATTTCACAAATCCAAACTTGTTGTAATGATGAGGTTTAAATGGCATACATCTTACTATTAATACTTTATTTAAATGTATATGTGCATTAAGTTTACTATCACATAATCTGAAATGTTTGATAATATGTGTAGCACATCGATGTCATTTTTTACTACCTTTGAAAGAAGGCCAAGTTTCAAACATAAGAACAATACAAATATACCACAGACAATTATTTGTACAAAGTTTACATCAATAATGTGTACGTGAGGTATTTTCAACAATAGCCAGAATTTTTCCATAATGACGAATGTTTAGTCAAAATCATCATAGGTTTTAGCATTCCAACTGTCTTACTTTGGCATTTGGTCAATGAAGTGTACATCCTAGTTAATTATGGTGATAAATTCCATTAGGTGTTGGCCGTCGTCGTTCTAAAAGAGAGGCACATCCTAGTTTACGACTCAAAGTCGGGGAGGAGACTCTTTGGACCATTATCTGAGATACAAAAGTTGGACAAAATATTGCCTACTTTCCTTTGATATAAGTCGCTTTTTGGACTAATAGGTTCGTACTGATTGGTCGATGATTGAAGCATACTGAGGTAAAATGGATAATCCATTTGATGTAAAATATATTTAAGGGATTTCTCAACAACCCATTGGTATCCTATAAGTATTAATCAAGTATCATGATTTAGTTTCATTTTATAAATTTCACAACACTTATATTAAATATAATATATGGATTATCTGATTTTTACAAATACAGGGATTGCATTTTTTTGGTTGCCCTGTATGCCGAGTAATTGAGCGATGGGTTACAAGTACCAAATGATGGACTTGATGAAGAATTACTCCTTAAAAGATATGATACACTTTTATTGAAATACGGAGAAGGAAAAGCTCAGAAAACATATGCAAGCAACATTAAAGATCCACGACAACAAAACCTGAATTTTATAGCACCATATGAAGAACAACTTTACCATATTAAGTGGATCCTTACTGTCAAAGTAATAAACTCCCCTTAGGAATTGTTGGCACCAAAACTTAATTTTTTGATTTATTTGTTTATTAGATCATCTGTACCCATAATATTTTTTTACATTTCTTTTATTTTTTGATTTATTTCATGTAATTTCTGAAGGCTTCGACTTATTTTATTTTTTCTATGTTATCCTTAGATTTGAACTTATTATTTAAAATAGAATACTAGATTCGAATATTTCAACATATAATGTATCTGTTGCAAAATACAACATTTCTATTGGAAATTATCAAATAGATTTAGACATATGTTGCAACATATAAGTCATCTATTGGAAATTATCAAATAGGTCTTCCTACTGTTTTGATTTGTTCCAATAGCTGACAAACCTATTGAAATAGATAAACTATATATCAGAACAGATATACTATCTGTTACAACAGATAGACAATCTATTATATTATAAAAAATTTAATTTTCATCAAATATAAAAAAATTATCAGTAAATAAAAAATATCATAGTGTTTGTGTTTCTACTTCTTCTTTTTTATACATAGGTTGCAAGCATTTAGTTAGTACCCCATAATCATAGACGTCTTGCATATTTTCCATAGTCTTATTTCATAGAAAGGTCATTGAGTTGGACATTTCTCTTCCAGTTAGCAAACATTTGATGTGTGCAAGCGCATATGACCCGCATGTGGCACTGGTTTCATTTTTTGGAAGGTCCTTGTCCTTGTTTTGACATTTAAAATCCTATGTTTGCTTTAACACTTATGATGGTCCATTATGCCACAAAAAGTTAGGGAACAATGCCAATAGTTGCTGCATCTTGGTAAAAAAAATCAGCCTCAACAATGACAGGCAAGTTGCAGTCATAAACCTTTATCATTCCCCCCTCGAGCAGTATATTAACAGCCAGAAAATATTTTTTCTCGACGTTTATGACTGCAAGAATACTATTTCTTTTAGCCCAGTCTTTTCCATGTGGATATGGCCTCTTCCTTCTAATATAATAAATCATATCTTCGTCCCTCAAACCCAAAAACTAAAGAATCAAATCCCAGGCCACCAGGAATTTATGCTAGCTCAATGAGCTCATCATACATATCCTTAAAGTTGTTCTTAAAGTTGTGGTCTATTATACTATCGACAGCATCATAAAATTTTGGGTACACTAATTGTCTAATCCTTATGAGGCAGAGAATTTCATCAACATACTATGATATAATATAAGATAACAACTTTTAAATAGGTTAGTAATTTTAAAAAAAATGGAAAGGTGCAATGGATGGTCCATAAGTTGGGTAGGATTCCCTAAATTTTTTAGTAAATTACACAACTAATGTAACTTATGCAACAAATGGGTAATCTATTTCAAAAGAACCACCACCAGTTGTACTAGAATACCCAGATGTTGCAACAAATGACACATTTATTGTGTAGCTTCTTCTTCATAGAGTAGATTAGAATTCTAGGTTAAGAAAAGTAAACTTACTGTGTCCATGTAGCGCAGGCCCATATCTATTTTCTTCTTGAAGTCTTGGAGGGAGAAGGTATTCATGGTAAAGGTTTTTGCCCGTTGCTTAGAATTTATGATCTTTCTCAGAAAAACCTTTCATTTGGTGTCAAGTTCCACATATATATCTATATTCTTTAATGGTCCCTAAACTTCAACAACTTTTAAAGGAGGAGGAGGAGTTGCATTTTTTTTGTTTCATATTTTAGAGTATATGTCTAATTACTTTTTGCTTCTTCCTAACCTCCATGGTAAGAGTGTATGTCTCTCTCACCATATAGGATGGTATGACACCTCTCTTGGATTTCAATTCCTCGACAGTGTCCATGCACTCATTGCATTTGCTAAGATAACATAAGGGTAAAGAGCGGTGAGAAGGACCCATGTAAGGGTGAGAGGGATTGGTGTAAATGTGAGAGGGACCAGTGTCACGGGTGATTTCAAACATTTTTTTTTTAGCATCAATATTTTCATCATCATGATTGGAATCAGTATCAGCATCAACATGGCTACCACTAACTTGAACAACTCCACCCGCAACACCCCCAGAAGCAACACTTGGATTTGTTGCAGCAGGATGGCCATGAAGAGCCTCACCATTAGGCTGACCTTGCCTAACTGCTCTTCTTATGGCTATTGCCCCAACCAATTCCTTCTTTATTAACTTCACCGTTGGGTCTGCTATTGTATCAATAAGACCTAGAGTAATAAAAGAAGTCATCTCCAACATTGTTGAGTAGGTAGGGTCAATGGATGCACACCCTAAAAGAAAGGTTAGATGCGTTTAAATCAAATAATAATTTGCAGTCAGTTGGGTAATAAGTTAACACAAATAACTTCTGCAATAGATGATAGTTATGGTGCAACAGATGATTCATTTATGGCAACAGATTAACCATTTGTTACATCATATTACCCATCTGTTGTATAAGCTGCAGTGGATGGGTAATTTATTAAGTCAAATTCAGAGAACCAAAGGAACATATGGATAATCTGTTGTGAAAAATCAATCATCTATTGCAATATATTACAAATTTATTGTACTAGACGGGTAATCTGTTAAGATAACTTTCTATATATTACAAATCTTTTGAAACATATGAATCATTGGTTTCATTATCTTTCTTTGAGTCAAATTATTTTACTTGAAAGAAGACGTAATGCATCATCCAAATTGTTAAAGAAATCAACCTTCTTAATTCTGATGTTTCTCTTTGCAACCAACAACCTAAGGATCCTTGGATGAAAAACCTCATCCGGGTAATGCTTGACTTACATTCGGAGTGGAGGAATGACTTCCAATGCCCAAGCCTAAAAATGTAAGCAGGAAGCGAATAAAAAGTCATAATAATTATTTAGTCTAATTATAAACTAATGCAAGTGTAAACAAATATTGATTAAATTTACCATGAATGCTCAAGAAAAGTCGTATAAGGAGATCGTCTTTGGGGATAGCTTTGTCAATAAATATTTGACAGTGAACTTGTAGCTGTCATATCCCTAGGAATAATTGTTGAATTTCTCTAAATCCTCAGCAAACTTCGAAAAATCATCTTATATGACTTTGTTGATGTCTCTTGCCAATATAATGGAATGGGCAAACCAAACTAATAAAAAATTCTCCTTGTCTTTATTTTGTATGGATTTGTCCTTGGGATGTTCTAAAAATGTTGTGTCTTTGTAGCCACGTCCAGCAATATCGAACAACCCATCTATTTTTTTCTTGCATTTGTTGGTTTTGGTGGGTGGTCCCTTGGACAATGCCTTGTACTTATTTGATAGTAGTGACTTCGTTGTCCTGCTTGCCTTGGAAGTTTTGCGGGGTATTTCTTTGATGAGAGGTTCTTTTAGATGATCGTATCTCAAGCCTGTTGCTATGGTAAACTATTTCATGAAAAAACAAATAGGCATGCCACAATAGTTGATCTATATTTCATCCATCTTTTCTCCACCTTCTTCAAATCTTTATCACCTTCCACGTACTTCATCCTGTGCTTGAGAAGACCATATACCATACTCTTTTGGAAAAGGGCATTGTTGTCCTCAGGAAGTTCAAGAAAGTGTCCAAAGTAGCTCTTCTTAAAAAATTCCTCTGTTTTTCCTTCTTCATATTCTTCCTAAAATCATCAAAAGGTTTCCCCAATAGATATTTAACTACAAAATCACTAGTTAGTTCTTCAGGATTATCTATCAGCATCTCAACTTGAAACCTATCAATACTAATAGTTTAGGTCGGATCAAGCTATGATTTTGATCTTATTTGACATCCCATTGGTAATGCACTATCATCATGTTTATCATCATCATCTTTCTAACTTTCTACTACCTCCTCTTCTTGCTATCTTCTTCTTCTTCCTCTTCACTTGTATTTTCCTCACCAACGGCTAAATACCCTTTTCTACCTCCCTCAACATTGTTTTCATAACTTTCCTCAGCTTCACTTTTTTCCTAACTGAGATTGTTCAGGAAGTTCCATCGAATCCATCTGTACTCTATCCCAAGTTGTTAGGTGGTAAGAAGTTGATCCACTTTCATTTATTTTTGTCTTTTTTAACTACAAACAATAGAAAAACAAAAAATACATCACAATTGAAGTTTGCATAATTTTTAAAAAAATGTAAGATGAATTTCAATAAATTTTTATACGCCGCATTAAAAGAAAAATTCCACTAGATAACCATCAGTTGGAACAGATTAATTATCTATTACGACAGTTGCATAACCATTGCAACAGATGAAGAACCATATGGATGAGATCAAAATAGTCTTCCTACTGGTTTATTTTTGTAAACAACCAAAACATTTGTTGCAAAGGATGGGGAATCTATTTGAAGACATATGTTAATATCTCCCAATAGATGTTCCACCTGTTATAATAGATGGACAACAAAGAACACCAATAAAACTACCACCAATACCAACACCAATGCCACCGCTACCAACACCAACACCAACAATAACACCAGTGTGTAACGCCCTGATTTTATGAACCAGAATGCTACATGGTGCTTATGACCCCGAAGGACCACAAGCTAACCCATGACTGATATTTGTACCTGTATACTGCATAATATAACATAAAAATGCAGAAACATGTATTGAATGGCCATTAGTTTTAACTGAATAAACATCTGATAAGAACAATATCGAAAAATAGTATAACCATACCAAAACAAATTTGAACTAACTGCCTGACATGCTATAGTCTGGAAAGCCTCTAAACTGTATGAACAAGGAGTTAATGGGACATGTCTCCAACTAACTTTAACTACTGAAATAAACTTAAAACTAAAATAGTAATGAAATCATCGTGTCCACAAAAGATGAGGACTTACTTCTAACTATGACTGCTATTACTGGAATCTACTGTTGATCTGGAACTCATACCTCTGAACCTATAGTGTAACATAAGAGAAAGAATTATAGCACAGATGCATCAGTACGAATGAATGTACTAAGTATACGAGTGAGGTAGGCTTAATGCAATGGGTTATATGCATGAAAAATGATGACTAATATGAAGATGAGAATACATACATACATAAGCAACTATAACTGAGCTCGTGGTGATACTGACTACTGAGTCTGATTACTGAAGACATAACTTCACTGATACTGAGGTACTGAATAGATAAATGACTATTTTTGATAGTTCAAATTATGAAGAACAGGTCTGATTGACTGTGTCTAACAACTCTGAAAATAAATAGTGATAACATAGCTTGATGACAGATATAATTGATATAACTATGATGATCAGCGTAACCGATGTAATTGATGTTGAGAGACTATATCTGACATTCTAAGTTTTGATATTCTGAAGAACTATCTGAGTCCATTACTGAAACTAAGATTGAGACTAAAATAGACACTGTGGGAGGTAATCATCTAACCGACATGCCCCCAAACTGAACTGGTTGGGGTCCAACCTTTAAACCCAGCTGGAAGGGTGTCAATACCATGCCACGGGTAGAGACAACATGTGAGTAAAACCTATTCTATTTTGGAGCTCATTTCGTCTGCCCTATTATCGGGTAAAGTCAAAAGAGATACCTTAGACCTATGGGTAGTGACATCTCAACCTACACTGGCTACGTAGTTTTGGAATGCCAGGATTGCTTCTAGGAACACTCTCTGACTGTGATAAGAGAGTCTCCATCCATGGGTTGTCTCGGTGCTGAATCCTACTCCCAACTGAAAAATACTAAACTAATTTGCTGAACTGAACTGATTGACTAAACTGAACTGATTAATCAAACTGATGTTAGTGGGATTGTTTAGCAGATCTAAACTAAGTTTATGAGAGAACTGATCTTACTGAGTATTGAGTTTTTGAGGTTTCTGAGAGTATTGAATTACAAAGATTACTGAATTTATGGAGAGCACTAGAACTTTTGAAGTTTTTGATATCACTGAGTACTAAGATTACTGAGATTAGCTGAGATTCACTGAGTTACTGAACTTTTTTAAGTCATATAACTGACTGAGTTATATGGAACATGGCTTGACTGAGGGTATCGTGAAATCATGACATGGCTCTAGGCACACAACTATATTTTTAGGGTACAAGTACCCCCAGGATTCGATGGAAGGAAACTGACGCACATGACTGCTTTGATCATAAGAGTAGAGTCCAAAATTCACAATATCATAAGTAGGGGATTTCATACTATACATGATGCTCGAATTATAATACATGGAATGGAATGCATACAACATGTATATACTTCCATAGCTTTAATATCATGCTTATTCCATATCACAACAAGAACACATAACAATAACGTGAAATTTATCTGAAATTATAGACCATGGATTGTGGACTTGTCATTTAAGCACTATTGAATCATGGGACATGAATTATATCATCCTAGGAATTTTATCAAACACCTTACATTAACCACTTTGGGCATAGGCTTATTCATGAATTCAACAATCCATATCACCCAAAGTTCATATATTTCAACTAACATGCAATCCTAGTTTCATACAAACCCATAAAGACTGTATCTTGACATCATTCAACACATAAATAAGATCTACAATCAAATCAAAACATAAAAAGCATGGCATATAGTTTAAAATAGGTTTCTTGGACTTCATGGACGAAAGAAGTCCATGAATAAACATACATATACGTTAGTTCTTGATTTAGTGAATATTGACGGAGAGATTCTTGAAATTTAATGGTAGAATTTGCTTGAACTTAAATCCCCCAATTGAAACACTAATGTGTTCTTGAGAGGATTTTGATGAAAAAGAGTATGTTTTGGTAAAATAATAGCTTAAGTTCGTGTTTGGGATCTTATATAAGGGTGGGAAGATGACCTAAATACCCCTCTTGATGTGTCTTTTAATTTCTGTAAAAATTTCTTGATTTGGACCCCTAGCATGAATAACTGAACTTGGTCAGAATAACTGAACTAAGACAATCAGATATTGTACATAGGACATAAGGATTAACTGAGTACCATGAGGTGACTGAGTATGGATTCATGGAGACTGTATTACTTAAAAATGAAGTACTAAATGTGTAATATGACTCCAAAATATTTGGTAAAATGAGGTACTGACAAATAACAGAGAAACTGATAGTTTTGTACTATGGTATAACAAATCTGAGACTGAATTGAGTTTTAGGGCCTGATTACTAAACTGGGACAAAATTCTAGGTTTTGTTAACTGTACTTCGAGAGTCTGAAACTAATGCATCATACATGAGCTGAACTGAACTTGCAACTAATTGGAGGTTCTACCTTGGAATAGTTACATTCTTTGAGATTTTGGATAGCATGAATAGATACAAGGATGAGAAAACAAACCATACAAATCTTACTGCTCGATTTCTAAACTAACTTGCTGATTTTACTAACTAACTCATATTGAAACATAAGCTCAAATGATAGAAAGAGATCCAAGAATGCATACCATGAACATGAAAAATATATAACGTACCTGAATTTAGGTTAGGGAAACTTTATGTATCATGATGGGTATGGAGTCTTTTCTGACGCTGACCACTCTTGGTACCTTGCTAACACAGATCTTTACCCCTCAGCGATATAACTCTACAGTCTCGCATCTTGTGGCCTGGCTTTCAAAACCCAATACATACATCACTGCCTGCCCTACACACACACTTATGACTCTTACCACAGGCCTGAAAAAGAGGATGGGTAAGAACTTTGCTCTCGCTACCCCCTGACCTTGGCTAAGAAGGACTGTAACTACCTATTCTAGCCCTCTTATTTTCTCTCTCTCTTTCTTTTTAAGCTTATTCTACTAAATCATTTAAGCATAGACCATCAACCTAGACAAGTCCATATAACTAATCAACATTGCTGTCCAACACTCCTTAACCACTCTACCTGATACCCCAGACACAAACTTATTCAATCTGGACCTACTATCAGCCACTACATGGGGAGCATACCTGGATAATTGGAGAACTTAAGGAAGTATTCTTTTAATATCATCATACCCTGCATGAGATTGATAAACCCTAATATTTTAGCCTTATTTTTGCTCTATGGGAAAGAACCTATCTAAGATAGCTGTAGCAAACTCTTCCCACTGTATGGGCTCTGTATCTGTATCACTGTCTGCCTTTCATTGTTTAAACCATGTATGGGCTACATCTTGTAGCTAATAGGTGGCTAACTTTACACTTTTACTGGAAGTCACTCCCATGATGTCTGTGACTTTCTAAACTTGATCAAGGAACTCTTGTGGATCCTCTTTGGACTTGGAATTCATTTGGATGAAATCTTGAATCCTAGAAGAGGCAACATTGGCCTCTGGGTCGGTCAGAACAACGGCTGCTTATTTATTCTGAGCTTCAACTGAACTGGCTAAAGTAGTGAATGCAGTCCTAAATTCTACATAAAAGACGTGGTCGTTCAGGGAATCTACTTGTATGGGATGAGGTATTGACTTACTATTTCTTTCACCAGTCCTTTCTAAAGACATGTCCTGTAAATAAAAGGAAGAAGTTAATTAGATTGAGAGATTAATTAGAGCTTTTGCTCACTGGCACGACATGAATACTGAAAGAAGGGAAACTGTTCCTAAAAGATCTCATAGACTTCTATAATTAAGTGTGGTGCACAGCACACGCATGTACAAGACTCTACTAGATGCTTCTTTCAGACTTCCTAGGACTCTATTGAACCTTAGGCTATGATACCAAGTTTGTAACACCCTGATTTTCTAAACCAAAATGCTACACAGTGCTTACGACCCTGAAGGACCACAAGATAACCTATGAATGATATCTGTACATATATATTGCATAATATAACATAAAAGTGTGGAAATTTGTACTAAATTGCCATAAGGTTCACCTAAATAAACATTTGATAAGAACAATGTCTGAAAATAGTATAACCATACCAAAACAAATCTGAAATAACTTTCTGACATGCTATAGTCTAGAAAACCTCTAAACTGTATGAACAAGGAGTTGATGGGACATGTCCCCAACTAACTCCAACTTCTGAAATAAACTTAAAACTGAAATAGCAATGAAATCACTGTGTCGTCAAAAGATGAGGACTTACTTCTAACTCTGACTACTGTTACTACAATCTACTACTGATCTAGAGCTCGTGCCTCTGAACCTATGGTGTAACATAAGAGAAATCACCATACCGCAAATGCTTCAGTACGACTGAATGTACTTAGTATACGAGTGAGGTAGGCTAAATACAAAGGGTTATATGCATAAATAATACTGACTAATATGAACATGAGAATACATACATGCATAAGTAACTATAAATGAACTCGTGTTGAACTGACTACTGAGTCTGATTACTAACGATATACTTCACTGATACTGAGGTACTGAATAGATGAATGACTATTTCTGACAGTTTGAATTATGAAAAACTGGTCTAATTGACTGTGTCTAACAATTTTGAAACTAAATACTTATAATGTAGCTATGATGACTGATATAACTAATATAACTGTGATGATCAGTGTAACTGATGTAACTGATTCTAAGCGACTATATCTGACAGTCTAAGTTTTGATATTCTGAAAAAACTATCTGAGTCTATTATTAAAACTGAGACTGAGACTAAAACTAAGATTGTGGGAGGTAATCATCTAAATGACATGCCCCATAACTGAACTGGTTGGGGTCCAACATATAACGCCAGATGGAAGGGTGTCAATACTGTGTCATGGGTAGAGACAACTTGTGAGTAAACCCTATTATATTTTGGAGCTCATTCTATCTGTCCTGCTATTAGGTAAACTCAAAGGAGATGCATTAGCCCTATGGGTAGGGACATCTCAACCTATGATGGCTACGTAGTTTTGGAATGCAAGGATTGCTTCTAGGAATGACACCCTCTGACTGTGATAGGTGAGTCCCCATCCTTGGGTTCACTCAGTGCTGAATCCTACTCCCAACTAAAAGACACTAAACTAATTTGTTGAACTGAACTGATTGACTGAACTGAACTGATTAACTGAACTGATGTTAGTGGGATTGTTTAGCAGAGCTAAATTGAGTTTATGAGAGCACTGATCTTACTGAGTATTGAGTTTTGGAGATTTCTGAGAGTACTAAATTATAGAGATTATTGAAGTTATGGAGAACACTAAAATTTTTGAAGTTTCTTAAATCATTGAGTACTGAGATTACTGGGATTAGCAAAGATTAACTGAGTTACTGAACTTTATTGAGTCACATGACTGACTGATTTCGATGGAACATGACTTGACATATAGTATCATGAAATCATGACATAGATATAGGCACACAACTATATTTTTAGGGTACAAGTACCCCCAGGTTCGATGGAAAGAAACTGACACACATGACTGCCTTGATAATAAGAGTAGACTACAGATTTTTGAGACACTAAACCAGTTTTCAGAAATATGCATAATTTTAATAGGTTAGAAATAGGTTTAATATGAGTTAGATGGTCACCCGAAAAAGGCGTTTAGGTGTAAGGGCTAATTGTTGGAAATCAAGTTTTGTTGATTTGGGATACATGATTGGCTAAGGCTAATGTATACTTGTCCTTGAGACACTGGTACACTAGACTAGTATTCTGAACCCCTATCCTAGTGGTAAAATTGGATGTAGGGGCTTGGCCGATGTGTTAATAGTGTACCTATATAGCCCATGGGTACTAGACTTATAAATTTTACCATTTAGCTCAGAAGTAAGACAAAGGGTTGAATTCAAATTCATAGGTATACTTTGAAATCTACAAATTATGCCTATGTATTTTCAAATGATTTATGATACCATGTTTTTATGAAATGCTCTCATATACATTGTATTTCAGTATTTTGTATTTTGGATTGTTCTGCGTACCAGTACATTTGTATTGACCCCCTATATTTCATGATCTTAGGCACAGTTCCATGATACCACTAATTAGTAGATCATTGTCAAATATTTAGAGTTGGTGAGCCCACCTTACTTCTAAAGGCCTTGATTTATGTGATGTTTCATTTGGTTTTAGTTCATCGTCTGATCAAGGGCCTTGTCCCGGTTACAAATAGATTTTATTTTTAGTTTAAATGATATTTTTCAGACTTGTATTAGATGTCTTTGGGTCTTTATGAATTGATATCCAGATTTTTTAGTTCAATAATATGATGACCCTGATTTTAGTTTATTCTTTTGTTTTTGATTGTTTGATGAATTATGCATATGATTACAAATTGAGAGGGCTCTTGGGCCTTTATGGTTTAGGATGCCCGTTGCATCCAGGGTCTCTGTTTAGGTTGTGAAAAACTTGGTATCAGCGCATGGTTCATGGTCCTAGGGTTTCTGTAAAGTCGCGTCGGGTAGAGTTTTATTTATAGGCGTGTAGCGCACCACACTTATAAGGAGGAAGCTGCTAGATGTTTAGGAATGTCTTTTTTTCTTTATGTCTTAGTTCATTCTATAGAGTATAAATGTTCCCTAACTCATGATTTCCTATATTTCAGAGATTTGATCATGCCTCCCCTAGATCAAATGAGCAGAATACCTATGTTGATGATGTTCACCCCACTCATGGGATGCAGACCCAAAATAAAGCTCGTACTCTAGAATTTGTAGCTACTGTGGGAGTTTCTCCAGTGCCAACTAGTCCACCTCGGTATCCTTTGACCAGCGCTAACCGTATCTAGCCTCTTCAGGTAGAATTCTCATATGTTAAGTTTCTTCATTCCACACATATGATTGCTCAACTTGCAGCTTCTTAGTCCTATCCACTGGAAAATGTGAGATCTGTGCCTGGTTCATCTGAATCTACTCGGGTTGGTCACTTCATGAAGCTAAACCCACCTACCTTTACTGGCACAAAAGTTGAGGAAGACCTCCAAGCATTAATTGATGAAATAGAGAAATTTTTTAAGAGTTATACATGATAATGAAGTTAAAGGAGTTGAGATAAAAGACTATCAGTTGAAGGACGTAGCTAACCAGTTGTATAATGAGTGGGAATATTTGAACAGGGGTGATGTTGAACCTTCTATGTGGGGTAAGTTTGTAAAAGCTTTCTTTGACTATTTCTTTCCCCAGGAAATAAGGGAGACAAAAGCCAACGAATTTGTGAATCTGAAACAAGGAAAAATAAGTATCAAAGAGTATACATTAAAGTTCACTTAGCTATCTTGTTATACTCGAGAGTAAGAGGGAAACATAAAATCTCTCATGAGAAAGTTTGGATTTGGTGTCTCGAATGATTTTGTGTTAGAATGTAAGGAAGAAATTTTGAACACGGACATGGATTTCTCTAGTTATCAGTGCATATGCAGTAGGTAAAAGAGGAAAAGAAGAGGCTAGCTGAGGTAAGGGAAAAGGAAAGGCAAGCTAAGAGAGCTAATTCTTCAAATTAGAATGTTAGTCAGCATCAGGGTGGCAATTGGGGTAATAAGTGGTCTAAAAAAAGTTTTAGAGCAATGCTTAGTCTTCAAATAGTACCCCGGTGCCTAGAAATACATCTGATCTATGATTTCATAATTCCCAGTAGAATAGCAGGCCAAGGATGTAGGGTACACAACCCCAAGGAAGTATGAACTAGTCACTAAGGCAATACCCTACTTGTATAATGTGGGAAGAACTACTTAGGAAGATGTCAGTATGTGTAACACCCCATACTTTTACCTAGCTTAAATTCGTCCCAAAAATTTTCAAAGACTTTCTTTAAAGATGAATACACTTTTGTACAAGTGGGAAATTGAATAAGCTTCCCATTGATTTAAGATTCATCCAAATCCAACACCCAGGCGAAGAGTTATGGCCATTTTCGTAAGTAGTGTATCACCTAAGCCATCAACAACTTGCGGAGCCAGCCAAAATGGAAATCATCAAAAACCAGTGAGCATCCGCGATATTGGTGCATCGCGCAAAGGCTTAATTTTGGAATTGTACTTTTCCTATGTTCCAGCGTGATCCTGGCGCGTCGCGCCAAAGGGAAAATTCACAGCCAGTGAGGCACTGCGATGGCACCACATTGCGCCATCAGCCCAATTCCCAATCATCAGTTTTCAGTGATACGACGCTATAGCACCGTATCGCCCAAGGGCCTAAAATTGAGATTTTTCAGTGAAAATTTTTAAATCTGCCCAAGGGTAAGTTGGTATTTTTCCACAACCCTAGTCAGTCTGAATACGAAATTTAAATCCTAAATACCCCATTATCTTATTCTTTCTCACTTTCTTTCAAAAAAATTAAAACATTCTCTCTCAAATGGGCTAAACCCTAGTTCAAGAAATCAAGAACAAGCCTAAGTATTTCCTTCAAGAACTTTCAAGAAAGAATCTTCCAAGGTATGTTAGATGTTGATTCATGGGTTCCTTTCACCCATAAAGTCCAAGAATCCTTTTTTAAAGTACAAAGATGATGTATTTATGATTTCCATGTTTGAATTAGATTGAATTCATGTTTATAATATTAGTTGGGTTCCAATCCATGATTTAAATGCAATTTTCATGAAATTAAATAGAATGTATAATAAATATGTGATTATCTTGATATACCCTTAAATTTATAAAGTGATTAATGCATCTATGATGTTTATTTTGTTATCAATCCATGATTATGATAAGATGCATACAAAAATAGAATAGTATTTAGGGGTAATTAAGTATTGATTTCAATGATGTTATGTGATGACCATTATCTTGTGAAATACTTATGCTCCCCAAGTACTTGCTAAAATCCATATGTGAAGTAGAAAGAGGAATCATGAGATATTATTACAAGATATTTATCATGTACAACTTTATGCCCTAAAAATGTTTGATAAAATGCTTATGTGAATTGACTAGTGAAGGCATGACATGTTATTATGTGATCCCATTCATATAAAAGTTAATGCATTATAAGTGTCTGATGAAATGTCTCTATGAATGAACTATGACCAACTGAACATTGTTATATTATTCAAGATTATTGTTTGCCTTATTTCTCATGCTGTCCAGTCCTGGAGGTATTTAATACCCAACAATTTAGATATTTACCTAGAGCCTGTGTCAGTTACAAAATAGTATCATTCATATCACGATCAGTACTATTAGTCTATTACAGAACTTAGTAGAACTCAGTCAATTATAAAACTTAGGAAAACTCAGTCTTAGTCCTATCCAGTAGACTCAGTTCAGTGTCTATCAGTTGGGAGTAGGATTCACTATCGAGTGAAAGCAGGGATGATGGCTTTAACATTAGATAGTAAGAGTCATTAATAGTAATTCGTGTACTCCAAAACTGCGTACCCAACACAGGATGAGGAATCACCCGTCAAACTAGGCTTGACTACCTCCAAGGGGTCACCCGTCAGATTTGGTTTGGCTCTGCCTAGGTGTCACCCATCTGTTAGGCTTCACATCCTGGTTTTGAAGTGTTAGTACCCATGGCATGGTATTAGTACCTTTCCAGCTGGGGTTACAGGTTTCACTCTAATCAGTTCAGAGAGAGGCAAGTCGGTTAGATGATTACCTCCCACAGTTTCAGTCACAATTTCAGTCTTCAGTTCAAAACTTAGCTTAGTTTTCAAAAATCAGGACTGCTAGATACAATCAATCAGTATCAGTTAATCCGTTATCAGAATTCAATACTTAGCTTCAGAAATGCTCAATTACTGTTTATACATTTATGTATATGTACAGATCACATTCTCAGTATTTACAGTATTCTCAAATTCTCCATGTACTCTCATGTTTAGTTATTTTCATTCAGTTAGTTATATCCTCATGCATATGAACCCTTGCATTCAATCTTATCTCATCTAGCATACCAATACATTCCCACATACTGATACATACTTTTCTACGCTATGATATTTCATATCATAGGTTCGAACGCTCAGATTCCTAATTATGTATAGTAGATTCAGGTTCAGCCAGCAGCAGTAGCTTTAGCAGTGAGTCCTCATCATTCAAGGATATTATACTATTTCATATTTTTAGATGTATTATTTCAGTAGATGGAGTTAGTTGGGGGATTGTCCCATCAACTCCACTTTCAGATAGATTAAGTTAGAGGCTTTTCAGACTAGTTTTTAGACAGTGTTCTATTTTTATCATATGTTGTTATTTATTAGTATTTCAAATATTTTCATATTATGGCAGTTCAGCCTATTTTCCATATTAATTATAGTGTTATTATTCAGTGCTCACAGCAGATATCATTCAAGGGTTAGCTTATGGTTCTTTAGAGTCCTGAGCATCGTGTAACGACTAGGCGGGTCCTAGGTCGTTATAGTATGGTACTCTTATGTGTTATGGCTATGGGAAGGCTGGTAATTTTAATAAGGATTATCTCTCCTCAAAGGCGGCTTATAGGGATATTAGATCCTAATCTACTACCCTAGTCCCTCCAGGCTAAGGGTGCGACATCTAGCACCAATGATGGGCATAATTGATTGTCTGCCTTGTCTACTTGTCAAGATTCGGAGGCTTTTCTAGATGTGGACATGGGTATGTTACAAATTTTCTCCCATGATGTATATGTATTACTTGATCCCGGGTTTACCTTTTCGTATGTGACCCTTTATGTGGAAGTTAAGTTTGGTTTTGAGATGGAAAATATTCTGTAACCTTTTTTTGTATCCACCCCTGTTGGTAATTCTATAGTGTCTAGGAGGATTTATAGAAATTGTGTGGTATCTATTTTTCATCATGATACTGTGTCTAATCTTGTAGAATTGGATATGATTGATTTTTATTCTATATTTGGAATGGACTGGCTTCATTCATGTTAAGCTATATTAGATTGTAGAACCAGAAAGTTCATATTCTCTTTTCCCAATGATCCAGCGATTTATTAGGAGGGATATTGTCTAGCACTTTGGGGGAAATTTATATCTTATATTAGGTCTAGTAAGCTTATATCAAAAGGTTGTCTGAACCATCTTGTTCGGGTCAAAGATTCCAGTACTGAAAGTCCTTCCCTCCAGTTCTGTTCCTATAGTTAATGACTTTCCAGGATTTTTTCCTAATGACCTTCTCGGGATACCACTAGATAGGGAGATAGATTTTGTCATTGATTTGTTTCAGGGAACTCATCCTATTTCTATTCTGCCATATAGAATGGCTCTTGCATAATTGAAAGAACTGAAATAACAGTTAAATGACCTTCTTAAAAAAGGATTTGTTCATCCTAGTGTCTTTCCTTGGGGTGCTCCTGTACTCTTCGTATGTAAGTAAGATTGCTCCCTCTGTATGTGTATAGATTACCATCAACTGAACAAAGTTACAGTAAAGAATAAATATCCTCTTCGTAGAATTGATGATCTCTTAGACCAACTTTAGGGTGCCAAATATTTCTCTAAAATATACATTTATTCAGGGTATCATCAGATGAAGTTAGGGAGGCTGATATCACCAAAACAACTTTCCAAACCCGCTACAATCACTATGAATTCCTAGTTATGTCCTTCAATTGACTAATTCCCCAGCAACCTTCATGGACGTAATGAGTAGGGTGATTCATCAGTTTCTAGAGTTTTTCATCATAGTATTTATTGATGACATCTTAATTTACTCTAAGAGTGAAGAGGATCATGCTAATTACCTTAGAATCATCCTTCAGACCCTTAGATATCATGATTTGTATGAAATATTTTCTAAGTGTGAATTCTGGCGTAGAGATGTTGCTTTTCTGGGGAACATTATTTCTAGTAAGGGAATTAAAGTTAACACTCAAAAGGTTGAGGCAGTGAGAAAAGGGCCCAGACCTATGACTCCAATTGATATCTAGAGCTTCTTGGGTTTGGCAGGGCATTACTGAAGATTTGTAGTGTGTTTTTCCTCTATATAATTGCTCTGCTTACTAGATTGACTAAGAAAAAGGTAAAACTCTTGTGACCTGACTCCTGTGAGAATAGTTTTGTAACACCCCGAATTCTGTACCCCGAATGCTACACGGTGCTCATAATCCTGGAAGACCATAAGCTAAACCTTTTCTGGTACCTGCTGCAATAATTGAATAATATACAGTAAAAATTCAAAAAAATGGTGAAAAACTTGCCATAAGGCTCAAACTGAAATACAACTGTATAAAATACATCAATTCAAAAACTAAAAAAACTGTCTGAAATTCTAGTCTGAAAGCCTCTAAACTGTATGAACTTGGAGTTGATGGGACAATCCCCCAACTAACTCCGTTTACTAAAATACTGAATCTAATGCAATACTAAAATAAGGAACATCCTCGAATAATGAGGACTCACTACAAAGTCTACTGCTGCTGGATAAGTCTAACTTCTAAGGATGCTCTTGAGCTCATGCTTCTAAACCTATGGGATAAGACACCATAGCGCAAGAGAAAAGTATGCATCAGTACGCGAGAATGTACAGGTACGCTAGATGATGTATGGATAAATCAAATGGTTGATATGCATGAACAAATTAAACTGAATACACAAGTATGCTGAATGAGGATACA
Organism: Capsicum baccatum var. pendulum; assembly: GCA_030864225.1. Taxonomy (NCBI): domain Eukaryota; kingdom Viridiplantae; phylum Streptophyta; class Magnoliopsida; order Solanales; family Solanaceae; genus Capsicum; species Capsicum baccatum. The sequence goes on from CM061557.1 coordinate 46,691,973, forward strand.
TGCATTAATGCATAAACTTTAACTATAATTGTAGTAAAACTGATTACTGAGTTTACTAATACTGAGATACTGAATACCTAGGTCTACTAATAGCTGATATCAGTGGTTACTGATACTTCTTGATTATATCTAAGATCAAGCCTATCTAGTAGGTAATCTCTAAATCTATTAGTATTGATACTAATTTACTTTATCTAAGATCAGGCCTATCTAGTGTGTGATCTTTGAATTTACTGATAGTTAATATTATTTACTAAATGTGAGATCAAGACAATCTAGTGGGTGATCTCTGAATCTTTGAAACTACCTAAGTTCTTTACTGAGCTGAGTTATTGTATCTGATGGTCCTGATTTCTATAATACTGATCTGAGTTCTATTACTAAGACTGAATCTGAAATTGAGATGTGAGAGGTAGTCATCTAACCAACATGCCCCATATATGATCTAGTGGGGTCCAACCTATAACCCCAGATGGAAGGGTGTCAGTACCGTACTATGGGTAAATGTATTTCTATGGTCAAGCCTGTCTAATGGGTGACCCTAAATAGAAAGTCAAGCCTAATCTAACGGGTGACTCCTAGGAGGTATCCAAGCCTTAGTATAATAGGTGACTCCTCATCCTGCACTGGCTATGCAGTTTTGGAGTACAGAGACTTCTACTAACAACTCTGCCTAAATAACGGGGAAGTCGTCATCCCTGCCCTAGCTTGGTGCTGAATCCTCCTCACAACTGAATAGACTCTGAATTGATTCTTATAATGTAGTGGACTGAATTGAATTATTTACTGATTATACTAAATAACTAAACTAGACTAAGTTTGCTAAATTTTGTTGACTAACGGAATACTGCTCAATTCTATTAACAAACTAAATGCTATTGTGTTCTGAACTGAATATTTGAATATTACTGAGATCTGAACTAAATACTGAACTGTACTTGGAATGATACTAAGCTTACTGAATTTTCGTACGTCATGTAACTCACTGAGTTCTACTGATTCTTACCTGACTGAGAGTACTATAACTTACACTGGCTCTAGAAACACAACTAAATTGTCAGGTGTTAAATAACCCTAGGACTAGATAGCATATATAATAAAAGACATGGCAACTCTTGTATAATAGGACAAAGGACTAATATTCACAATACAATCAACGAAGCATCTCTTCATGCACTTGGAAGTCTTAATCTTGCACATGTATAGGGATGCATATAATATCTCATAATTCATTCACTAAGTTCTTTCAACAAACACTTGGCATGCATTAACTTATACGCAATTAGGGATTTCTTGTCAACATACTATAATGTCTCTATTTCTTTCACATAAACATTTTATCAAACATATGGGGAGCATGCTTTGGTTATACAACAATTTCAACACCTAATTATCATGGATACATCAATAAATCTCGCATCTTGAAGGGTTTATCATGAATGCCACAAAAGTCATCACATATAAGGATCAAACCGTACGACTTGTAGCCTAGAACATGAATTAATAACTCAACAAAACATGAAATTTAATTTTCAATTCACATAAATCATGAAAACTCATAAATATCAAATCTTTGAATTTAGAAAAGGATTCTTGAACTTCTTGGGTGGAAGGGACCAAGAATAAACCTCTAACATACCTTAATTAGAAGTTTCTTGAAGATTAACGGTGGAATTCCTTTGAATTTTGATCCAATTAAAAACACTAAGCTTGTTCTTGAGGGATTTTGAGAGAAAACAATGTATGTTGGTGAATTAAGGGTTGAATCTCATGTTATAGGCTTTTAAAAGGGTGGGAAAAAAGATTGAAACAACCCTAGGGTCATGACTGTTTTAATGACTGAAACTGGGTGCCAACGCGCTGGTCGACACAGCGCATCGATGCCATCGATGTGATACCCGATGCATCGCAACATGATCGTGCCAAGCCTTTGTACTTTTGACTGGTATTCTAGGAATGATATTGACCAACGCGATAGGCGATATGGCACGCTAAGATCGTGTTGGTCCACTATTTTGGGATTCTAAACGTGGTCTAAACAAGGTCCAAGAAATCTAAACTCATCCGCGAATCCCTATTGACCTTTCTGATCATGGATTTACTTAAATATCAAAAATTTATGGACGTAAGGGTCATGAAATAAGAACATAAACTTTCAAAGGCAAAAATAGCACTAAGTTTAAATACTTAGCTAGGATATTTTACGTTTGGGACCTCTTTACAAGTTTTAACGGACTGAGTTAAGCTTAGAATTTTGTAGGGTCTTAGAATATCTCCTCCTTGGGAACATTCGTCCTCGAATGGGTCTGACTAAGTTGAGATTGCTGATACACTGAACTTACTTACTTGACATGAACATCTGAAATTTGTCTATATGACTGGAACTACTAAAATACTAAAATTTCATACTGACCATGCATATCGAATGCATGAATACTTGACTGATTTATTATACTGAGCATGCATATCTAATTCACGAAATACATGACTGAAATGACTCATGAATGCATGACTAAATATGAAATGATAACTGATACTAACTTTGTAAGGAATATCTGAACATCCAACTAAATGGGTTTAAGGACATGAAAGCATTGGGGACATATGGGGTATATCCCCCTTGGGATACTATGTCCCTCTAAGAACACCTACTTACTGAGATACTGGGGAAAACTGAGGCGATTCTCGAGGCTCCTATGAACTGGATTGTGACTGAATAACTAGGATCTAAAATTAATGCATGATTAACGAACTGAGCTAAACTCACAACTACTAGGATGTTCTATTTGGGAATAGTTACATTCCTGAGATTCTTGATAATATGACTAGATGGAAAGATAGGGAAAATAAACCTTATAAATTTGACCGCTTGACTGCAAAACTGAATTACTGGATTTACTGACAGACTCATACTGAAAACTTAAGATCAAATGGGAGCAAAGGATCTAAAAATTCATATCACGAAGATAAAAGGACTTATAACGTACCCAAATCTATGTTAGGGGAACTTTCCTGATCATGACAAGTCTGAATTGCATCGAATTTATTCTGACACTGACCACTAGTGGTACTGGAAGTGGCACCCTGCTGACACAAATATCTACCCCTCTAAGCCATTACTCTACCCTCGCGCAACCTATGGCCTGGATTACCATATCTAAAATATACCTCACTACCTGCTATACAAATACCTAGGTGGTTCTTACCATATTCTTCGTAAAGCGAATAGGTACAATCATTTCTCACACTACCTTGGGTTTTGGAGCCTGGCGGCCTATCATGACTATCATTCCCGAACTTTGGTACTAGAATACTAGTTAAAGATGGGGATGGGACTAAAAACTTCTAACTGTGCTAAGAACGATTACCACCTTGTGACCCTGGTTAAGAATAACTAAAACTACCTATTTTGGCTTTCTTATTCACTTTCTCTCTATCCTTAGATTTCTTTGCCTCAATCTGCTGATCATGCATCATCAACCTAGAAAGGTCCATGTCTCTATTGAGCATAGTAGTCCCTTACTCCTTAACCACCAAGCCAGACACACTGGTCACAAACTTACTCATGTTTGAACTAGGGTCAGCCATCTACTCAGGGACATACTTAGACAACTGATTGAACTTGAGGAAATACTCTTAACTGACATAGAGACTTGCCCCAGGTTCATGAACTCTTCTACCATAGATTCACTTATCACAAGTTGGTAAAACTTATCTAAGAACACATCCTGAAATACATGCCAAGTCATGGGAGCAACATTCTACCCTCTACTCTTCTTCAACATCACTACCGAATCATGATCAATATTCTTTAACCTATAGGATTCCAACTATACACTCTCCTCTTTAGAAACATGCATAAATTGGGTGATATTCTTTATGCCATCAAGATAAATCTGTGGGTTCTCACCTTCTATTGACCCAAAGAATTCTTGCAGGTTCATTGTAATGAAATTATTTATTCTGACTGCGGCTAAATCCCATTCTTGCTGAGGTGGGGCTGCCGCCTAATGGTTACCCTAAACATTAGTTTCCATAGCCTGGGCTAGCGCCTAAAAAGCTACCCAAAACTCTGCATATGACACATTCTCAATAAAGGATCTATGGGATGAGGTGGCTGGTAATCATTCCTATGAGTATTATCTCTATGAGGAGGCATATTCTATAAATGAAAGAAAGAAGTGGATTAGACTGAGAGTTTAAGTTGTGCTCATGCTCACTCACATGACATGAATACTGAATGAAGGGAAACTTTTCCTAAAACATCTAGTAGCCTCAGTCCGTAGGTGTGGCACGCAACACACCCATGTATAAGACTCTACTAGATGTAGTTTTCAGACATCCTTGGAAATTGTTGAACCTTAGGCTCTGATACCAAGTTTGTAATGCCCCAAATTCTGAACACCAGATGATACACGATACACATAATCCCTAAGGACCATAAGCTACCTCTTTTATGGTACCTGCTATAATAACTGAATAATACACTTTTAAAATATGGAAAACTGACAGAAAACTTGCCATAAGGTTCAAACTGAAATACTACTATATAAAATATATCAATACCGAAACTAAAATAACTGTCTGATCTTCTAGTTTGAAAGCCTCTAAACTGTACAAACTGGAGTTGATGGGATAATCCCCAACTAACTCCATCTACTAAAATACTAAATGTAATGCAATACTAAAATAAGGAACATCCTCAAATGATGAGGACTCACTACTAAGTCTACTGCTGCTGGATGAGTCTTAACTGCTAAGGATACTCTTGAGCTCGTACCTCTGAACCTATGGTATAACACACCATAGCAGAAGAGAAAAGTATGTGTCAGTACATGAGAATGCACTGGAATGCTCGATGAGGTAAGTATATATGTAAGGGTTCGTATGCATGAAAAAATATGACTAAATACACGTGTATGATGAATGAGGATACATGCATGAATGCATAAACTATAAATGAAATCATAGTAACACTGATTACTGAGTTTACTAATACTGAGATACTGAATAAATGGGTCTACTGATAACTGATATCTGAGGTTACTACTACTACTTGATTATATATGAGATCAAGACTATCTAGCGGGTGATCTCTGAATCTATTGGTATTGATACTAATTCACTTTATCTAAGATCAGGCCTATCTATCCGGTGATCTCTTAATCTACTGATAGTTAATATGATTGACTGAATATGAGATCAAGCATATATAATGGGTTATCTCTGAATCTTTGTAACTATTTAAGTTCTTTACTAAGCTGAGTGACTGTATCTGACAGTCCTGATTTTGGTAATACTTATCTTGATTCTATTACTGAGACTGAATCTGAAACTGAGACTGTGGAAGGTAGTCATCTAACCAACATACCCCAAATCTAAACTAGTGGGGTCCAACCTGTAACCCCAGCTAGAATAGTTTTAGTACCATGCCGAGGGTAAAGACATTTCTATAGTTAAGCCTATCTAAAGGGTGGCCCTAAAATGGAAGTCATGCTTAATCTAACGGGTGACTCTTGGGAGGCAGTCAAGCCTTAGTCGAACGGGTGACTCCTCATCCTATGCTGGCTACGTAGTTCTGGTGTACAGGAACTGCTACTAACGAATCTGCCTAACTAACAGGGAATCCATCATCCCTCCCCTCGCTTGGTGCTGAATCCTACTCCCAACTGAATAGACCTTGAACTGATACTCACTGTACTGGACTTAACTGAATTGGTTACTGATCATACTGATTAACTGAACTAGACTAAGTTTGCTGAATTTCGTTGACTAGCAGAATACTACTGGATTCTCTTAACTGACTGAATGTTATTACGTTCTGAACTGATTATATGAAGATTACTGAGGTCCAAACTGAATACTGAACTGAACTTAGAATGATACCGAGCTTACTGAATTTTCCTAAGTCATATAACTGACTGAGTTCTACTGATTGTGACATAACTATGGGTACTATAACTAACACTGTATATAGTCATACAGCTAAATTATCGGGTATTAGATACCCCCAGGACTCGATAGCATACATAATACAAGACATGGCAACTCTTGTATACTAATAAAATGGACTATCATTCACAATATAATCAATGAAACATCTCTTTAAGCACTTGAAAGTCTTAATCTTGCACATGTATATGGAGACATTCAACATCTCATAATTCATTCACTAAGGCCTTTCAACAAACACTTGGCATGCATTAACTTATACATAATTAGGGATTTCTTGTCAACATCTATAATGTCTCAATTTCTTTCGCATAAACATTTTATCAAACATATGGGGAGCATGCTTTGGTTATACAACAATTTGTACACCTAATTATCATGGATACATCAATTAATCTTTCATCTTGAAGGGTGGATCATGAACGTCACATAAGTCATCACATATTAGGATCAAAACTTAGCACTTGTAGCCTAAAACATGAATTAAAAACTCAACAACACATGAACATAAATTTTTAATTTACATAAATCATGAAAACTCATTAATAAAAAATCTTTGATTTTAGAAAAGCATTCTAGAACTTTGTGGGTGGAAGGGACCCAAGAATCAACATCTAACATACCCTAACTGGAAGCTTCTTAAGATTAACAGTAGAATTCCTTTGAATTTAGATCCTAAATTGAAAACCGTAAGCTTCTTCCTGAGGGATTTTGAGAGAAAATAATGTATTTTGGTGAATTAAGGGTAGGATCTCGTGTTATAGGCTTATATAAAGGTGGAAAAAAGACTGAAATAATCCTGGGTTGTTGCTTTTTTAATTACTAAAACTGGGTGCCAACGCGCTGGTCGATGCGGTGCATTAATGCCATTGACATGATTCCCGATGTGTCGCACCATGATCGCGCCAAGCCTTAGTACTTTTGACTGGCAGTCCTGGAACAATATTGACCAACGCGATTGGCGATGCGGTACGCTATGATAGCGTTGGTCCACTATTTTGGGATTCCAAACTGGCCTAAACGGGGTATGAAAAATCCAAAACTCGTTCGAGAACCCCTATTGACCTTTCTGATCATGGATTTACTTATATATCAAAAGTTTATGGACATAAAGTCCATGAAATAAGAACACAAAGTTTTAAAGGCTAAAATAGCTCTAAGTTTGAATAATTATCTAGGAGATTCTAAGTTTGGGACCACTTTTCAAGCTTTAACGGACTGAGTTAAGCTTAATATTTTGTGGGGTCTTACAATATCTCCCCCTTGGAAACATTCGTCCTCAAATGGGACTGACTAATTAGAAATTTCTGATAGACTGAACTTACTTACTTGATATGAACTTCTGAAACATGACTATATTACTGGAACTACTGATATACTAAAATTTCATACTGAACATACATATCTGATGCATGAATACTTGACTGAGTTATTATATTGAGCATGCATATCTACTGCATGAAATACATGACTGAACTGATGCATGAATGCATGACTGAATATGCAATGATAACTAATAATAACTTTGTAAGGAATATCTTAACATGCAACTGAATAGGTTTAAGGACATAAAAGCATCAGGGAAATATGGGGTATCTCCCCCTTGGGACACTATATCCCTCTACGAACACCTACTTTACTGAGATACTGGAGAAAAATGAGGCGATGCACAAGGCTTCTACGAACTGCATTATGACTTAACATATGGGATCTGAAACTAATGCATAATTCACGAATTGAGATAAACTCGCAACTACTAGGATGCTCTATCTGGGAGTAGTTACATTCTGGAGATTCTTGATAATATGACTAGATGGAAATATGGGGAAAGCAAACAATACGAATTTTACCGCTTGACTGCTAAACTAAGTTAATGACTCTACTGACCGACTCATGACGAAAACTTAATCTCAAATGGGAGGAAAACATCTAACAATGCATATCATGAAGATGAAAGGACTTATAACGTACCCGAATCTATGTTAGGGAAAATTTCCTGATCATGACAAGTCTGAAGTGCATAGAATCTATTCTAATGCAGACCATTAGTGGTACTGGAAGTGGAACCCTGCGAACGTAAATCTCTACCCCTCTGAGCAATTACCCCTCATTATTTGAGGAAATTCATAGTCCCCTTAGTTCAATTACATATCATCTTAGCGAATCACACAACTCCATAAGGTTAAATTCAAAATCATTATGCTTCATTGACTTTTCACTTTATACAATAGTTTAAGAGTAGTTCAATATGCATAGTTTTCATATTTAAACCAAATTTCACAATATGAGGCTTGGGTCATTACCACTTCGAAAGTCACAAGTTGAGGGAAATCATAATCCCCTAGTTTATTCAACATAACCATGCATCAAATTTATTTTAAACCACCATTTAAATGTAACCCTTATAGGGAAAACATGAAACATCACATAAAGAATAGTTATTCAAAACCATCAACCAGTATTTTAAAACGAACATAAATATCATATGAACAACACTTCAAAACTTGTGCTTTTACCAAATTAGCAATTAGGGAAGATTAGCATGCCTGAAATACCGAACTTTGTGTAGAGAATTCAACCCTTAAAGCTCTCCTTGACCTACTTCTTGGAAATCCTAAGTACGAATGCTTGAGATATTTAAGAGAGAAGAAAGAATGTTTGGGGTGTGTTATCTATGAAAATAGGGCCCCAAGTATGTTTATAGGTCGTGGGTTATTATTGGGATAAGAGGAAAATGTCTAAAGTACCACCATTAGAAAGCTGGAAAATAAATGTCAGTTATTATGGATCTTATGATGACTCAATTTCATGAGTCGTTGCAAAGACAGTCTTAACTGACAGATACACTATTGACCTTACAAATTGTATACCATGACCCGAAGTGAGACCCTATGAATCGTAGGGTCCAGTTGTAGTCAACACAGAACCCATTTAGAGTATACACTAGACAACCTACGATTTGCACACCACGACTCTCAGTGAGCCACTCATACTCAGAATAGAGCTTAGCCCCGCACACACTATTTTGGATATGATTCGGTCACTAGGATCCATCAAGACTCCTTGCGACTCATAAGGGGAGTCATAGTTAGTACAGTGAGGATAAAATTTTATAAATTCTCAAGAACTAAAAACCCGGGGTGTTACAGTGGTGCACAATATTGGAATACGAAGATTTGATATTTTGAAATGATATTTTAATCAGGGGGATATTATACGCATTGTACTCTTTTACCTTTTAAAATTTTGTTCCACTTGATTTTTCTAGTAAGGTTTTTAATGAGACAGCCAAAATACAAGTTATTAGAGATGTGTACTCTTTTCTCTTCACTAGATTTTTTCTAGATTTTTTCTATTAAGGTTTTAATGAGATACGTTATCTATCAATTAAATATTCATGACGAGTGTTATAAATGGTGAATGTTAATAAAGATATAGTGAAAATCTATCAAGATATATTGAGTATCTATTAATAAATGGAAAGTCCATCTTTTGGAGAGAAATTAGGAGAAATTTCTCTTATAAATAGAGGAGTTCTCTTCATTGTAAATTATCCCTGATTTCTAAAGAGAAATAAAGAAGTCTCTTCTCTCTCTATTTATTCTTGTTCGTGCTTAGTATTTCACAACTAGAAGATAATTATTTTTTCATGTTTTATTCTTAGGATTAATTACTTGTTCTCCGAATCATTTACTAAGACTTCTAGACTATTTGATCAAGCTTCTAAATTTAGCTTTTCAAAAAAGTGCTTTTTCATAATTATTTTTCAAAAAAGTAATTTGGGTAAGAATCAGTTAGTTTTTGACCAATAAATTTAAAAAAAAGTTTTGAGCAGCAATTATTATTTGACCAAGCTTTATTTGTTTCCCAACTAATGTTATTTATTATCACCAAGAACAATCGTTACAAAACCATAATAATCTATTCATAGATTACTATCCTAAAAAGACCTAATTGGAAACACCTATACAACTCTATGATGAATCAAAAGAAAAAACTAGAAATTAGTAGTTGTTCTCCAATAGGTCCTCTAACATTTGGACTATAGGCTACCTCCCTTGTAGAACTAACTCTTTCTCAAAATATCTTCTTGGAAATCCTCATATTTCTTTCCACACACACTACATACACCACTTTAGCAATCACCAATCTAAATATTAGTGCTTCTTGTGATCTTCTATTTGTACTGGCAATGGTCCAATTCTAATAGTTATCGCATAAAATTCACTATACAGCTTGTCTTTGCAACCAAGTTAGAATCTTGGTCCATACATGAGTGGTAAAGTGAAATTTCACAAAAAGGCGTTCTTTGGATTTATGGGCCTAATGACATAGTATATATGAACATAAACTAGGTATACATAGAACTTATAACTCAAAACCGAGTACATTTTATCCTTACAACTTAAGGCTCTTATCCATCTAATGATTTAGCCATCATTTCAACTTCAACACTTAACCTCATACATATATCACAATTAGCTACACCAATATTTCATAAGTCATCAACCTAAGATCTTTAACACATTATATCAAGTGTATTAATTCACTCCCACAAGTTTTGCATCACAACTCCTGAGCTGACATTCTATCCCATAATCAACATCTAAAGTTCAAACTTAGTGTGTAGAAATTATCATGTACCACCAATGAAGTATCTCTCCTAATATACTAGTCCATCAAATATAGAAATCAACCTAAATTTCTTATTTAACTTACCTATGGCCCACAAGTATATTTTTCTTCCCAACATTACTATTACACCTAAGTATTCGTTACACATCTTCTCAAGTACTATTCTAGTTTATAAATACTAAAAAAACATCAATGGGTATAGCCACACAATAAGGATAGTTGATCTTAATCTTATAACCTAATCCATTATGGTCTATAGGACATTTGCCTTCCTCACATCACATCTGCTTACTCATGCGTACATCCGAACTATCTTCAAGATTCTACAAAAACCACTTAGTTCCCTTTTTTTATTTAAGATCTCCCCAAATGAATGATAAATTTATAAATTATTTGACAATTTACCCTCTATTTGAAATCTATGATTAATTTTAGTACTGCAATAACTAGTAATCATAAGCACCTTTCCTATTTCAACTAAATATATAAATATTTTAACTAACCACTCTTTTTCTATTGACTATCATTAAGTTTGGTAATTTTTGGTACAACTTAACCAACACAATAAAGTCATACAATCCCCAACACTCACTTAAAGGTCATGCAAATACAATTACCTTTTTCACTGAAAAGCTACCCTCTCTCTGATTTCTAAACATATAATTTCATACACTAACCTTGAGATCATCTAACCACTCATAGGTCAGAACATCCCAATTTATACTACCTCTAGGATAGAAATAATATCCCAAAATTTGGATATGTATCCTTCTTCTTAAATTAAACTTCTGCAATAATGTTTTTCAAAGGGAAAATTACACATCTTACCTTGGGCTGAAAAGCACGATTCATGAAGATAGAGGTATACACTTAAATCAAAACACTTCGACATACTAATGGACTCCTTTAAAGTCCTTGTGTCATTTCATAAGTTTTAATGACTCATTCTAAAAGGATTACTGATGAGACATATCAAACAAAATTAAAGAAAGGGAAGAAATTAGATAACTTTCATATGGACAACACAATTGCACAATATAGAGTATGAAAGAATAATAAATATTTCCTAAATTCCTCATAGCCTTCCCTAATAAGTATGGTGCATTACATACCCATAAAAAGAGACTTTACTCAACATAGCTTTATGGACACCCAGCGATCCTGAACCGTTCTATGATACCAAGCTTATCACAACTTGAACCAAGGCCTGGCTGTGACAGGTATCCCAAGACAATAAAATAAAATGTGGAAGCTAATTAGAAAAATAAGAGATATTTAATAATTAAAAGAGAAATTCTGTGAGTCAACATTAAATCCACAAGGAAATACCCTATTACTATCGATAAAGACTCTAAAACAATAAAACTAACCAGTTTAAGACATGACTCCGACTATGCTAGACGAAAACCAAAAAAAGTACTAATACCATAAATAATTGAAAAAAACTAAGCCTTTTGAATGAAGAAGGGTTCATCACTTCAACAACTGTCCAATAAGAGTATCAAACCACCAAATGTTGCATAGGGTTACAAGAAAAGCCCTCGAAACCTGCATCATGAAATGATATAGCATCTGGAGATGGTCAGTACGGAGAGTACTGGAATGCAACAAAAGAAAAGTGATAAAATTTATGAATTTACCAAAAATCCAGTCATAATCAACATATAAAACAATTACACATATATATAAGTTGCTAGGATAAGTGCAAAGAGCATGAAACATATTCGTTCAAAAACTTATGCCTGAACTATGTAGATTATGCCGACCTTCCAAGCACCTATAGGTTATATGGGTCCAGTTTCCCCTACTAAAAGATCCCAGTCTATGTTAGCTGAATGTACTGAGGAATTGATAAATACCTCAAGACAATAGCCATAAAAAATATAAGGTGTACAAGATGCACAATAATTATAGACCCACATATAATGACCTGAAATTTGATAAAATGAGTTAAATTTGTGATTTTTTATGGTTTGATTGTTTTACTCCCTTCCCGGAATTGCATTATGATACTTCTGGGTTGTGAGAGTGATTGACATGATTACTGATGTATTTTGGTACCTGGTATGTGATATTATTATTTTTGGTGGCTTCAAGAACCTTATTATGAACCCACGTGGTTATCTTTTGACTCGTGCAATTGATGGCTGAACAGAATGTGTCAACAGTTTCAAATAGACCTTTGTTTCATGTCCTGATACACCCAAGCTCATTTTGACCTATTGGTTGGAAAGTTGAAAAATTAAAAATATAAGTGTAGGGCCTATATTTGGTCGAAATGACCTAGGATCGACAATCCGACTTTGCCAATACATTCAAAATGTCAATTTTTGGATGGTAACATATTTGGGTTGGTTTTATGGCTTTTAAATCTCATTTGGACTCTCGTCTAAAAAATTATGATTTCAAGTTTTGGTGATCAATTCTTTGAAGAACATAGTTTTTCAAAATTTTGATATTGCCACTGAGTCTGAAGTGTCGAATTTAGTATAGTTGCACAGTTCATTTGCAAATATCAGACTCTAAACTAATTTTGGATACCCCATCTAAGTCCGTTGGGACTTAATAAAATCTGATACACTAGGTTGCTAGTGCAACCTGATGTACATAAGGTAAATCAGTCTCAGGGAGTGCAATTTATACATAAAATATCTGGTAAATTGGGTACCGTATAAATAGCCATTTTAGCCCCCCTTTTTGCTCATTATTTCACCTTTCCACTTGAGATTTAAGCCCTAAAATAGTGTAAGAACATAAAAGTGAAGATTGTGGAGCTTGGAAAGCTAGAATAACATCTATTTCTTGATGCTATTGTGGATTTATGGTGAGATTTTATCCATTCTTACTCTACTTATTGATTAATTTATCAAAACTCCAAAAATCTTAGGTCTTGATTTTAAACCTTAATTTCACTCCTTTTTACTTGAATAATAATTTAATCCTATAATTACTTGTTTTACTTTATTAACCATCAAAACTACTTTGATTCTTGATTTTAACATGAATTTCACAGATTTTACCCGACAAAACATTAAAATAGTTTTTCATTGATGTGAACCTCATTTTTGACGCAATTTATTTGGGTTTCAACTATAGATCCCTAAAATATGGGGAACACTTTTTTGAAGAAAAATTTTGATTTTGCACTTCTTTGTTAAAAACCCATTTCGGGAGTTCCTTTTGACCACAAACCAAAGTAGTCAACATAGATATCATTAGCCTTGTTTTGATGAATAGATTATGTATTTCTTGATTTTAGTTGATTTCGATATCGTTCGTGAGAAGTAGGGCTTTGTGGTTAAAGTGTTGTAGACCGATTTTGGCATTCGAGGTAGGTTATGACTAAACTCTTTCAAACATTGTTGGGTAGTAAATGTTTGTACCAAATGCATGTTAAAGGTAGGAACTAATTACAAAAATAGCTATCGATGTGTTGTGCCCGTGTGGGGCGTATATGTGATGTAATTGTTGAAATTGAGAATATTATGTGATATGTATAATTGTGTGGAGTCTTATATGATTTTGATATCTTTGAATACATGTCGATAATTGTATTCTGTGCTTGCCAATGCCTTTTTATGGCATCTTTGGTGTATTTCAATATATATTTATACTTTTGGCATATGAAAACATGTGGAAATTCATGGGTGAATGAAAATAATAAGTGGATATTAGCTCATGTGGTTATGGAAATGTATCATTGTGATTGGTTGTGCAAAATATATCATGAGGTAAATCGGGCTCAGGGAGTGCGATTTATGCACAAAATACCTGGTAATCCAGGTATAGTATAAATAGCATTTTTTCCCCTTTTTGCTCATTCTTTCACCTTTTCTCTTGAGAGTTAAACCCAAAAATGGTGTGAGAACGTAAAGTGAAGATTATGGTGTAATACTCCAAAAATTCAAACCAATGTTAGTGCCATGTTCCAAGCTCATGCATAATACCTTATTGTTCGTTGGTAATTTTATGAGTGAGATTGATTTATTAAGTCCTCAAATATCTCCCATCTATTGGATGAATCAAAATATTCCTTGCCAATTGAATTTTTGAGAAGAATATTCCTTTAGTCAAATTTAAACAAGGATATCTTTTATTCTACCAGGAATTTTCCAACTCAATACCCACCAAATTATAGGAATTTGAATTATCTTTCCAATGATACCAATGTTTCCTAAATCAGATACTCGAGTGAGAAGTTATGGTACTTTTAGTAAAAAATAGTAGCCCAACGCAATAAGGCCGTGTCGCGGCGATGGACTAAATCACGTTTGTCTTTTTCCAGTGTGTCACCACGATAACCACTGCGTAGCTCCAAGCGGAACTTTCGCGCTTGTCACTTTCCAGTGAGGCACAATGATTGGTATCGCATCGCGCCAAGGTGCCATTTTGGAATTGTCCGTTTCCAATGGCTCAACGCGATTTAACCGCAACGCACCACTGGGTAAATTCGAGATGGTCCTTTTTCTAGTGGCCAGATGTGATTGCACCGCATCCGTCGAAAACCAAAATTGAGATTTCCAGTCTAGGTTCGAGTTTTAATTTGACAAGGGCATTTACGTCTTTTTCCTTCACCTCATTTAATCTAAATACAGGATTAACTCCCAAGAGAGAATTATTTGCTCAATTTTTCATACTCCTCCCAAATTAAAGTATCCCTCTTTCAAGAATAAAACCTAGCCTTCAAGATTCAAGATCAAATCTCAAGAATTCACCATTTATTCTCACCAAATCATAAATCAAGGTATGCTTGGTGTTCATCCTTGGGTTCCTTCCACCCTTAGATTTCAAGAATTATTTTTGAGAATTTAAATTATGAATTACATTATTGAATTGAATTGTGTTCATATATGTATTGATTTTATGGGTTTTAAACCAAGAAGATTATGAATTTTAAGCAAATAAACTATCATGTGTGTTGACTTATGTACTCCTCATGTCATAACCCATGAATTGTGAGTTGAATGTTATATTCATGATATCCCCATTTTATTATTTCTTATGTTCAAGAACCATGCTCCCCAAGTGTTTGAAAAAATGTCTATGTGAACAAATTGTGCATAATATCGTAATTGTAATGCTTTTTAAACTTGTGATATGATTCCATTCTTTATGCTATCGAGTCCTGGGAGTATTGTAAACCCGAAATTAGATGCTTACTTATTTTTCCATCATAATAGAATGATTCTATAGTATCTTGTATAGTAGCTTCGGTCAGTTAACAGAATCAGCATGAGTTCAGTCAAGCTTAGTACAGTCTAGTTATCAGTGTCTGTTCATTTGGGAGTGGGATTTAGGACCAAGTGAAACCTAGGATGGGGGCATTCCTACCAATATAGGGTTTGACCATTAGAAGCAGTCCTTGAGTTACAGAAGTATGTAGTCAATGTAGGATAAATCACCTTCCTTCCAGACTATGGTTAACGTAACCAGATACATCTCATGAGTCTTTTTGCCAAATTAGGGTTGACCCAGCCAGTGTTAGTAGCCCATGGTACAGTGCTAACACCCATCTAACTGGGGTAACAGGTTTGATCCCAAATCATTCTATACACAGGATATGTCAGTTAGATGATAACTCGTATAGTTTAGTTCCAGTATTCAGTATTCCATATTTAGTACAGAAATCACTTTAGTTCTACATGATCATAACTTATAGATATCAAAAACTCAGTACATCAGTTACAGTCTAAATTAGACAGATGATATATCGTTGGCATTATATGTTCCTTATATTCAGTATTCCCAGTCTTACAATTGCTCTCATGCAGTAACTTCATGATATTTAGTTATTATTATTCATGTACATGAATCCATTCATATTAGCGTAACCTAGCCTACCATACCAGTACATTCAAAGTAATGACACAAGACATACTCTTTTTTTGTGCTATGATGTCTTATGTTGTAGGTTTGAATGCTCGGGTTCCTAATCGTACTCTGCCAGATCAGTCGATTATTCATAATTATACTACTGAGTCCTCATCCCTTGAGGACGCGATACTTATTTAGTCATTGCATAGTTTCAGTATTTCAGTTATTTCAGATAGTAATTGTGAGTTAGTTGGGGTCTGTCCCCTTAACACTTTTATTTCAGATATGTTAGAGGCTTTCAAAGATTATCAATTAGCAGTTATTCAACAAATGTACTCAGTATTGATTAAGTCTTATGAATGTTATGGCACTTTCAATTTTACTTCGGCATAAGTTTTCATTATTATTACTCAGTGCTCATAGCAGGTACGCATCATGGATTAGCTTGTGGTCCTTCGGGGTCGTAGGTACCGTGTGACACCCAGGGTACAATCTCGGGGAATTACAGATGGTAGGTAGATTAATATCTATTTCTTGATTCTATTATGGATTTAAGGTGAGATTTCATCCTTTCTTAGTCTAATTCTTGATTAATTTCTCAAAACCCCCTAAATCTTAGGGAAGGTGGGATTTCATTCTTTCTTACTCTAATTCTTGATTAATTACTCAAAACCTCCTAAATTTGAGGGCTTTATTTTAAACCCCAATTTCACTTTTTTTTACTTGAATAATATTTTAATCCTATAATTACTAGTTTTTCATCAATTTAACCTTCAAAACAACTTCGATCTTTGATTTTAATATAGATTTCAAAGATTTTACCCGGTAAAGCTTAGAAATAATTTTTCTTCAATTTGAACCTCAATTTTGACTCGATTTGACTTGGGTTTTGCAACTATAGATTTCTAAAAACATGGAAACACATTTTCAAGAAAGTTATGATTTTGCCCTTCTTTTTTGAAAATTCATTTAGGAAATCCACTTAGACCCCAACCAAAGTAGGAAATATGGATATTGTTATTTTTATGTTGACACATAGATTCTATATTTCTTTGTTTTTGTTGATTTTTGGACTGTTCATGAGAAGTAGGGATTTGAGTTTGAATTGTTATAGATCAGTTCCAGCATTCGAGGTTGGTTATGGATTATCTCTTTGAAACTGATTGGGGTAGAAAATGTTGGTACAAAATGCATATTAATGCTGAAAACTAATCTTCAAAAATTACTATCTATGTGTATTGCCTATGTGAGGGCCTATATGTGATGTAATTGCTAAAATTGAGAATCTTAAGTGATATGTATAACCGTGTAAGGTCCTATATGATTTTGATAGCCTTGAATACATGTGAATAATTGTATTGTGTGGTTGCAAATGCCTTTTTGTTGTACCTTTGGTGTATTGTTATATATATATACATATTTGTAGCATGTAAAAACAGTGGACATTCATGGATGAATGAAAATAATAAGTGAATATTGGCTTACGTGGTTATGGAAATGTATTACTGTGATTCGTTGTAGAAATATATCACGTGATTAGTTGTTGAAATACTCATTGTGATTGGTTGTGAGCATTTCATCCTCATATTATACTAATTGATGAAATAAATAGTACAACCATGGCAACGCCTGAGAAACACTGACAATACCTTTTTATAATAGAAAATGTGATATCTTATAAAACCCTCCCCGAGAGATGAGTCGAGGAGAATTATGGATATGGCTAAGGATATGGGTATATATGGATTTTATATGGGTTGACGAATACTCCATGGGTCCTACGTCGAGAAGTTTTCCTCCGTGGGTGTATATGGAGGTTATGTGACAGCCTCGTGCATCATCATCATTATCTTATACATTGCACTACTTTATTTTGTTTGTGTTGTGATTGAATTGCCATATAGACTTCTCATACAATTTTTTGTTCTATTTTTCATTAATTGTATCTAAGTATCTTGTATATACATGTTATCCCTTATTCCAATATGTATGTGCTAAAATGAATACTTGTGTTCTACCTGGTGATGTTGTTTCTATATATGTGTTATATATCTGTTAGAACTTTTAGTGCAAGCAGTGTGAGCTACCATTGTGGGACATTTTCTGATTGCAGGTGATGTGCCCTTATTATATATTTCATAATTTATGTTTTATATTTTTCTTGATCGGTCTATGATACCTTTTGTGTACAAGTGGATCGTACACTTACCTACTGCACCCTTTTGGTGTAGTTCCTAGCTCAAGGGAACCTTAACTTGCTTGACTGGTATGATTGTTTGAGCTTTCAAGGTAGTAGTTGGCCTTCAGGCATCCAAATGTCTTTTATTACCTCTCTTTTAAACTATGTATTTACTTTTATTTCATAGATAAGGTTTCTCTTGTATTTGGATATATTATGTATTTCACTTGAATTCGAGTTGTACTAGATAGGTTCTTATACTTTTGACACCAGTTTTTGGGAGTTATGGCTACATTGTTATGTTTCCTTCCGTATTTATTATACTTATATAGTCCATCTTCCTTCTAGGATCCTTAACTTAGGGTTATTATTGTATTTTTATTTTATGAGTATTCATTTGGGCGATAGGCGTACTTGTCAAGGTTCGCCGTGACAAGTGCTATCAAGACCTATGGATTTTGGGCCATGAAAAATTGGTATTAGAGTAGCCAGTTCTTATTGTTCTCAATGGTGTAAGGATAAAATATCTAATAGATCTCACGGATCGATACATAGATGTCTATATCTATCTTCGAGAGGCTATAGGATGTCTTTAGGAAACTTTCTTTAATTCTATTCCTTACCATGTGATGTTCTTTCATATCTTTTGTTCTCAGATGGTGTGTACTAGGTCCTGCAAGGTTAGTAAAGTAGAGCATGCTTTTGCAGAGAGAATTTGGTCTAGAGGAAGACCTTCTAGCCATAGAGAAACTCGAGGGAGAGAACGGGCCCGTGGTTCAGCCCCATCTAGGAGGAGAGCTAGTGGACTCTCCCTTGAGCCTCATTTTGAGTAGGTTGGAGGTATGGGTTCTACTCCAGCTATTCAGAGTTCATTTTCCCTAGTTTTGGAGGTGTTATTGATGCATTTGTTATCCTACTTATAGAGTTCTCCTTTGGTTAGGTTGGGTGTTCCTCTAGTTTAGAGTTTGGATCCTCCTATTGCACCTTCTTCTACTTTGTGTACTCCTCAGACCTTGAGTTCTATTTCTATTTCAGCACCAACATCTGAGCATGGTGTTCCGAGATTGGGAGTTCAACCTTTATCCATGTTATCTCCTCATATAGGATCTCAGCTTCCTAGATTCACTATGCCTCCTCTAACTGTGAGTACTGTGATGTCTTTTGAGGATCAGAAGAGGTTTGAGAGATTTACTTATTTGGGTCCTCCAATGTTCATTGGTGTTGTGGACTAGGATGCCTATGAGTTCTTAATTTATGTTGGGAGAAGTTCCATAATTTAGGTTCATTGGAGTCGCATGGAGTTTCTTATACTATATATTAGTTGAGAGATGTGGCTAGATATTGGTAGAGATCAATTGTTGGTTGCAGACCTATTGATGCTCCTAAGATGTCATGTGATCAGTTTGTTCATGCCTTTTCGAAGAGATTTGTGCCTTTTAGTTTGAGAGATCGGATGTGTGATGAGTTTGACCATCTTGATCAGGGCTCCATAACTGTAGCAGAGTATGAGACACACTTCTATGCCTTATCCAAATATTCCTATGCTAGTATTTCTACCAAGTCTAAGAAGATTCAGAAGTTTGTGAAGGGTTTTGATGTCCCCATTCAGTTGGATATATCACAGATGCTCGTAGTTGGGGCATCTTTTTTAGAGTATTATATATCTGGCTAAGATGACTAAGGGTATTCTTCAAGCATCTTAGTGAGGCACCAAGAAAGTGCGCCATTTTTATTAGTTCAGAGGTCAATCTACTCATGGAAGAGATTTCAGAGCTTCTCATGGATATTATGGTAGCCACTGCATGACATGCCCCAAAATTAGGCCATGTCATATAGGAACCTCAAGCCCACATGAATCGAAGGTCGCCCCGATAACCAAACCTAATCGTCATCACAACAATCATAATGGTCGGGTGAATTCCGGCCTTTTAATAATATAGCGGAAATATAAGGCTAATTGGTAGTACTTAGACAATATCTAACATTTCATTAAGGTCAACAGTCTAGCCAATATAACCAATTCCACAATCATCAACGAAACCTCCACCAAACCAAGTTAATAATATGTCGGGACATGCCTCCGACAATAACCAAGTACCAAACCTATACAATTCTATAAGATAGGATAAAAAGACTATGAAAGGTAGGTCTTTTGGAGTACGAAAACTCACCATTTCAAGGTCAATACCAGAATCACTTTAACACCCATTCACTACGTAGAATAAGAAAAAGATGCTCTGGCCCCTATGTCATGTGGGGACATAGAGTTTGGAGATAGTTAGCAATTAGAGTGCTAGCATGTAATTCAAGGATAAGGATAAAATAGTGCACTTGTTCAATCCAGTCAAATCATTATATGCCATCATATTTACTCAAGTATAGGCATATATGAACATACATAGACATATAGTTATACAATGTGCCAAACCATGGAACGAGCTATAACATGCATTCTCAAATCATTCATTCATGAGACATGGAGTGAAGAAATTTCAATATTCCACCTTACCAATTTTATAACCTTGAACTTCTTCGTTACATTAGTCAAGAGGATCCAAACCTCAAACCTACTCAACTAATTTAACCGATTTTACCTATTTAATCAATTTATTAGGCATGGGACTTTATCACATGCTTACACATTTAATCTAGCATGGAACTGTAATTATGTGCCCATATACTAACTTGAGCATGGAACTCTAATCACATGCTCTTATATTCAATCGGTCATGAAACTCTAATCACATGCTCCCATATTCAATCGGGCATTGAACTCTAATCATATGATCCCACATTCAATCAGGCATGGAAATCTAATCACACGTTGATTCATAAGGTGAGGTATTTTAATCTCAAAAGATATTTTTAAGAAAGGGATTCCAACAACAAGTCATTAGACGAGGGGCTTTAACCACAAGTCCTTGACGAAGGACTTTAATCACAAGTCATCTTATTACCATAATTAGTTGACATTTAAAATCTTAACCAATCAGATCAAGCATTAACATCCATACAATACATTTTGACATTTAGGGGCTTGAACCCATTTAGGTAATTATACCCACCAAAGCTACAAATCAACACCATAGACAACCACATAGTGTTTCCCAACCCTATTATCCATTAATCATATACATAGGCCCAAGTCCTTAGTTTACAACACGATGCCAGTTCATTTATGGTCATCAAGACCTCTACCAACAAATCATTACTCATTACTATTCTTAGCTCAAGGATATGTTGACTTTAGCTCCTATTTTGTCTCTACCCAAGATTGGTGTGGGATTTACCGTATTTTGTGATGCTTCAAGTGTTGGATTGGATGTTGTGTTTATGTAGAAAGGTAAGGTAATTGCTTATGCATCTCGTCAGTTGAAGCCTCATGAGAACTATCCTACCCATGATTTAGAGTTGTGCGCGACTCTGTTTGCTTTGAAGTTATGGACGCACTACTTATATGGAGTCTATTGTGAGATTTTCTCGGTGTCATACCCAATTTTTACCTAAGGTAAAAACGAGCACGACATTATGAACTCTAAAATAATTATTTTGATATAGAGTTGCCACCTAATTTTTAGGAAAAAATAGGAAACCTACTTATTTATTAACAAGTATGATTTTTATTTCAATTTGTGAACCAATTTAAATTGTAGGTATGAGTTCAAATTATTCCAAAGGAAAGGGATTAGGCTCCCTTCAGAATCCACAAATGTGGATCCCGGCCAGACTTAGGTTTATTATTAAAAGATAAAATAAAAATCAATGTCTGCAAATACAAAAATAATAAAATACATATGTTATTGCAAAATATATATAAACACTCTTAAAGATGTACAAACAAACGTATGTAAGGATATATAAAAAAGAAATATATATAAAAAAGAAAGTCGAAGATTGAATAAAAAAGAAATTATTTTAAAAGAAAAAATTACATAATGTTTTTTTGTGTAAAAAGTGTGAATTATTTAATTAAATATCTAAATTAATTTTAATATAAATATTAACGACCTAAATTTGCCTAACGCGTGATAAGAATTGTATAAATAAAGAACATCACCGCCAAACGCCCCAAAAATAAAGATTTTACTATAATTAATATTTGTACAATGATAAGAATAATACAGAATACAAATACAAAAAAATTCAAACTCTTCTTTAAATATCATTCCCAACGAGTATTTCCAAGAACCTGTACAAACACTTGTAATAAAATGTTAATAAAAAATAAACAAGAGTAAATACATAACTACCCCCTGATGTTGGTCGAAATTTTCAAAAGGACACCTAAACTTTAAAATTGACTTATTACCCACGATGCTTACTTAATCCGTTGCAAATACACTATTTTTCGCTGAATCTCAATCACAACAAAGAGAGTGAACACACGTACCAATCAGGTGCTGTCACGTGTTAAATATATTTAATTTCATATTTTATTTATTTTTGTAATAAACTTATTCTTTTTATTTAATTTATCACCACACCCCACGTCTCTCCCCCAATCCCACCCCATCCAGCAACCTCCCCGCGGCCAGTCCCTCCATTAAAATGGAGATTAAAGCTCCTGTACAATCTCCATTTTAATGGAGCTTTAAGCTCCATTTTTATTTAATTTTATGACCTAACCTCACCCCAGCACCCTCACTCACACCACGTCCAACATCTCCCTCCCCCATTCCCTTTAGTTCCCTCCATTAAAATAGAGCTTAAAGTTGTTGTGCAATCTCTATTTTAATGGAGTTTTAAGCTTCATTTTTTTGTATTTATGACCCTACCCCACCCTATAATCGCACCCCCACTCCATCCAACATCTCCCTTCCCTATCCCCGTCCAGTTTCCTCCATTAAAATAGAGCTTAAAGCTTCATTAAAATAGAGATTGTACATTAGCTTTCCTTTTTAAAATTATGGTGATGATGACGTTGTTTTGTTTCTTTAATTAATCTTGGTGCTAATTTATTTGATGTTGTTGTTGTTATTGATTATGTTATTGTTGTAATTGATGATATTTTTGAGTTATGACGATGAAGAAGTTGGGGAAGAAGAAAATGGTGGATGGATGGGTCTATGAAATAATTTAAAAAAATAAATAAATGTTAATTTTTTTCTTTAAAAAAAATATAAATTATATATCAATTATTTACACATGACAACTTTTAATTGATCAAAAAGTCAAATTTGAGCTCTTTCACACGTCTGTGGTGCGCGTATACACGCAAAGGTCCAAAATGGTTTATTTGCAAAGGAATAAAGAAGAATCATGGGGTAATAGGTCGAATTCAAAATTTAGGTGACTTTTTAAAATTATTGGCCAACATCAAGGGAGTAGTTTTTTATTTACTCAATAAACAACTATCAAAATAAATCGAGAACGTATGTGTGCATATATGTCTAAAAGAAATATAATTTGTTGTTAAAAGGTGTGGGCTTAGATTAGATTTTAAATACGATATGACTACGAAGTGGTTGCTAATTTATTAACCGTCATAAATCGTCTTTCCCATATACGAATCATAAAACTTTTTTGCATTGCTATAAAAATTTCTCCATCATCCAACATATTTATTTTCATTACGTAACTATATACGTACTATCAGTCTTTTTATTTGAAAAGGCTTCGAAAATCGACGTAGAATTTCTTCATTGGCCAAGTGTCAGCCCTTAATATAAAATAATAACTTTGAGAAATTAAAGTTCATCTTTAGTAATGAGGTAGCCTCAAATATCTAGACGGAGATATAATTTTATTGACCAAGTGTTAGCCCTTAATATAAAATAATAACTTTATAAAATAAAGTCCGTCTTTTTATAATGGGGTGACCTCAAATATTCAGATGGAAAGATAATTTCATTTTCCATGAATTTATTTATTATCAATTAAATAAAATTAAACTAACAAAATTAAAAAACTAGTGTAAACAAAAATGATATCAATGTAACAAGAAGACCAAAACAGAACAAAAAATTGTGTTTGTTGGATGTAATAACCAATGAATTAACTAGCATGAAAATAATGGAAAGAAACAAAAACTAAACAATACTTCCTCCGTTTCACAATAAGTTAATTTTTAAATTTTGACACACATATTAAAAAAAAAAAGCAAAGACATAAATTTATCATGTTTTTGCATTTTTACCTTCTTCAAAAAGCAAAGACACATGATACATCACTCTCAATGCACATTTAATGAAGGATAAATTTGAAAAAATTTCTCAACATCTACCTTGAATTGTGAACCATTCACTAATTTTGAAACATAAAACATACTCTAACAATTTACTTATTATAAAACGGAGGGAGTGGCAGGAACTATTCCAAACAATGAAAAAATAAAATAATAGCAGCAACTATTCCAAACAAATATAACAGTAGCATAAAAGTAAGGAACGAGAAAATTGAAGGCAAAGCAATAATTAAGTTATAGGAAAATCAAATAATACGTGTGAAATCAGTTTAAAATTAAAATAAAAACTAAAAATATTAACAACTTAATAAAATAAAATATAAGAAAAATAATAAACCAACCATAATCATGAAAAAAACTACAGCAAATCTTCAAAAATAAATCTGAACAACGATGATATAAAAGAGAAGAAAAAAATAGAGAGAAAAAGGTTTTGTTGTGCTCCGGTTTTGATCTTTTTGCCGGAGGTTTCATCGGTCACCACATCTGGCGAAAAAGAAGCGGAAAGGCGAAAGGGTAAAGGATCAGCGACGTCATGGTGGTTTGGCCAAAGCTCGCCAGTGACCACCTCCGGCAAGAGGTGACGGAAATAAAGGGCAGAAGTGGGAAAAGGGAAGTTTACATAATGGGGAGAGTGTTGTTGTCGTAACTGAGGGCGAATTTCGCTGGCCAAATGAAGCAGCAGTGGAGGGGAGTTTGAGGGAGAGAAAGGGAGATGAGAGAGTGCGAATGGGGTACAGCTGGTGAGTTGGGATGAAGTTGGTGGTGGTCGCTGGAATCTGGCGAGTTTCGTCGCCCAAAAATGAAGCAGATGGGGCGGTAGTTTTTGGGAGAGAAAGAAAGTGAGAGAGAAGAAGGATTTTTAGAGAGAGAGAGTGAGAAATCTGATGGATTTTTTATTTTTGTGTATTCAACAATCGGCCCTTCTCTTTTATTTATAGTAAAAAGAACCTCTTATTTTTATTCAAAAAAAAAATAAAAAATTACCTCTTTAACCATTAAATAGTACATTATTATTAACCAATAGTATGTTACATTAACTAAAGGAAAAAGCATTCAATCAATTATCTCAATTGTCATCTTTAAAAAAGTTGACATGATGTTAACGTGACTAATTTTTCCTCTGGGTATTAAAATATTTAAGTCCACACATATTTGCATGTCGTATTAAGTAACGTACAAAATACTGAATGTTGATGTATAGTTACAGAAGAATACAAACAACAAATAAAAATATAATTATCTTGAAAAAATATATTATTTTATAAATAATTAAAATTATACTGTTCAGTAAAAAATTACTGTGTTGTGTTGTGTATGTATGCAAATGACTATACAAAGATATTAAAATAATAATAAACTGATAAAATTCTAAAATTTACGAAACTAAAGATGATTATAAATAAATTATGTAAAATTAAAATATGATAATAAATGAGTAAAAATTCTAAAATACTGATGATTATAAACAATTTATGCAAAAAATATGTGAAAAATTACATATTGTGCCATTTAACGATCATAAAGCCTAAAAGTGTTAATTTTATATTTGGAAAGCCAAAATTAGGGGTCAATACTCAGATCATCGTAGCCTTCAGTACTTCTTCACCCAGTGAGATCTTAATATGAGGAAGCATCGTTGGCTTGAGTTGCTCAAGGATTATAACTTGAAAATTTCACTATCATCCAGGCAAAGCTAACGTGATTGCGGATGCCTTGAGATTGAAGTTGACTAGCATGGGTAGCTTGGTGTATCTTTTGACCCAGGAGAGTCCTTTAGCCTTAGTGGTTCAGTCTTTATCTAACCAGATAGTTAGGCTTGATATTTCGACACCTAGACATGTTTTGGCATTTGTGGAGTCTAGATCTTTTTTAATGGAGCATATTTGAGCTCATCAGTTAGATAATACAATATTGAGATCGATTCAATATAAGGTGCTGAGTGGAGAGGCTAAGGAAGACTCACTTGATTCAGATGACATTTTGAGGATTGGTTGTCCAGTTTGTGTATCGAGAATGGGTGAATGCATTAGACTGATTTAAGAGGATGACCATTATTTCCGATATTCCATCCATCCAGGTGTGACTAAGATATTTCATGATTAGAGATAGCACAACTAGTAGGGTGGTATGAGGTGAGATATACCCAATATTATGGCTCATTTCCTATATTGTCAGTAGGTGAAGGCCGAGCATATGAGACCTAGTGGTTTATTTCAGAGGTTGTCCATTCCCGAGTAGAAGTAGAAATGGATCACAATAGACTTTGTGACTGGGTTGCCTCTTACATTACGTGGTTTTGACAATGTTTGGGTCATCGTGAATTGATTGACTAAGTCAGCTCATTTTATTCCAATTCAAATCTCATTTTATGCTGAGAGGTTGGCACGTATCTACATTCGTGACATTGTGATCCTGCATGATGTGTCGGTGTCCATTATTTTAGATTGAGGTTTTGTGTTCACATGTCACTTTTGAAAGACTTTTCAGTATGAGTTGGGTACTTAGGTTGATCTTAGTATGAAGTTTCACCCCCAACTAATGGTCAGTTAGAATGGACTATTTAGGTTTTTGAGGATATCTTCTGCACTTCTGTGATGGATTTCTGTGGCTAGTAGGAACGACATTTGGATTTAGTAGAGTTTACATATAATAACAACTATAATTCTAGTATTGATATGGCTCCTTTTAAGTCATTGTATGGTATTCGTTATCGCTCTTTTGTTGGTTGGTTTGATATTTCTAAGGTTAGACCTCGAGGTATAGACTTGCTTCATGAGTCTTTGGACAGAGTTCGAGTTATTCAAATAGACTTCGAGAGACTCAGAGTATGCAAAAGTTCTATAACGATCGTTGGCTTTGTACCTTGATAATTAGTGTTAGTGACAGTGTTTTTCTTAGTGTTTCACCCATGAAGGGTGTGACGAGGTTTAGTAAGAAGAGCAAGCTTAGCCCCAGGTATATATTAGTCCATTTGAGATTCTTCGGACCGTTTGTTATGTGGCCTATGAGTTAGATTTGCCTCCAGATTTATTATTTATTCATCTAGTTTTTTATGTTTCTATGCATCGCCATTTCATTCATGATGAGTCTCATGTCATTCATTGGGAGTCGATTTAGTTAGATGAGCAGTTGTCATTTGTTGAGGAGCCAGTCTCCATTTTAGCTAAGGATGTTAGGCGGTTATGCTCTAGAGTTATGTCTGTGGGTAAGGTTCAATGGCGACATCGACCTGTATATGAGGCGACTTGGGAGGTCGAGCTTAATATGCACAGTTCTTATCTCCAGCTCTTCTTTGATTTGGGTTTTTCTTTGCCTTAGTTTGAGGATGTGTTAGATTTATAATGGTGGGCAATATAACGACCTACAATTTTATAAATATGCAAAGTTTGTGATTTTGTGTGATTTGTGTATTTTACCCCTCTCCATAGTTGCATTATGGTGTAATGCCCCGAAAAACGGGTCTCGGAGCATCACATGTTGCTTGAGGGTACGAGTAGCCCCAAGCTAACCCTTTGAGCCATTTTTATTTAGTTCAACACGGATCAACGGGGTTTCCATAAATAACCCTCAAATATCAACAGAGTAATCATCATCCAAGAATAAAAAAATTTCAGAAAGATAACAAAATACGGCTTATTAGTCAACTCCCAACATCTATACTAGTCTAACAAGCCTCTAAGAAAATCAATAAAACCAGCGAGCCATTGAGACATGCCCCAACTAACTCATACTCAGTTATCAAATGTAAACAATTCCGTGAAACCAACATCAGACATCATGTCCTCGGAACATGAGGACTCACCACAAAAGAGGATGTAGAACAGCGTGCCCAAAGAATCACTGTTGAACTTGAAACTGAGCACCTGAACCTACATTTTGAGAAAATGCAGCCCATATCCGAAGATGTGAGTCAGTACCATGGAAAGGAACTGAGTATATGAGGGTGTATGCAGTTTTATAAACATCATCATCATAAATATTTATAAGAAATATGCAGGATGTATGAAAGACTCACATAGCCCGAAGAAAATCATCAAAATCATGAGAGGATGAAATAAGTATAATAACACATGTGAGTCATCATATAATTTGTCAAAAACTTTCAGTTTATCAAGAATATCAATTCTCATAACATAAATAACATTTAAATCTTTCGAAAGCATAACTTTCACAATTCCACGTTAAACTCACTTCACCATTCACCATAGACACAAGGAAACACACACACACTAGGAGATCCTATAACCGACATAAACCATGTGAGCTACATGGAGTCCAACGTACAACCCACGTTGGGGAGAGCCATCCTATCCTTGCCATTGGAGTAGGACTATCGATATCAAATCCACATAAACTAGTGACCACTATATAAATCAGCCTCAGGCTCACTCATATGGGGGCACGTAGCTATAGGGAAGTAAGGTCGCTTTATACCTCCCACTCGGTGCTAAAGATTTCTCCCAGACTTAGCTCAGATCATTTCAAAGACAATCCACAAACAAACAATTTCAGTAATATATAAATATACATCGGGAGCCATCATGCTTCCCATCTATCGAAATCAACCACGTTGTGAATTTCTTTCACACTCGAGTTGAAAACAACTCCATTAAGACCAAAAGGTCAAATCATTTAAAATATCTCAAATATTCAACATCAACGTGCTTATAACACACACTTTCTCAAAAAAAACACAATTTCCAATTGGGATTCACGACCCAAATATCAAAATCATGATAAATATCGTTCAAGATTCATGCTTTATATCTCCACACATGTAAATTCATCTTTCAAAATCATAAACATCAAGATTTCATAATAATCATCATAAGATATGGGTTCATTCTTCAAATTTGTAAAAATCAAATAAAAATCATGCCTTTGTAAAGAAAATTACTTTTGGGCACAAGAACGAAAGAGACTTCTTGTTGAAAAACTCCACATACCTTGAATGATGAACTTTAGATCGATACTCATTTTTGAGATGTTAATCATGCCTTTGAATGATGGTTCTTGGAGTTCTTGAACAAGGAACATGGATTCTTGAATAAATTTGCAGAATTAATGGTGAACTTTGGAGGTTCTCGAAGTTTGATGTAGGATGTTAGGGTTGTCTTTTTGAGGAAATTTGATGAAATATAACATATAATGCTTCTAATAGGATTTAATGTAGGGTTTGGATGGATTTTGGGTGAGGGGGAATGACCAAAACACCCCTAAAAAATTAAATAATTCTCGAATCTGTCCTTTGGTGGACTGTTTTGATAGTCTGAAGTAGATCAACTATAACGTTTTACTCCGTTATTCAAATTGGATGAAACTAATTTCATTAGAAAGAGAACTCTCATATATTTACCTTGATATATAATATCTCACCCAGATCATTGTGTACAAGAAGTTATGATCGTTTGCAGTTGACCCAAAAATTCACTTTTGATAGGATCAAGTAGATCGACCATAACTTTATGCTCTGATAGACAAATTGGATGAAGCCAATTTCATTAGAAAGAACACTCGTAGAGATTTCCATTGATATACAGTAGATCACCCAGATCATTATGTATAAGGAGTTATAATCATTTAAATTTGGAGAAAAAATTCGCCAGGCCTCAGTACTTTTACCTGCACGTTTTACTGTTCACTACTATTCACGGTTCGATCGGAATGTTCATAACTCGTCGCTCGGGTGTCTATTTTGGATGATCCACATATTGTTGGAAAGATTATTTGATACTCTATGCAATGGTGGGTCATAATCTAAGACATTCTTCTTGTAAAATTTATAATTTATTTTAGAAGATAGAACCCAATACGCTTATGCACAAAATTTCAACGAAAAATATCTTGGGGTATTACATATGGTATTTTTGGGGTGTGGGGGTGATTGGTATAATTTTTGATGCACTTAATACATTTTATGCAATATTGTATTTTTTGGTGGCTTTGAGAGCGTTATTATGGACCTGTATGGTTATCTTTTGATTCGTGCGATGAATGGCTGAATAGATTGTGCTAGTAGCTCCCAAATATCTATATAAGGCTAGGTAGACCTTTATTTTGGGTTCTGATGCACCCCAACTCTTTTTGACCTGTTGGTCCGAAAGTTTGAAAATTGAAAATATAAGTGTGGGAGCTACATTTGGTCTAAACGGCCAAGGATGGAAAATACGACTTTGCAAATGCATCCAAAATATCGATTTTAGGATGGTAATATGTTTGGGTTGGTTTTATGTCTTTTAAATCTCATTTCAACCCTCTATTTGAAAAATTGCGATTTTGAGTTTTAGGGGTCAACTTTGTGAAAATCATATTTTTTTTTGAAATTATGATACCGTCATTGATCCCGAAGCATAGAATTTAGTGTGGGTACATATTTTTTTTTGTATATCGAACTCTAAAAAAATCCCAAGCACCACGCCAGAGTCCATTGGGACTTAAAAAAACTGATGCACCAAGTTGCTGATGCACATAAGGTAAATCGGGCTCAAGGAGTGCGATTTATGCACAAAATACCTGGTAATCTAGACATAGTATAAATAGCCTTTTTGCCCCTTTTGATCATTCTTTCACCTTTTCTCTTGAGAGTTAAACCCTAAAATGGTGTGAGAACGTAAAAGTGACTTATCGGAGCTTGAGAAGCTAGATTAACATCTATTTATTGATTCTATTATAGATTTAAGTTGAGACTTCATCCTTTCTTACTGTAACTCTTGATTAATTTCTCAAAACTCCTCAAATCTTTGGACTTTATTTTAAACCCCAATTTAATTTTTTTCACTTGAATAATGTTTTAATCCTATAATTACTAGTTTTCATCGATTTAACTTTCAAAACAACTTTGATTCTTGATTTTAACACATATTTTAAAGATTTTACCTAATAAAGCTTGAAAATAATTTATCTTCATTTTGAACATCAATTTTGACTCGATTTGACTTGACTTCAAGAAAATTAATAATTTTGCCCTTCTTTTTTGAAAATCTATTTCAGAAATTCGCTTTGACCCCGAACAAAAGAAGGCAATATTGAAATTGTTAGCTTTATTTTGACATAGATTCTATATTACTTAGTTTTAGTTGATTTCTGAACTGTTCGGGGTAGTATATGTTGGTACAAACTGCATGTTAAGGGTGAAAACTAATCATGAAAAATGACAATCTTTATGTTTTGCCTGTGTGGGGGCCTATATGTGATGTAATTACTGAAATTGAGAATCTTAAGTGATTTGTATAACCATGTGAGGTCCTATACGATTTTTATAGACTTGAATACATGTGAATAATTGTATTGTGTGATTTCAAATTCCTTTTTGTGGCCTTTGGTGTATTGTTATATATATATATATATATATATATATATTCATATTTGTGGCATATGAAAACATGTGAAAATTCATGGATGAATGAAAATAATAAGTGAATATTGGCTCACATGGTTATGAAAATGTATCATTGTGATTCGTTTTGGAAATATATCATGTGATTGGTTTTTAAAATACTCATTGTGATTGGTTGTGAGAATTTCATCCTCATATTATACTCATTCATGAAATAAATGGTATCATAGTGGCAACACCTAAGAAACACTGATAATTCATTTTTATAATAAAAAATGTGACATTTTATAAAACCCTCCCCGAGGGATGTGTCGGGGAAGAGTATGGACATGGATATGGGTATATATGGATTGTATATGGGTTGACGAATCCTCCATGGGTCCCACATCAAGAAGCTTTCCTCCGTGGGTCTATACGGAGGTTGTGTGATAACTTTGTGCATCATCATCATCATCATCATTATCATCTTATACATTGCACTTCTTTATTATGTTTGTGTTGTGATTGAATTATCATATTGGCTTCTCATACATTTATTTGTTCTATTTTTCATTAATATTACCAAAGTATCTCGTATATACATGTTATACCTTGTTCCAACGTGTATGTGATAAAATGTATACTTATGTTCTACCTGGTGTTGTTTTGCTATATATGTGTTATATATATTAGAAATATTAGTGCAGGTGGTGTGGGCTATCATTGTGGGATATTTTCTGATTGCAGGTGACATGCCCTTGATATAATTTTTGTATGCTTTATTTTTTATTTTTCTTATTCGGCCTATGATACCTATTTTGTACAAGTGAACCGTACGCACGCCTACTATGCCCTTTTAATGAATGTCCTATCTTGAGTGTACCTCACCTTGCTTGACTCGGGCGATTGTTGGAGCTTTCAAGGTAGTGGTTGGCCTCCAGGCATCCAGATGTCTTCTATTACCTTTCTTATAGACTTTGTCTTTACTTTCATTTCAGAGTTAGAGTTTCTCTTGTATTTGGATATCTTAGGTATTTCATTTGGATTCGAGTTGTACTAGATACGTTCTTATACTATGACACCAGGTTTTGGAAGTTATGGCTGCATTGTTTTATTTCCTCTACATTTATTATGGCTCATTTTTGTTCTAGGAGTGTTACCTTAGGGTTATTATTGTCTTTTCCCCCTTTGAGTATTGATTTGGGTGATAGGCACACTTGTCAAGGTTCACCGCATCGATAAATGCCAATCATGACTTATAGATTTTGGATTGTGACACCCAAATATTGACAAACGTGATTTTCAGTGTTGGTTTTTCCAGGACTACACCTTTTTAGTGAGCTACACAATCTTTTTTAAGTCCAAATAAAAATAATTTTACACATAACACCAACCATTAACCATAGAGTCTCTTATTAAGGCATATTTGAATTTGGTATCGTCATATCAATAAACTTGCACGCTATTCAAATCACGTCAAACGATAGTCATTTAACCAATTAGACTCCAATTTTCAATTTAAAATCTAAAACAATGTCCACCAAGGGCATTCCAAAACCTTTTTATTCGTTTACATTTAATGCAATACACTATCTCAAAAGATAAGTTAAACCATATATAATCCTTTTTCAAAGATAAAATTACCATGTGCATTGAGGTTCATGTAATTATCAAGCCAAAATTCATAACCGTTATGAAAATTATGTTTCCATATTCCACCATTACCATGGGACACAAAACCAAATTATAATCCTCCATGCAGACCATGGATATACAATTTAAACAAGGATTAAACCATGCATGAGTATAACCACAAAAAACTCTCAATCCTAGTTTGAATCAAATATTCAAGAACACATAAAAATCATGTAATTTGATGCAATAATATAAAAATTTAAATAGGGAGTATACAACACGACTTTTTGACAGAAGGAATTCGGGAAAAAGCTTGAATCCTTAACTTTGAAGCTTGAATCCTTGTTTGAAAACAATATGAACACTTTGATTTGTTTTCCATACCCTTGATGATGAAATTGGTGAGAAAATATTGAGAAGAACTTAAATTTGAGGCCTTGGGAGCTTGAATTTTGGTGAAGAACTCTTATTTTGTGTTCTTGAGAATTTGAAAGGAGAGGAGTTGTGTATTTCGGTTATGAAATGAGGGAAACCATGTTAGTATTAGTTATAGGATGATTTAGGACGTCAATGACTAGTTTTTCATCGAAAAACTTAAGAGAAATGTGTGTTTTACCGTCTCTGGAAACATGGGAGTGCCACTCCCTTAACACGGATCATACAGGGCATGGCCCGATCTTATTGCAAAGCACAAAGGGTGCACCATTCCCTTATCATTTACCCTCACTTGTTCACTCGCAAAAGTTCTCTTAACTTTTTGCTCGGGTGTCGGATTAAGGCAAAATCAGTGGCGTTGAAAAGAGAACTCAATTATCTTTCGTTTGTTGGGTTTTAAGCTCAAAAATTTTAGATACAACAGAAATTATACATGTTCAAAGTTGATCCTTGTAGGATTGAATACCAAAATTCAGTCGATAACAAAAGTTCTCAACTCAACTTTGCTCGTTTCCTATGAACATTCTTCACATCGAAAGTACTTTACACACTAGGCGAATGATCATGACACTTATATTTAGATAGAAATAATGAGATTTGAATTTAGACACGTAGGAATGATGGTTCGAATTTTAGCCCGAAAATGTTGGGTGTTACACTAAGTGATCAAGACATCAAATATTGTCTTCTCAAATTCAAAGTGACCAAGCATTGATCTTCCCTGTGAAAATCAATATATCGAAGTAATGTCAAATATTATTAGTGATAAAGGACATCACGAGGAGGTTCACATCATCCTAGCATAGGTTCGAGAAATATGCTCCGATACAACGTCCTTCGAATTACAAAAATTAAGAAAAGGAAAATCAAGAGAATGCACAAAATTGTACTAACAATCTTAATAAATAAAATATTCAATTCTTCAACTTATTTATCAATAAAGTTTATTTTCCATGTTCACATATACATATTTTATTTCTTTTTAAAATGTATCAAACTTCTCATCTAAATGAATACGCAAAATATACTTTTTTCTGAGTAAAAATATTTATACTTGAAAAATTAGGGAGATTGTTTCTGAAGTCCAAATGGGTGTTTAAAAATTGTTTAGTGTTTGAATATTTCACATGGATAAATATATGTTGCACTTTAAAGAAAATTATCAATGTTGACAACAAAATCTTTTATCCTGATTATATTTTCTTTTTATACATAATTTTATTGTTAGGCGTGAGACACACGTACAAAGCACATACACTTAACTAATATATACACCTATAAGAGTATATACATGCATTTATAAACAGATCAAGCCATAATTTTTTTCTTTGTTCTTCCTTTTCCTCACATAATTAATACATTAATGATAAAAAAGTGATTAGATAGCATAAGATTATTTTTATTTGAATATATAATACTCCCTCCGTTCATCTCCTCACATAATTAAAAGTTTGAACTAGTAGTTATTAAGAGGGTTCAAAATATAAAGAAGTAAGCACATGAACTAGTCGAAGAAGGTTCAACTTCAATCATATATTAGTTAACAGAAAATTATTCCGGACATACAATTTGGATTCAAAGTTAATTTTTCTCATATAGATAAAAATTAGTAAATAAAGCGAGAAACTATCAAATTTCTTTAAATTTTATGTACAATCATTCAAATAAGAAAATCATAATTCATAAAAAAGGTATTGGAATGATATCCTAAGGAACCACTTGATTACATATATCCATATTTTTATTATAAATAAAAACTTGCAATTACATGCTATTGAAATTTTTAAATAAATATGGATATATGTAATCAAGTGGTTCTTCTTCAACGAATCAATAATAATTATAATAACAACTGTCATTACAGGAGGATCCAGGATAACTTAATAAAAACTACAATAAAATAATGACAATAACCTAAGAGTTTCTTCTTTTCCACAAGGATCTGGCAAGCACACGTTCTACTTATATACAATATCTTGGGCCGATTCAGGAGATTGATTGGGGGTTCCTGAGAATTTAGTATCTCTGACATGGATGAATTATATGTTGGGAGCACATATAAAATTGTGTTATTGGTCTAGAAGTAGTAAAGGAAGCTACTGAGCTCTATGGTTACACCATGTGGCCGGTGGGATTCTTATATCGCCAAAGTAGCGCCCAAAAATAACAACATTAATTACAAGATACTTATTATACCTGAGTATACTAACACAAACCGACAAGAAGGTAAGGAAAGAGGTGCAACCGATGACACATACAGCAACAGCGAGAGTAGTTGAATCCCCTAACGTAGCATACATACCAGTTACAAATGCAATTACAATTGCAACCATAGAGAAAATTAGCAGATTGCCTGCATTAACATAAAGCTCTATTAAAAGTGGATACTTTTGTCCATAATTTTCTGCTGCAATTCGTTTTTGTTCCGCCATG
This sequence comes from Capsicum baccatum var. pendulum, assembly GCA_030864225.1. Taxonomy (NCBI): domain Eukaryota; kingdom Viridiplantae; phylum Streptophyta; class Magnoliopsida; order Solanales; family Solanaceae; genus Capsicum; species Capsicum baccatum. Next base: position 46,728,558 of record CM061557.1, read on the forward strand.
ACGAAATACATGAAAACAGCCCCAGTGGAGCATGCGAAGGCAATGGCATCCGCCACAACAAATGCACGGAAGGCTGTATTTCTTAATAGAATTGCTGTTCCTTTATTATGGATCTTGGAATCACTCTCAAAACCTCCTGGCAATGTGAAGCCAGCTGCAAAGGTTACGGTAACTAGTAAAGTAGCTACAACTAGATGTATTTCAGATGCCTTCATAATAATGTCAACTCTTTTTTCGTCAGCCTTAGCTTCATCCTGCCTCGGCGACGTGGCTTCAACAGACTCTGCCATTCCTTTGGGGAATATATTAGCCAAAAATATCTGCCAACTATATATGATCTTGTCAGTCCATTACTTTCTCACCGCTATATATATATGAAAGGGATTTGGTATTTGCTTAGATTAGAACTAATTAGAAGAAAGGAATTTGTTCTTGCCTTTGATTACAAGAAAGGGATTGGGTGTTTTCCTTTGATCAAAAGAAAGGGATAACAGTATTTCCTTTAATTATTCAAATACTTTAGTTTTCACGTGCATGCTTTATTAGATACAGGTTTTCTTTATGATAATCCATGATTTGATTCATTTTGAGATTGTATTTATTGGAATATTGTAGTATCTGCTCAATGGACCGGGTTGATTCACTTGTTTCATCTCACTTTATATTCGTCTGTTGCAATACAAAGCTTGGGCCAGCCTTGATTTCTGCTGTCTCAACATGTTAATTTGGGCCCAAATTCAGAAAATCTCTCTCTATATATATTATTGGAAAAATTCTTTTGGTACATCATAGATAAATCATTAGCATATATATCTAATATTTTGTACCTTATTTAGGAGTGTATCCTACCCTATTTATGAGTATATCTCTTTGTTATTTTGTACTTTAATTAGACTACTACCTTATTTAAAATGTTGAAGTCGGTTTAGTTTTATTTTTGTTTAGGTTACGTTCATTATTTTACTTGTATAAATAGGGGATTGTACATTAGTTGTATTCATTCAATAAACATTCAAGTTTTATTATTGAATCAAACAAGGTCCAATATTCATTCAATTCCATCATTTTGTCAATTCTCATTCAATTTTCCGCATTCACCTTCAAACTTCAATTAAGTTTTTAACATTGTATGATAGTAAGGTTTCGATCCTTGCATCATTTGTGTCAATTTTCGTAATTTTTTTTCAATTTGAAAAACACTTTTCAACTTTACGATTCAATGTGTTTGGAACATGTCAACTGACATGGTCCGTTCATGGCGACTTGGAATACCCCGCACTTTTTTCAAGCTCAATGTACATCCTAAAATGTCAAGGGTTAGCTTTAAAAAATAAATAACCTTTGATACATATAGAAATTTTCAGTTCTAGACCCTCCAATGTGTAGAAAATTGAATTAGCTTTCCAACAATACCAATATCGCCTAAATTCGATACTCGGTTGAGAAGTTATGGCATTTTTAGTAAAAAAGTACGACATTTCGACAAGCACCGCGTCACGGTAGAGGCTAAAATGGAAATTGTCAATTTTCAGTGGACCTCTGTGATTGACCTGCGTCGTGTTGAAGTCCCATTTTGCGATTGTCAATTTTCAGTGGACCTCCGCGATTGGCCCGAGTCGCGTTGAAGTCCCATTTCTCAATTGTCAATTTCCAGTAGTTCACCGCGATGGTGGCGCGTCGCGATGGTTGGCAAAATGGTATTTTAGTGGTTTACCGCTATAGCTCCATGTCATATTGATTTTCTAGCTCCCAGTTGTTGATTTTCAGTGAGCCACCATGATAGCGTACACGTCGCAGTGGCATGCCAAATTAGGAAGTTTCCTTCTTTATAGTTCTGATTAAAATTTTAAAAGGGTAGAGTAGTCATTTTCTCAAGCCCTAATTCGTCAAAAACAAGGAATTAAACCTAATCTAAGCACTTTATGCCCACTTCTCATCAATTCTCTCCCAAAGAAAACCTTAGAGCTCAAAACTTACTCTCCAAGAAATCCAATTTTCTCTATTATTTTTCCAAGATAACTTAAAATTAAGGATTCCCAATTCAAGAACTTCAAAAGAAGAAATAGGAATTCAAGATCAGAATTCAAGATCAAGCCTTTTATTCAATTTCATCAATTAAGGTGTGTGGGGTTTACGAATAAGGATATTCTCTCATCCTCATACCCAAAACTAGTTTTTAATACAAATTTACATGATCTTGTATGAATATACATGAGTTTCAAATTAGGGTTCATACCTATTATTGTTAATTGTAAGATTTAAAGTGATTTAGAAGTTGAATTGTATGTCTATTTTCGTATTTTCATACGTATTGCAGTAAATTTCAGATTTTGAGTTGAATTATCAATATTAACATTATCAAGCATGAACATTATGAAATTTTAACATGAATTTGGTGCATGGGTCAGTAAGCCCTAATTGGATATTGCTATTCCAAGAAGATTTTGCTTTTAAGCATCCCATGACTAGATTGTTTTTCAGATTTTTGATAAAGATTTGATCTTTGATATCAGCTTAGACATTGAATCGACTTTACAGTTTCATAATACATTTAAACTTAGCAAATATACAGTTGGTTTTGTAATAAATCATTATACTAGATTTTAAAGTGGATTTCCAATTGAATGAGCATACAGATTAAAGGGAGTAGTATTTAGCACCGAGTTGGGTATTTCATATGCCCCAAAACTACGAGCCAACGTAGGTTCAGATTATCAGATTATTCCCATTTTTATATGGATGAAAGATACAGATGTGATCACTTAGATTAGGTTATATTCCTTGGCTCCTCTCCCCAACATGAGGTTTTCCCATAAGGGAAGTAGACGTTGGATACTATGATAGCTAACATAGTGTATATCTGTTAGAAGAACCTCCCTAATAGTAAAGTCTTACAGAAATATTTTAAAAGAATTTCCTACAGAAAAGAGTAATCTTACAGAATGCTTTTTTTTAAAGAATTTTCCTATGGCTTACAAAAAAGAGTAAAGAATAATAGAACAACTTTTAGAAACTAAGTGTAAAGGCTCACATTTTTATTCAGAAATTGCTTTATAGAAGCCTTTAGCTATAGATTTCAGCTTTCAGATTTCAGATATATAAGTGAGTCCTTTCTACATTTAGTCAGCATAATTTATAGACAAAATGCTAGTACAACTTTTAGAACTAAATGTTATGGCTCACTAGATTTATAAATTATGATTTGCTACGCATGATTATGATACTCAGCTTTCAGATATTCTAGTTTATGTGAGTCATCTACATTAGCATGCATTTTTTTACAAATTATGATGATGTTGAGATATTGCTTTACTTATGCATTCACCCCTATATACTCAGTACATTCTCAAAGTATTGATCCACATATACGTCTATGTCTTACATTGTCTCATAATGTAGGTTTAGGTGCTCAGTTTCAGCAGCACATGTGATTTCGAGCACCTTTATCTACATCCCAAAATTTAGTGAGTCCTCATAGTTTGGGAACTTAGTCTTTCAGTTTTCTAGCTTATGAGTATAGATGATTTTGAAAGTTTGAATCAGCTGGGGGTTTGTCCCAGTGGCTCTCTAGTTATTAGTAGTAGAGGCTTGTCAGACTGCTAGTTATGATTCGGATTATTAGTTGCATGTATAGGGAATTTAAAGCCTGAAGATTCCCCTAAGTATTGAGAGACTTAGTCTTATTTTAAGCCTCTTAATTTTAATGACTTTTAAATTGGTCTTCTCGACCTCGAGACGTAGATTTTTTAGTTAATTCATATTCAGGGGCATGTCTCGGGGGAGTTTCAGATTTTTCAAACAAAGATTGGGTCACGTTTTGATTTCAATTCCAAAACCTCACTGCGATTACATAACATTGCGGTGGGTATAGAGATGAGGGGTCAATTATATTGTGGTAGCCATATAATCGACATTCTAGTCGCAAATTTAATTGCCAGAAGGGCAACGTAGTCTTTTTCTCTCATTCCAATTCATAAATGGATGATTAATAACGTAATCATGGTACGAAATTTCCCATTCTCTCCAAATTAATCTCAAACAAAACCGTTCACTCTTCCCAACAATTAAGAATTTAATCCTTTCAATTTTAAGAATCTCAAGAAAGTGTCAAGATTAGGGTTCTATTCTTCAAAATTAGGAACCTATGGTACGCAGGGTTATCCCAAAAGAAAAAACTACATGGGCATGCGTTATTGTTTACTATGTTTTTAAGACATATCATGATATTTATAAAAAACGTATGAACAATTATTTTTAATGGCTAAATCATGAAACCCCTTTTTCAATTATATGGAGTTTTGGTCTTGAGTCTTTCCTTTGAACTTGAATTATGCTTGTGTATACATGTATATGCACTTTTTGTTTATTAAATTTGAATTGAGAGCATGAATAATTAAACCCCCTCTCTTTTTATGACACCTCTTGATTTTACACGTTATGGGTTGTTTAATTGCATATCTAAAAGTATGAGATAAATATTTTTACAATTGTTTATGGTTTTGATATTGGTTATGAATTGAAGAGAGGGTGTTTTTATTGTTATAAATGTTAAAGGTGAACATTAAAAGAATTATTTGGGTTGCTACAAAGTAATGGACCACCACATTTTAAAGAATTTACAGAGAGGATCTTTATAACACCCCGATTCGCTGAACCGGAATGCTACACGGTGCTCATAACCCCGAGGGACCATAAGCTAACCCATGACTGATATTTGAACCTATATACTGCAAATCATGATATAATAATGCGGAATACAAAGAAATTTAAGGCCATAAGGTTCAACTGAATAAAATCATGTTGGTGAAAATACCCAAAACAACTCAATCTGAAAGCTAAGTCTAAACGTAAATCTGAACGTAAATCTAAAAGCCTCTAAACTATTTGAATAAGGAGTTGAAGGAACATGTTTCCAACTAACTCCGTAAAACTGAACTGAAGAAATAAATAAATGTATCAAATCATATTGTCCTCGAATCAATGAGTACTCACTGTGTCTCTGCGACTGGAATGCTACCGCTGCTACTGAGCTGGAGCTCGTGTCTCGGAACCTATGGTGTAACATGAAAAGAAATCACCATAGCGCAAATGCATCAGCACAACTAGATTACTGAGTATACGAGGAAGGTAGGATGAACATAAAGGGTTTCATGCATGAACAACACTGACTAACTAATTTGAACGTGGGAGTGCAATCACACATATATAGAAATTGGGACCGTAAATACATGATAGCATGACCTATAAGCTAATACATGGTTTACTGATAACTTTCATGACTGATACAGAAACTGTGCGAAGTAATGTTTAACCGACATGCCCCATGTATGCCGTTATGGCTAAGCAAGGGTCTAATCTCTACCCTAACTAGAGGGGTGTCAATACCGTGCCACAGGTAAGGATAGCCTGTGAGTAACCCTTATTTGGTGGGTACTCAAAGAGAACGGTGGGAACCCTAAACTGATGGGTTAGGACACCTCATCAACCCTAATCTGATGGGTTAAGATGTCTCAACCTACGCTGGCTATGTAGTTCTAAAACACAAGGATGACCACTAAGAATCACACCCTGAACTGGTGGGTTAGTTCCTATCCATGGGTTCACTCGGTGATAACCTCTACTCCCATCTGGAGGGAGTGGACATAAATAACTGACTGTGCATGACTTAATCTTATTGAATTCCATTGATTGGCAGAATGTTACTGATATCTAACAATTGACTAAGATCATGAGGTTTTCCTGAGTCACATGACTTACTGAAGTCTATGGAATCATAGCTTGAGTTCGGATATCGTGAAACATGACATGGCTCTAGGAACACAACTATAGTTATCGGTTACAAGTACCCCCAGGACTCGATAGGAGGAAACTGACACATATGACATGACTTGATCACAAGATTTAAGTCCACAATTCACAATATCATAAGTAAGGCTTTCATAATAAGAATGATTCTCAACAAACTATCACATGATCGGGAATGCACACAACATGTATATACTTGCATCGCTTCAATAACATGGTCATTCCATATCGCAACAATATCATGAGCATTTCGTACAACTTCTTCAATTCAAGACAATAGCACGGGGATCACTTTGAACATAAACTTAGAACATAGAATTGTCATTTAGGACTTATTATGTCATAAAAGCATGATTTCTATTCCCTTAAGTATTTTCACAAACACCTTACATGCACATCTTAGGCATAGGTGGATTCATCAAGATTACAAATATTCAACCACCAATTTTACATATTTATACGTTAAATACCACCATATCCTCATAATAAACATATAAGGATCCCATCTTAGGCATCATCAAACTCCAACCACATGAACATCAACCACCAACAACATAAACATCATAATACAAAATTTAGAAGATGGTTCTTGAGCTTCATGGACGAAAGGAGTCCATGAATCAACTCACGCATACCTTAGAAGGAAGATTCTTGATGATTTACGGAGGAATTTCCTTGAAATTGGATCTTCAAGCTTAGTTACACAACCCTAGTTGTTTTTCTCTTTTAGTGCTCTTGGATGATGAGCTTTGAGATGGTAATAGAGTTGTAATATGTTTAGAAGCTATATATTTCATAGGGTTACATTTAGGGACGTGTAAGGAGTGTCAAAAGACTTAATTACCCTTAAAATAACTCTAAACGGAGTGTTTTTGGCACCTGAAACTGACTTAGGCGGTGACCAAGTGATTTCCTAAGCTAGGTTGGGCGGCGCCTAACCAATCGCCTATGTTTTGTTGGGTGGCGCCTAACCAATCGCCTATCCTTACTGTCTCTCACGAAAATGGGCATAAATTTTTGCTCGGGTATTGGATTAAGGCGAAATTGGTATCGTTGGAAAGCTAATTCGATTCTCTAAAATTTGATGGGTCTAAATCAGCCAAAATACCACATTAACATCGAGTTATACTCATTCAAAGATGACCTTTGCAAAATCAAACACTAAAACTTGATGGATTCAAAAACTCTTAGCTTGTATTACCTTAGGTAACTCATATGAACATGCTTAATGCATCATAAGCTATCCTATCACTAGGATATTCATTGTAATTCATGTAATCAAGTATGAATCACAATATAGGAGATTTCATACATAGGAATACTTATTCACTTCCTAGCTTAGAAACATGTGGGGTATTACAATATATCCCCTTTGGGAACATTCGTCCTCGAATGAGAATTTACTGAGAAGGGATACAAGAAAATAGAACCTAAAATAAACATGAAGAACTAAAACTTGATCTCATGACTGATATGCTAAATATACTGAACTCGTGCATATCTGATGCACGAACAACTGACATATGAATGCATGACTGAGTATGAAACGGTTAATAGGTACCAAGTTTATACTGCAAACATGAACGTGAAACTGAAAAAGATTAAGGAGAACTGTTACCTTGAGCTTGATCTGAATTGTTAGGGAAGAGGTGAGGATACTTGGTTTGCATATTTTCTTCTACTTCCCAAGTAGCTTCCTCATGAGACTGATTTTGCCAAAGAACCTTGACTAGAGGTACTTCTTTGTTCCTCAATCTACGAGTCTGATACTCTAAGATTTTGACTGGAATCTCTTCATAAGAGAGGCTGTTCTGAATGTCAATGCTCTGAATAGGGACAACAACTACTGGGTCACCTATGCACTTCTTTATCAAAGAGACATGGAAGACTTGATGGACTTAGGCTAGATCTGAAGGTAACTCAAGCTCATAAGCTACCTTGCCAAAGCGACAAAGAATTCTTAAGGGACCGACATATCGGGGACTGATTTTACCTTTCTTGCCAAACCTTTTCATACCCTTTATGGGAGAGATCTTAAGATAGACATAGTCATTGACCACATACTCGAGATCCTTTCTAAGAACATCTTCATAGGACTTCTGTCAGCTCTGAGCAGCTCGGAGTCTCTCTCTGATCAATTGAACTTTCTCTAAGGCGTCTAATACTAAGTCAGGACCTATGATTGAGGCCTCACTAACTTCGAACCAACCAATCGGAGATCTACATCTCCTACGATAGAGAGCTTCGAATGGATCTATCTAATTACTAGAATGATAGCTATTGTTGAATCCAAACTCAATCAAAGGCAAGTGGTCATCCCAACTTTCCTTGAAGTCAATTGCATATGCCCTTAGCATATCTTCAAGAGTCTAAATGGTCCTCTCTACTTGACCATTTGTCTGAAGTTACACTGAGACTCTTTTGGAACGTTTTCCAAGAGTTAGAAGTGAAATGGGTACCTCTGTTTGAGATGATAGATAGTGGAACACCGTGTAACCTGGATAACTCCCTGATAAAGAGTATGACATAATCCTCGGCGGAATAAGAAGTACGAATAGGAAGGAAATGAGCTGACTTGGCCATTCTATCTATAATGACCCAGACTAAATCATGCTGATGACGAGTTCTAGGCAAACCCGTCACGAAATCTATGTTAACTTCTTTCCACTTCCAAGTAGGAATGGTGAACTCTTTCATGGAACCACTAGGTTTTTGATGATCTATCTTAACCTGCTGTCATATAGAGCACTTAGCCACAAAATCTGCAACATCTCTCTTCATCCCACTCCACCAATAGATCTCCTATATGTCGCGGTACATCTTAGTAGCCCCTGGATGAATAGAGTATCGCACACCATGCGCTTCTACAAGAATTTGCTACCTTAATTCATCTACACCTAGAACACATAGACAACCCTGACAACGAATAACACCATCTCCCCCTTGGGAGAAAACCTCAACTTTGTAAGTCTGAACTAACTCTTTGAGCATGACAAGGCTAGGATTCCTGTCTTGTTTCTCTTTCACCTCGGAAACTAGAGATGACTCTGAACTACTATGAACACATACACTACCCTCTGAAGAATCGACTAAGCGAACGCCTAGTCTGGCAAGCTGATGGATCTCCTGAGCCATCTTTTATTTACTATCCTCAACGTGAGAAATACTACCCATCGAGAGTCGACTAAGAGCGTCAGCCACGACATTGGCCTTGACCGAATGATAAAGAACACTCAGGTCATAATCCTTTAAGTGCTCTAACCATCTTCTCTGGTGAATATTGAGATCTTTCTGGGAAAAGACATACTGGAGGCTTTTATGGTCTATGAAGACATCGACATGAACTCCATAGAGATAATGCCCCCAAATCTTCAAGGCAAAAACTACGGCTGCTAACTCAAGATCATGAGTAGGATAATTCTTCTCATGTGGCTTTAACTGTTTGGAGGCGTAGGCTATGATCTTACCATGCTGCATGAGGACACAACCTAAACCCACTCTGGATGCATCACAATAGACTACAAAACCGTCTAAACCATCTGGAATAGCTATAATTGGAGCTGAGGTGAGTCGATTCTGAAACTCTTAAAAGCTCTTCTCGCATGAATCTGACCACTGAAACTTAATCTTCTTCTGAGTCAATATGGACATGGGAGATGCAATAGAAAAAAATCCCTTAACAAACTATTTGTAATAGCCATCCAAACCCAAGGAACTCCTAATATCTGATGGAGATACGGGTCTGGGACAGTTTCTTACTGCCTCAGTTTTTTGAGGATCTACTCTAATGACATCACCAGAAACAATATGGACAAGGAATGCTACTGATCTTAGCTAAAATTCGCACTTGCTGAACTTAGCGAATAACTGGTGATCCCTGAGAGTCTAAAGAACAATCCTGAGATGGTCTGCATGATCATGCTCTATGCGAGAATAGATCAGAATATCATCTATAAAAACTATGACAAACATGTCCAAGTACTTCTTGAACACACGGTTCATAAAATCCATAAAAACTATAGGGGCATTGGTAAGACCAAATGACATGACTAAAAATTTTAAGTGACCATATCGAGTACGGAAAGCTGTCTTTGGAATGTCACATTCTCTAACTATGGGTTGATGATATCTTGATCTAAGGTCTATATTGGAGAAATAACTGGCACCCTAAAGTTGGTTGAATAGATCATCAATCCTAGGAAGAGGATATCTATTCTTGACCATAACCTTGTTGAGTTGATGGTAATCAATACACATCCTGAGAGAATCATCTTTCTTGCGTACGAATAATACTGGCGCACCCCATGGGGAAATGTTGGGTCAGATGAATCCCTTATCTAAGAGATCCTTCAACTTATCTTTCAATTCCTTGAGTTCTGTTGGTTCCATTCTGTATGGTGGAATAGAAATAGGTTTAGTATTCGAAAGAAGGTCCATGCCGAAGTCTATTTTCCTTTCAGAAGGAATGCTTGGAAGATCTTTGGGAAAGACATCTGAGTATTCATTAACAACAGGGACTATTTCGAGGTTGGGAGATTCAGAACTGGAATCTTTAACATGCACGAGATGATACACACACCCCTTTGAAATCATTTCCCTTGCTTGAAGGTAGGAAATAAGTTGACCCCTGAACTATGAAATGCTACCTTTCCACTCTAGGACGGGCTTATTCAGGAACTAAAACCTAACTATCCCATTTCAACAGTCAACTGTGGCATAGTAGGAATGAAGCTAATCCATGATGAGAATGAAATCAAAATCAGTCATCTCTAACTCCACTAAATCTGCTGATGTGGATTTCTGAGATATCATAATAGGCTCTACAAATGCCCTTGTGGTTCTTACCATAAGTCTGCCAAAGGGGATTCGTTCGTGCACTGCTAACACTGCCCTGAGATTTAGATCCTGCTGATTTGTCTCTATTGCCGTCTCTGAACTTCATCACTAGAGCGCTGGCAGAGGAAGGAGTTGGAATGGCTGACTTGGAGCAAAACTGTGAACGGTTTCCTCCATCTAACTTGGGGTGAGCAGAGTTGAAGTTACCTTACCTTGCTCTCTTGTTCTGCCTCTCCCTTGTCTTAAAATTCTGCTCTTCTACTTGCTGGGCATGGGTCATGAGTCTGGCTAAGGTCATATCACAGATCAGCATCGCAGACCTACACTCATTTAGCATGCTATCGTTGACCCCTAACATGAACTTGCTCATCTTAGCTCTATTATCTGCAACCACATGAGGAGCATACCTAGCTAGCTGAGTAAATCTGACAGAATACTCCCTAACCGTCATATTCCCCTTCCTGAGGTTGATGAACTCAAGAACTTTGGCTTCCCTCAGCTCTTGGGGAAAGAATCTGTTTAAGAAGGCCGTGAAAAATTCCTCCTACTCGATAGGGCCTGAATTATCTAACCTCTTAGACTTCCACTATTTTTACCAATCATGAGCAACATCATGTAATTGGTAGGCGGCTAACTCAGCACTCTCAATACTAATAACACCCATGATGTCAATGACCTTCTGGACTTGGTCAATGAGCTCTTAAAGGTCCTCATCAGACTTAGACCTATGAAAAAATGGAGGGTTCATTCGGGTGAAGTCCCGAATCCTAGCTGCTTTGGGATTGGCCACTGGATTGTCCTGAATGACTGGTGGCCGTTTATTCTATGCAGCCATGGACTGAGAAAGTATGGTAAATGCGGCTCTAAACTTTGCACGGGAAACATGTTAGCCAAAGGATCTTTGGGCTGAGGAGCTGGCTGGTTTCTTCTCTTTGGGGCCATGGTCTAGAATAAGAGAAGAATGGATTAGAATGAGAGTTTATCTTGTGATTATGATCACTAACATGAAATGAAAAATGAAGAAAGGGGACTGTTCCTAAAACATCTTATAGCCTCCTGCACATAAATGTGGCACGCAACACACCCATGTACAAGACTCTACTAGATGCGGCTTTCAGAATTTCTAGGACTCTATTGAACCTTAGGCTCTGATACTAAGTTTGTAACACCCCGATTCACTGAACTGGAATGCTACACGGTGCTCATGACCCCGACAGACCATAAGCTAACCCACGACTGTTATCTGAACCTGTATACTACAAATCATGATATAATAATGCGGAATACATAGAACTGTAAGGCCATAAGGTTCAACTAAATAAAATCATGTGGGTGAAAATACCCAAAACAACTCAATCCGAAAGCTAAGTCTGAACGTAAAACTAAACGTAAATCTGAAAGCCTCTAAACTATTTGAATAAGGAGTTGAAGGAACATGTCTCTAACTAACTCAATAAAACTGAACTGAAGAAATTAATAAATGTATCAAATCATATTGTCCTCGAATCAATGAGGACTTACTGTGTCTCTGCGACTGGAATCCTTCCGCTATAGCTGGGCTAAAGCTCGTGTCTCGGAACCTATGGTGTAACATGAAAAGAAAGCACCATAGCGCTAATGCATTAGTACAACTGGAGTACTGAGTATACGAGGAAGGTAGGATTAACATAAAGGGTTTCATGCCTGAACAACACTGACTGACTAATATGAAAGTGGGAGTGCAAACATATATATATAAAAACTGGGACCGTAAATACTTGATAGCATGACCTGTAAACTAATACATGGTTTACTGATAATTGTCATAACTGATACTGAAACTATGGGATGTAATATTTAGCCTACATGCCCCATGTATGCCGTTATGGCTAATCTGGGTTCCAATCTCTGCCCCGACTGGAGGGGTGTCAATACTGTGCCACAGGTAAGGATAGCATGTGAGTGACCCTTATCTAGCGGGTACGCAATGAGAATGGTGGGAACCCTAAATTGATGGGTTAAGCCACCTCATCAAACCTAATCTAACGAGTTAAGATGTATCAACCAACGCAGGCTACGTAGTTCTGGAATACAAGGATGACTACTAAGAATCAAACCCTGTACTGGCGGATGAGTTCCCATCCTTAGGTTCACTCGGTGCTAACCACTACTCCCATCTGGAGGGACTGGACATGAATAACTGATTGTGTATGACTTAATCTTACGAAATTCTATTGACTGGCGGAATGTTACTGATATCTGACAACTGACTAAGGTCATGAGGTTTTCCTGAGTCACATGACTGACTGAAGTATATGGAATCATAGCTTGATTTCGGATATTGTGAAACATGACATGGCTCTAGGGACATAGCTATAGTTTTCAAGCACAAGTACCCCCAGGACTCGATAGGAGGTAACTGATACACATGACATGACTTGATCACAAGATTTGAGTCTACAATTCACAATATCATAAGTAAGGCTTTCATAATAAGAATGATTCTCAACAAACTATCACATGATCGGGAATGCACACAACATGTATATACTTGCATGACTTCAATAACATGGTCATTCCATATCGCAACAATATCATGAGCATCTCGTATAACTTCTTCAATTCAAGACAATAGCACGGGGATCATGTTGAACATAGACTTAGAACATGGAATAGTCATTTAGGACTTATTATGTCATAAAATTATGATTTCTATTCCCTTATGTATTTTCACAAACACCTTACATACACATCTTAGGCATAGGTGGATTCATCAAGATTACAAATATTCAACCACCAATTTCACATATTTATACGTTAAATACCACCATATCCTCACAATAAACATACAAAGATCCCATCTTAGGCATCATCAAACTCCAACCACATGAACATCAACCACCAACAACATAAACATCATAATACAAAATTTAGAAGATATTTCTTGATCTTCATGGATGAAAGGAGTCCATGAATCAACTCACGCATACCTTAGAAGGAAATTCTTGATGATTGACGGAGGCATTCCTTGAAATCGGATCTACAAGCTTAGATACGCAACCCTAGTTGTTTTTCTCTTTTAGTGCTCTTGGATGATGATATTTGAGATGATAATAGGATTGTAATATGTTTAGAAGCTATATATTTCATAGGGTTAAGTTTAGGGATGTGTAAAGAGTGTTAAAAGACTTAGTTACCCTTAAAATAACTCAAACAGAGTGTTTTTGGCACTTGGAACTAACTTAGGCGGTGCCCAAGTGATTTCCTAAGCTATGTTGGGCGGCTCCTAGCCAATCGCCTATGTTTGGTTGGGCTGAGCCTAACCAATCGCCTATCCTTACTGTCTCTCATGAAAATGGGCATAACTTTTTGCTTGGGTATTAGATTAAGGTAAAATTGGTATCGTTCGAAAGATAATTTGATTCTCTATAATTTTGTTGGTCTAAATCAGCCAAAATACCACATTAACATCGATTTATACTCATTCAAAGATGGCTCTTGCAAAATCAAAGACTAAAACTTGATGGATTTAAAAACTCTTAGCTTGTATTACCTTAAGTGACTCATATGAACATGCTTAATGTATCATAATCTATCCTATAACTAGGATATTCATTGTAAGTCATGTACTCAAGAATGAATCACAAGATAGGAGATTTCATATGTAGGAATACTTATTCACTTCCTAGCTTAGAAACATGTGGGGTATTACAATATTTGCCCAAGTTTTGGTGGTTCAATGATATGTTTTTAATGAAAAGAGTATAACATTATATTGTATGGCTTATACCACTATCAAGTGTTGATATGATGATACAAAATCAGACGAACACCATAATAGACTCAGACCATACTAGATAATAGATTTTTTAGACACTAAACCACTTTCCAGAAAGATGCATGATTTTAATAGGTTATAAATAGGCATAATAAAAGTTAGATGGTTACCCGAATAATGTGTTTGTGTAAGGGCTAATTGCTGGAAATCGAGTTTTGCTGATTTGGGAGACATGATTGGCTAAGGCTAATAAATACTTGTCCTTGAGACACTGGTACACTAGACTAGTATGTCGGACCCCTATCCTTGTCGTAAACTTAGATGCGGGTGATTGGCTGATGAGTTAATGGCGTACCTATATAGCCCATAGGTACTACACTTATAGGGTGTACCATCTAGCTCAGAAGTAAGACAAAGGGTTGAAGTTAAATTCATATGTAAGCTTTTAAATCTACTGATTATGCCTATGTATTTTCAAATATTTTATGATACCATGTCTTTATGAAATGCTCTCACATATATTTTATATCAGTATTTTGTTTTTGGATTGTTCTGCATAGCAGTACATTTGTATTGACCCCTATATTTAAAGATATTAGGCTCAGTCCCATGGTTCTACGAAGTAGTAGATCATTTCGAGAAAGTTAGAGTTGGTGCACCTTCCTTACTTCGGAAGGCCTTTGTTTGTGTGATGTTTCATTTTTTTTAGTTCATGGTCCGATCGGGGGCCTTGTCTCGATTACAAATTGATTTTGTTTTCAGTTTAATTGAGATTTCTTAGACTTGTGTTAGATTTTTTTTGTTCTTTATGAATTGATGTCCGTATTATTTAGTGAAACAATAAGATGACCATTATTTTAGTTTACTTTTGTGTTTTTGATTTTTTTGTTGAATTGTGCATATGATTACAAGTTGAGAGGTCTCTCGGGCCTTTACGGTTCAGGATGCCCGTCGTAGTCAGGGTCTCTATTTTTTGTTGTGACAAATATGGTATCAGAGCACAATTCATGGTCCCAGGGTTTCTGTGAATTCGCATCAGGTAGAGTCCTATTTATGGGTGTGTAGTGCACCACACATATAAGGAGGAAGCTACTAGATATTTAGGAATGTCTTTTTTTTCTTCATGTCTTAGTTCATTCTTTAGAGTTTAAATGTTACCTAACTCATGATTTCCTATATTTCAGAGATTGATCATGCCTCTAATAGATCAAATAAGCAAAATTCCCATGTTGATGATGTTCGGCCCACTCATGGGATGCGAACCCAAAATAAAGCTCGTACTCTAAAATTTGTAGCTACTCTGGGAGTTTGTCCAATTCCAACTAGTCCACCTCAGTATCCTCAGACCGGTGCTAACCGTACCTAGGCTATTCAGGTAGAATTCTTAAATGTTAAGTTTTGGCAGTCCATCCATATGATTACTTAACTTGTGGCTTCTTTGTCCTATCGACTTGAAAATATGAGTTTTGTGCTTGGTTCATCTGAATCTACTTGGGTTGGTCACTTCATGAAGATAAACCCACCCACCTACTGGCACGAATGTTGAGGAAGACCTCTAAGGGTTCGTTGATAAAATAGAGAAATATTTTTAGAGTTATACAGGCTAATAAAGTTAAAGGGGTTGAGTTGGAACCTATCAGTTAAAGGACGTAGCTAACCAATGGTATTATGAGTGGGAGGATTTGAATGATAGTGATGCTGAACCTTCTATATGGGGTGAGTATGTAAAAGCATTCCTGAACTGTTTCTTTCCCTAAGAAAGGAGGGAGGCAAAGGCCGACGAATTTGTGAATCTAAAACAAGGAAAACTGAGTATCAAAGAGTATACATCAAAGTTCACCTAGCTATATTGTTATACTCGAGAGTTAGTGGGAAATATAAAAGCTCACATGAGAAAGTTTGCATTTGGTCTCTCGAATGATTTTGTGTTAGAATGTAAGGGAGAAATGCTTAACAGGGACATGGATTTCTCTAGTTATTAGTGTATATGCAGCAGGTAGAAGAGGAGAAGACGAGGTTGGCTGAGGGAAGGGAAAAAGAAAGGCAAGTTAAGAGAGCTAAGTCTTCAGATTAGAATGTTAGTCAACATCAGGGTGGCAATTGGGGTAATAAGTGGTCTAAAAAAAGTTTTGGAGCTATTCTCAGTCTTCAAATAGCCCCCCAATGCCCAGAACTATAGCTGATCTACGATTTCATAATTCCTAGTAGAATAGCAGGCCAATGATGTAGGGTACTCAGCCCCAAGGAAGTGTGAACCAGACATTCAGGCAATACCCTTCTTGTATGTGTGTGGGAAGAACTACTTAGGAAGATGCCAGTATGTGTAACACCCCGTACTTTTACCTTGAATAAATTCATCCAAAAAAATTTTAAAGACTTTATTTAAAGATAAATACACTTTTATACATGTGCAAATTTTCAAGATTTTGACTTTTTGTTGTGTGGGAAATGGAATTAGCTTCCCATCGATATAAAATTCATCCAAATTTGACACCCAGACGAAGAGTTATGCTTATTTTAGTAAGATAGTGTATCACCTGAGCCGTCAGTACATTGCGGAGCCAGCAAAAATGGCAATCGTTAAAAACCAGTAAGCCACCGTGATGGCGCCACATTGTGCAATCAGCCCAGTTCCAAATCATTAGTTTTCAGTGACACGGCGCAATAGCACCGCGTCATGCCAGGGCCTAAAATCGAGATTTTTCAGTGATAATTTATAAATCTGCCCAGGGGTAAGTTGGTATTTTTCAATGTCCCTAGTCAGTCTAAACACGAAATTTAAACCCTAAATACCCCATTATCTTATTATTTCTAACTTTCTAAAAAAAAAAAAATTAAAACATTCTGTCTCAAAGGGTCTAAACTATAATTCAAGAAATCATGAACAAGCCTAAGGATTTGCTTCAAGAACCTTCAAGAATGAATCTTCCAAGGTATGTTAGATGTTTATTCATGGGTTCCTTTCACCCATGAAGTCCAAGAATCCTTTTTCAAAGTACAAAGATGATTTATTTATGATTTTCATGTTTGAATTAGATTGAATTCATGTGTATACTATTAGTTGGGTTGCAATCCATGATTTACATGCTAGTTTCATTAAATTAAATAGCATGTATAACAAATATGTGATTATCTTGATAGACCCTTAAATTTATAAAGTGATTAATGCATCTATGATGTTTATTTGGTTTTCAATCCAAGATTATGATAAAATGCATCGAAACAAATAGAATAGTATTTAGGGGGAATTATATGAACTACACGCTAAACCCTTGAATTTGCAATTAAGTATTCTAATCATGATGTTATGTGATGACCATTATCATGTGAAATACTCATGCTCCCCAAGTATTTGCTAAAATGCCTATGTGAAGTAGAAAGAGGAATCATGAGATGTTATTACAAGATCTTCATCATGTACAAGTTTATGCCCTACAAGTGTTTAATAAAATGCTTATGTAAATTGACTAGGGAAGGCATGATATGTTATTATATGATCCCATTCATGTACAAGTTAATGCATTACAAGTGTTTGATGAAATGTCTCTATGAATGAATTATGACCAAGTGAACATTGTTATATTATTCAAGATTATTATTTTATTTACTTCTAATGCTATCGAGTCCTAGGGGTATTTAATACCCAACAATTTAGCTGTTTACCTAGAGCCAGTGTCAGTTATAAAATAGTATCACTCATGTCACGATCAGTACTCTCAGTCCGTTATAGAACTCACTAGAACTCAGTCAATTATAGAACTTAGGAAAACTCAATAAACTCAGTCTCGATATCAAATACAGTATACTAAGTTCAGTTTCTTTCAGTTAGGAGTAGGATTCAACACCGAATGAGAGCAGGGATGATGGCTTCCCCGTCAGATAGGAAGAGTAATTAGTAGTAATCCCTATACTCCAAAACAGCATAGCCAGTGCAGGATGAGAAGTCACCCGTCAGACTAGGCTTGACTACCTACCAGGGGTCACCTGTCAGATTAGGCTTGGCTCCGTCTATGTGTCACCCGTCAGTTAGGCTTCGCATCCTGGTTTTCTAGTGTTAGTACCCATGGCATGGTATTAGAACCGTTCCAGCTGGGATTACAGGTTGGACCCTAATCAGTTCAGAGAGAGGCATGTCGGTTAGATGATTACCTCCCATAGTTTCAGTCTCAGTTTTAGTCTTCAGTTCAGAACTCAGCTTAGTTTTACAAAATCAGGACTGCCAGATATAGTCAATCAGTATTAGTTACTCAGTTATCAGAATTCAATACTTAGCTTTAGAAAAGCTTAGTTACTTTATATATATATATGTATATGTACAAATCTCATTCTCAGTATTTACAGTATTCTCAGATTCTCCACATACTCTCATGTCCAGTTATTCTCATTTAATCAGCTATATCCTCATGCATATCAACCCTTACATTTAACCTTATCTCATTTAGCATACCAGTACATTCCCACTTACTGACGTATACTTTTCTACGCTATGATATTTCATATCATAGGTTTGGATGCTCAGGTTCCTGATAACACATAGTAGATTCACGTTCAGCTAGCAGCAGTAGCTTTAGCAGTGAGTCCTCATCATTCGAGGATATTATACTATTTCATATTTTCATTAGATATATTAGTTCAGTAGATGGAGTTAGTTGGGGGATTTTCCCATCAACTCCACTTTCAGACAGATTCAGTTAGAGGCTTTTCAGACTAATTTTCAAACAGTGTTCAATTTTTATCAGATGTTTTTATTTATTAGTATTTTAGATATTTTGAACCTTATGGTATTTCAACCTATTTTTTGCATTAATTACAGTGTTATTATTCAGTGCTCATAGAAAATATCATTCAAGGGTTAGCTTATGATTCTTTAGGGTGGTGAGTATCGTGTAATGACTAGGGGGTCCTAGGTCATTATAATATGGTACTCTTGTGTGTTATTGATGTGGGAAGGCTGGTATTTTTAAGAAGGATTATCCCTCCGCAAAGGGGGCTAATGGAGCTATTAGATCCCAATCTACTACCCCAGTCCCTCTAGGCTAAGTTTGCGGCATCTAGCACCAATGATGGCCGTAATTGGTTGTCTTCCTTGCCTACTTGTCAAGATTCAGAGTCTTTGACAGATGTGGACATGGGTATGTTACAAATTTTTTCCCATGATGTATATGTGTTACTTGATCCCGGGTTTACCTTGTCCTATGTGACCCCTTATGTGGAAGTTAGTTTTGGTTTTGAGATGGAAAAAATTTTGGAACCCTTTTTTGTTTTCACCTCTGTTGGTAATTCTATTGTGGCCAGGAGGATTTATAGAAATTGTGTGGTATCTATTTTTCATCATGATACTGTGTCTAATCTTTTAGAATTGAATATGATTGATTTTGATTCTATATTTGGAATGGAATGGCTTCATTCATGTTATGCTACATTAGATTGTAATACTAAAAAGGTCACTTTCTCTTTTCTCAATGATCCAGTGATTGATTGGGAGGGATATTGTCTAGCACTTTGGGTGAACTTCATATCTTATATTAGATCCAGTAAGCTTATTTCAAAGGGTTTTCTGAACCATCTTGTTCGGGTAAAAGATTCTAGTACTAAAAGTCCTTCCCTCCAGTTTGTTCCTATAGTTAATAAATTTCTATGAGTTTTTCCTGATGACCTTCTCGGGATACGTCTAGATAGGAAGATAGATTTTGTCATTGATTTGTTGTTGGGAACCCATCCTATTTCTATTCCTCCATATAGAATGGCTCCCGTATAATTGAAAGAATTGAAAGAACAGTTAAAAGACCTTGAAAAGGGCTTTATTTATCCTAGTGTCTTTCCTTGGGGTGCTCCTATACTCTTCGTGTGTACACAAGATGGCTCCCCTCGTACGGGTATATATTACCGTCAATAAAACAAAGTTATAGTAAAGAATGAATATCCTCTTCCTAGAATTAATGATCTCTTTGACCAACTTTAGGGTGCCAAATATTTCTCTAAAATAGACATTCATTCAAGGTATCATCAGTTGAAGGGTAGGGAGGTTGATATTCCCAAAACAACTTTCCAAACCTGCTACAATCACTATGAATTCCTAGTTATGTCCTTCGATTGACTAATGCCCCTGTAACCTTCATGGATGTAATGAATAGGGTGTTTCATTAGTTTCTAGATCTATTCATCATAGTCATTATCGATGACATCTTAATTTACTCTAAGAGTGAAGAGAATCATGTCAATCACCTTAGAATCATTCTTCAGACCCTTAGAGATCATGAGTTGTATGAAATGTTTTCAAAGTGTGAATTCTGGCGTAGTGACGTTGCTTTTCTGAGGCACATTATTTCTAGTGAGGGAATTAAAGATAACCCTCAAAAGGTTGAGGCAGTGAGAAAATGGCCCAGACCCATGACTCCAATTGATATCTAGAGCTTCTTGGGTTTGGTAGGGCATTACTGAAGATTTGTAGAGAGTTTTCCTCTATATAATGGCTCTGCTTACTACATTGATTCAGAAAAATGTATAACTCTTGTGGTCCGACTCCTGTGAAAATAGTTTTATAATGCCCGAGGCTCTGAACCCCGGATGCTACACGACGCTCTTAATCATGAAGGACCATATGCTAACCCTTTTCTGGTACCTGCTGCAATAATAGAATATTATACTATAAAAATTTGGAACACTAGCGGAAAACTTTCCATAAGGTTCAAACTGAAATACAACTATATAAAATATATTAATACAAAAACTAAAACAACTGTCTGAACTTCTAGTCTGAAATCCTCTAAACTATCTAAACTTGGAGTTTATGGGACAATCCCCCAAATAACTCCGTCTACTAAAATACTGAATCTAATGCAATACTAAAACAAGGAACATCCTCGAATGATGAGGAATCACTGCTAAGTCTACTGCTGATGGATGAGTCTGAACTGCTAAGGATGCTCTTGAGCTCGTGCTTCTGAACCTATGGGATAAGAGACCACAGTGCAAGAGAAAACTATGGGTCAATATGTGAGAATGTATTGGTATGCCAGATGAGGTAAGTCTAAATGCAAGGGTTCATATGCATGAACAAAATAGATTGAATACACTAGTATATTGAATGAGGATACATGCATGAATGCATAAACTATAACTGAAATCGTAATAACACTGATTACTGAGTTTACTAATACTGAGATACTAAATAATTGGGTCTACTAATAACTGATACCTGAGGTTACTAATATTGCTTGATTATTTTTTAGATTAGGCGTATCTAGCGGGTGATCCCTGACTCAATTGGTGTTGATACTAATTGACTTTATCGAAGATCAGGCACATCTAGTGGGTGATCTCTGAATCTAAAAATAGTGAATATTATTTACTAAATGTGAGATCAAGCCAATATAATGGGTGATCTCTGAATCTTTAAAACTATTTATGTTCTTTACTGAGCTGAGTGATTGTATCTGATTGTCCTGGTTTCTATAATACTTATCTGAGTTGTATTGTTGAGACTGAATCTGAAACTGAGACTACAGGAGGTAGTAATCTAACCAACATGCCCTATATATGAACTAGTGGGGTTCAACATGTAACCCCAGATAGAAGCGTGTTAGTACTGTGCCAGAGGTATATACACTTCTATGGTCAAGCCTATCTAACGGGTAACCCTAGATAGGAAGTGAAACATATTCTAATGGGTGACTCCTAGGAGATAGCCAAGCCTTAGTCTAACAGGTGACTCCTCATACTACACTGGCTATGTTGTTCGACAGTACAGGGACTACTACTAACGACTCTGCCTAACTAACAGGGAAGGCATTATCCCTACCCTTTCTCGGTACTGAATCCTACTCCCAACTAAATAAACTATAAACTAATCCTTAGACTGGACTGGACTGAACTGAATTAGTTACTGATCATACTGATTAACTGAACTAGACTGAGTTTGCTGAGTTCCGTTGACTGGCGGAATACTGCTGAATTTTGTTAACTGACTGAAAGCAATTGATTCCTGAACTGAATATTTGAATATTACTGAGTCTAAACTGAATACTGAACTGGACTACGAATGATACTGAGCTTACTAAATTTTCCTAGGTCATATAACTGACTGAGATCTACTAATCATGACATGACTGAGTGTACTATAACTGATAATGGCTCTAGGCACACAACTAAATTTTTGGGTATTAAATACTCGCAAGACTCGATAGCATACATAATACAAGATATGAAAACTCTTGAATAATAAGACAAGGGACTATCATTCAGAATACAATCAACGAAGCATCTCTTCAAGCACTAGAAGTCTAAATTTTGCACATGTAAAGGGATGCATACAACATCTGATAATTAATTCACTAAATCCTTTCAACAAACACTTGGCATGCATTAACTTATACACAATTAGTGATTTCTTATCAACATGCTATAATGTCTCTATTTCTTTGAAATAAGCATTTTATCAAACATATAGGGAGCATGCTTTGGTTATACAACAAATTGTTCACCTAGTTATCATGGATACATCTATCAATCTTGCATATTGAAGGGTTTATCATGAACGTCACATAAGTCATCACATATTAGGATCAAACCTTAGAACTTGTAGCGTAGAGCATGAATTAATAACTCACAAAACATGAACTTTAATTTTTAATTCACATAAATTATGAAAACTCATAAATATCAAATCTTTTAATTTAGAAAAGGATTATTGAACTTCTTGGGTGGAAGGGACCCAAGAATAAACATCTAACATACCTTAACTAGAAGCTTTTTGAAGATTAATGGTAGAATTCCCTTGAATCTGGACCCTAAATTGAAAAGCCTAAGTTTGTTCTTGAGGGATTTTGGGAGAAAACAATGTATTTTGGGGAATTTAAGGTAGAATCTCGTGTTATAGGCTTATATAAGGGTGGGAGAAAAGGTTAAAATAACCCTGGGGTAGCAACTATTTTAATGACAGAAACTGGGTTCCGATGCGCTGGTCGGCGCTGCGCGTTGATGCCATCGATGCAATACCCGAAGTGTCATGCCATGATCGTGCCAAAACTCAATACTTTTGACTGGCAGCTCTGGAATAATATTGACCAACGCGATAGACGACGCGGCGCATTAAGATCGTGTTGGTCCATTATTTTGGGATTCCAAACGTGGTCTAAACGAGGTTTAAAAAATTGGAAACTCATTCGGGAACCTCTATTGACCTTTCTAATCATGGATATACTTGAATATCAAAATTTTATGGATTTAAAGGTCATGAAATAAGAAAATAAACTTTTGAAGGCTAAAATAGCACTAGTTTTGAATACTTAGCTAGGAGATTCTAAGTTTGGGACCTCTTTTCCTTAAAATTTTACGGGGTCTTACAATATCTCCCCCTTGGGAACATTCGTCCTCAAATGGGAGTGACTAAGTTGAGATTTCTGATAGAATGAACTTACTTCCTTGACATGAACATCTGAAACATGTATATATGACTGGAACTAATGATATAATGAAATTTCATACTGAACATCCATACCTGAGGCATGAATACTAGACTGAGTTATTATACTGAGCATGCATATCTAATGTACGAAATACATGACTGAACTGACTCATGAATGCATGACTGAATATGCAATGATAACTGATAGTAACTTGGTAAGGAATATCGGAACGTGTAACTGAATAGGTTTAAGGACATGAAAGCATCAGGGAAATATGGGGTATCTCCCCCTTGGGATGCTATGTCCTCCTACGAACACCTACTTATTGAGATACTGGGGAAAACTGAGATGATGCATAAGGCTCCTACGAACCGGATTGTGACAGAACATCTGGGATCTGAAACTAATGCATGATTCATGAACTGAGCTGAACTT
This sequence comes from Capsicum baccatum var. pendulum, assembly GCA_030864225.1. Taxonomy (NCBI): domain Eukaryota; kingdom Viridiplantae; phylum Streptophyta; class Magnoliopsida; order Solanales; family Solanaceae; genus Capsicum; species Capsicum baccatum. Next base: position 46,752,798 of record CM061557.1, read on the forward strand.
GCAACTACTAGGAGGCTCTATCTAGGAATATTTACATTCCTGAGATTCTTGATAATATGACTAGATGGAAAGATGGGGAAAATAAACCTTACAAATTTGATCACTTGACTGCTAAACCGAATTACTGGCTTTACTGACCGACTTACATTGAAAACTAAAGATCAAATGGGAGCAAAGGATCTAACAATGGATATCATGAAGATAAAAAGACTTATAACGTACCCGAACCTATGTTAGGGGAACTTTTCTGATCATGACAAGTCTAAAGTCCATAGAATCTATTCTGACGCTGACCACTAGTGGTACTGGAAGTGGCACCCTGCTGACACAAACCTCTACCCCTCTAAGCCATTACTCTGCACTCCCACAACTTATGGCCTGGCTTGACACATCTAAAAGATACCTCACTACCTGCTCTACACATACCAAGGTATTTTTACCACATTCTTCGCAAAACGGATTGGTATAATTATTTCTCACACTACCTTAGGTTTTGGAGCATGGTGACCTATCATGACTGTCATTCCCAAACTTTGGTACTAGTGCACTAGCTGAAGATGGGGCTGGGACTAAAAACTTCTGACTTTGTTGAGAATGATTACCACCATGTGACCCTGGCTGAGAATAACTAAAATACCTATTCTGGCTTTGTTATTCGCTTTCTCTCTTTCCTTAGATTTCGATGCCTCAATCTTCTGAGTGTGCATCATCAACCTAGAAAGGTCCATGTCTCTATTGAGTATGGTAGTCATATACTCCTTAACCATCAACCCAGACACACCGGTCACAAACTTACTCATGCTTGAACTAGTGTCAGCCATCTTCTTAGGGACATAATTAGACAACTAATTAAACATGAGGCAGTACTCCTTCACTGACATAGAGCCCTGCCCCAGGTTCATGAACACTTCTACCTTAGCTTACCTCATCTCAAGTTGGTAATACTTATTTAAGCACACATCCTAAAATACCTTCCAAGTCATGGGAGCAGCATTCTCCCCTCTACTCTTCTTCAATATCACTACCCAATCATGATCAACATCCTTCAACCTATAGGAAACCAACTCTACACTCTTCTATTCAGAAATATGCATAACTTGGGTGATCTTCTTCATCTCTTCAAGATAAAGATGGGGGTTCTCAGCTACTATTGACCCAAAGAATTCTAGAGGGTTTATTCTCATAAAATTTCTGATCCTGGATACGGCTAAACATTAGTTTTCACAGCCTGGGTTAGCTCCTGAAAAGCTGCCCAAAACTCTACATGTGACACATTCTAATTCAAAGGATCTATGGGCTGAGCTGGCTGGTAATCTTTCCTATCAGTATTATCTCTACGAGGAGGCATATTCTGTAAATGAAAGAAAGAAGTGGATTATACTGGGAGTTTAAATTATGCTCATGCTCACTCATACAACATAATTACTAAAAAAAGGGAAACTTTTCCTAAACTATCTCATACCTTCATGTCCATAGATTTGGCACGCAACACACCCATGCACAAAACTTTACTAGATGCGGATTTCAAACTTTCTAGGAAACTGTTGAACCTTAGGCTCTGATACCAAGTTTATAATGCCCTAGATTCTGAACCTCGGATGATACACGGTGCTCATATTCCCGAAGGACCATAAGCTAACCCTTTTCTGGTACTTGCTATAATAACTGAATAATATACTATAAAAATGCAGAAAACTGGTGGAAAACTTGCCATAAGGTTCAAACTAAAATATAACTATATAAAATATATCAGTACCAAAACTAAAAAAACTATCTAAACTTCTAGTCTGAAAGACTCTAAATTGTCCAAACATCGAGTTGCTGGGATAATCCCCCAATTAACTCTGTCTACTAAAATACTGAATCTAATGCAATACTAAAATAAAGAACATCCTCGAATAATGAGGACTCACTGCTGAGTCTATAGCTGCTAGATGACTCTGAACTACTAAAATAAGGAGCATCCTCATGCTTCTGAACCTATGGTATAAGACACCATAGCGCAAGAGAAAACTATGTGTCAGTATGTGAGAATGTACTGGTATGCTAGATAAGGTAAAACTGAATTAAAGGGTTCATATGCATAAATAAATCTGACTAAATACATGAGTATCATGAATAAGGATACATGCATGAATGCATAAACAATAATTGAAATTGTAGTAACACTAATTACTGAGTTTACTAATAATGAGATACTAAATAACTGGGTCTACTAATAACAGATATCTGAGGTTACTGATACTGCTTGATTATATTAGAGATCAGGCCTATCTAGTGGGTGATCTCTGAATCTATTAGTTTTGATACTAATTAAATTTATCTAAGATCGGGCCTATCTAGCGGGTGATCTCTGAATCTACTGATAGTGAATATGATTGACTGAATGTGAGGTGAATCCAATCTACTGGGTGATCTCTGAATTTCTAAAACTATCTAAGTTCTTTACTGAGCTGAGTGACTATATCTAACGGTCCTGATTTCTGTAATACTGATATGAGTTCTATTACTAAGACTGAATCTGAAACTAAGATGTGGGTGGTAGTCGTCTAACCAACATACCGTATATATGATCTTGTGGGGTCCAACCTATAACCCCAGATGGAAGGGTGTCAGTACAGTACCATGGGTAAATTCACTTTTATGGTCAAGCTTGTCTAACGGGTGACCCTAAATAGAAAGTCAAGCCTAATCTAATGGGTGAGTCCTAGGAGGTAGCCAAGCCTTAGTCTAACAGGTGACTCCTCATCCTGCACTGGCTACACCATTCTAGAGTACATAGACTGCTACTAACAACTCTGCCTAACAAATAGGGAAGCCGTCATCCCTACCCTTGCTCGGTGCTGAATCATACTCCCAACTAAATAGACTCTGAACTGATTCTCAGACTATAATGGAATGAACTGAATTGGGTGCTGATCATAATGATTAACTGAAGTAGACTGAATTTGCTGAGTTCTGTTGAATGATGGAATACTAATGAATTCTCTTAACTGACTGAGTGTTGTTGCGTTCTGAATAGAATATTTGAATATTACAGAGGTCTGAACTGACTACTAAACTAGACTTGGAATGATACCGATCTTACTAAATCTTTCTAAGTCATTTAACTGACTGAGTTCTACTGATTGTGATATCACTGAGAGTACTATAACTGAAACTGGCTCTAGGAACACAGCTAAATTATCGGGTATTAAATACCCCCAAGACTCGATAGCATATATAATACAAGACATAGAAACTCTTGAATAATAAGACAATGGACTATCATTCACAATATAATCAACGAAGCATCTCTTTATACACTTGGAAGTCTTAATCTTGCACATGTATAGGGATGCGTACTTGGCATGTACTAACTTATACACAATTAGCAATTTCTTGTCAACATGCTATAATGTATCTATTACTTTCACATAAGCATTTTAAGAAACATATGGGGATTATGCTTTGGTTATACAACAATTTACACACCTAATTATCATGAATACATCAATCAATCTTGCATCTTGAAGGGTTGATCATGAACGTCACATAAGTCATCAGATATTAGGATCAAAACTTAGCACTTGTAGCCTAGAACATGAATTAATAACTCAACAGCACATGAACTTAAATTTTTAATTTACATAAATCATGAAAACTCATAAATATCAAATCTTTGAATTTAGAAAATGATTCTTGAACTTCTTTGGTAGAAGGGACCCAAGAATCAACATCTAACATTCCTTAACTAGAAGTTTCTTGAAGATTAATGGTAGAATTCCCTTGAATTTAGATCCTAAATTGAAAACCCTAAGCTTGTCTTGAGGGATTTTGAGAAAAAATAATGTAATTTTGGTGAATTAAGGGTTGAATCTCGTGTTATAGGCTTATATAAGGGTGGAAAAAAGATTGAAATAATCCTGGGTCGTGACTATTTTAATTACTAAAATTGGGTGCCGATGCGTTGGTCGATGCGGCGCATCGATGCCATCAACGCGATTCCCGATGCATTGCACCATGATCGTGCCTAGTCTTTGTACTTTTGACTGGCAGTCCTGGAATAATTTTGACGAGCACGATAGGCAACGCGGCGTGCTAAGATCATTTTGGTCAAGTATTTTGGGATTCCAAACGTGGTCTAAATGAGGTCTGAAAAATCTGTAACTTATTCGGGAACAACTATTGACTTTTCTGATCATGGATTTACTTATATATCAAAATTTTATGGACTTAAATCTTATGAAATAAGAACACAAACTTTCAAATGCTAAAACAGCACTAAGTTTGAATAATTATCTAGAAGATTCTAAGTTTGGGACTTCTTTTGAAGCTTTAACGTATTGAGTTAAGCTTAGAATTTTGTGGGATTTTACAATATCTCCCCCTTGGTAACATTCATGCTCGAATGGGTCTGAATAATCTATGATTTCTGATAAACTGAACTTACTTACTTGATCTGAACATCTGAAACATGCCTATATTATTGAAACTACTGATATACTAAAATTTTATACTGAACATGCATATTTGATGCATAAATACTTGACTGAGTTATTATATTGAGCATGCATATCTAATGCATGAAATACATTAATGAACTGACTCATGAATGCATGACTGAATATGCAATGATAACTGATACTAACATTGTAAGGAATATCTTATCATGTAACTGAATGGGTTTAAGGACCTGAAAGCATTGGGGAAATATGGGTTATCTCCCCCTTGGGACACTATGTCCCTCTATGAACACCTACTTTAGTGATATACTGGGGAAAACTGAGGTGATGGGCTAGGCTTCTACGGACCGGATTATGAATAAACATATGAGATCTGAAACTAATGCATAATTCACGAACTGAGCTGTACTCGCAACTACTAGGATGCTCTATTTGGGAGTAGTTACACTCTAGGGATTCTTGATAATATGACTCGATGAAAAGATTGGGAAAACAAACCATACAAATTTGACTGTTTGACTGCTAAACTGAATTACTGGCTTTACTGACCGACTCATATTGAAAACTTAAGCTCAAATGAGAGCAAAGGATCTAACAATGCATATCATAAAGATGAAGGGACTTATAACATTCCTGAATCTATGATAGGGGAAATTTCCTAATCACGATGAGTCTAAATTGCATAGCATCTATTCTAATGCTGACCACTAGTGGTACTGGAAGTGGCACCCTGCTAACACAAAACTCGAAGATTCTGAGCAATTACTCTAAATTCCTGCAACCTATGGCTGGGTTTGTCACATCCAAAACATACTTCTCTGCCTGCTCTACACAAACCTAGGTGATTCTTACTACATTCTTCGCAAAGCAAATAAGTACAATTATTTCTCACACTACCTTGGGTTTTGGAGCCTGGCGCCCTATTGTGCCTATCATTCCCAAACTTTTGTACTAGTGCACTAGCTGAAGATGGGGATGGGACTGAAAATTCTGACTGTAATGACAACGGTTGCCACCCTGTGACCCTGGATAAGAATAACTAAAACTACTTGTTCTGGTTTTCTTATTCAGTCTCTTTCTTTTCTTAGATTTCTCTATCTCAATCTGCTGAGCGTATATCATCAACCTAGAAAGGTCCATGTCTCTATTGAGAATGGTATCCCTATACTCCTTAACTAACAACACAGATACACCAGTCATAAACCTACTCATGCTTGACCTAGGGTAAGCTATCCGTTCAAGGAAATACTTAGACAACTAATTAAACTTGAGGCAATACTCTTTCACTAACATAGAGCCCTGCCTCAGGTTCATGAACTCTTCTACCTTAGCTTCCCTTATCTCAAATGGGAAAAACTTATCTAAGAATGCATTTTGGAATACCGGAAAAGTCATGGGAGAAGCATTCTCCCTTTTACTCATTTTCCATATCACTACCAAATCATGAGAAACAGCCTTCAACCTATAGGATGCCTACTCTACACTCTCCTCGTTAGAAATATGCATAACTTGGGTGATCTTTTTCACCTCATTAAGATAAATCTGGGGGTTCTCTCCTGCTATTGATCCAAAGAATTCTGGCGGGTTCATTCTCATAAAATTTCTAATCCTGGCTGTGGCGAAATCCCCATCTACTAAGGTGGGGATGCAGCCTGACGGTTACCCTAAACATTAGTTGTTACAGCCTGGGCTAGAACCTGAAAAGCTACCCAAAACTTTGCATGTGACACATTTCCATTCAAAGGATCTACGGCCTGAAGTGGCTGGCATTTATTTCAATGGATGTTATCTCTATGATGAGGCTTGTTCTATAAATAAAAGAAAGAAGTGGATTAGACTGAGAGTTTAACTTGAGCTTATGCTCACTCACATAACATGAATACTGAAGGAACGAAAACTTTTCCAAAAATATCTCATAGCCTCTTGTCCATAAGTTTAGTGCGCAACATACTCATTCGTAAGACTCTACTAGATGTGGATTTCATACTTCCTAGGACACTGTTGAATCTTAGGCTCTAATACAAAGTATTTAATGTTGCAGATCCTAAACCCCGTTTTCTACACGGTGCTCATAATCCTGAAGGACCATAAGCTAACCCTTTTTTGGTACCTGCTGTAATAACTGAATAATATACTATAAAAATATGGAAAACTGGCAGAAAACTTTCCATAAGGTTCAAACTGAAATAAAACTATATAAAATATATCAATACCAAAACTAAAACAACTGTCTGAACTTTTAGTCTTATAGACTCTAAACTGTCTAAAATTGGAGTTAATTGGACAATCCCCAACTAACTTCATCTACTTAAATACTGAATCTAATACAATACTAAAATAAGGAACATCCTCGAATGATGAGGATTCACTGCTAAGTCTACTTTTGCAGGATGAGTCTGGACTTCTAAGGCTGATCTTGAGCTTATGCTTCTGAACCTATACTATAAGACACCATAGCACAAGAGAAAAGTATGCGTTAATACGTGAGAATGTACTGGTACGCTAGATGAGGTAAGGCTAAATTTAAGGGTTCATATGCATGAACAAATCTGACTAAATACATGAGTATGATGAATGAGGATACATGCATGAATGCATAAACTATAACTAAAATCGTAGTAATACTGGTTACTGAGTTTACTAATACTGAGATACTAAATAACTGGGTCTACTAATAACTGATACCTGAGGTTACTAATACTACTTTATTATTTTTGAGATTAGGCATATCTAGCGGGTGATCTCTGACTCTATTGGTGTTGATACTAATTGACTTTATCTAAGATCAGGCCTATCTAGTGGGTGATCTATGAATCTATTGATAGTGAATATAATTGACTGAATGTGAGATCAAGGCTATCTAATGAGTGATCTCTAAATCTTTAGAACTATCTAAGTTCTTTACTGAGTTGAGTGACTATATCTGACACTCCTGATTTATGTAATACTGATCTTAGTTCTATTACTGAGACTAAATTTGAAACTGAGACTGTGGGAGGTAGTCATCTAACCTACATGAACCAAATCTGAACTAGTAGGGTCCAACCTATATCCCTAGCTGGAAGGGTGTCAGTACCATGCCATGGTAAATACACTAGTATGGCAAGCCTGTCTAATGGGTGACCCTAAATAGAAAGTCAAGACTAATCTAATGGGTGACTCCTGGGAAGTAGCCAATCCTTAGACTAATGGGTGGCTCCTCAACCTTCACTGTCTATGCAGTTCTGGAGTACAGGGACTGGTACTAACAACTCTTCCTAACTAATGGGGATGCCATGATCCCTGCTCTCGCTCGGTGATGAATCCTACTCCCAACTGAATAAACCCTGAACTGATTCTTAGATTGTACTGGACTGAACTGAATTAGTTACTGATCATACTGATTAACTAAACTAGAATGAGTTTGCTGAGTTTTGTTGACTAGCAGAATACTGTTGAGTTTTGTTAACTGACTGAATGGTATTGTTTTCTGAACTGAATATTTGAATATTACTGAGTCTAAACTGAATACTAAATTGGACATGCAATAATACTAAGCTTACTAAATTTTCCTTAGTCATGTAACTGACTGAGTTCTACTAATCGTGACATGACTGAGAGTACTATAGCTGACAATGGCTCTAGGTACACAACTAAATTGTCGAGTATTAAATACCCTCAAGATTCAATAGCATAAATAATACAAGATATGGCAACTCTTGAATTATAAGACAATGGACTATCCTTTACAATACAATCAACGAAGCATCTCTTCAAGCACTTAGAAATCTTAACCTTTCATATGTATAGGGCAGCATAAAATATCTTATAAATCATTCACTAAGGCCTTTCAACAAATACTTGGCATGCATTAACTTATACACAATTAGGGATTTGTTGTCAACATACTATAATATCTCTATTTCTTTCACATAATCATTACATATGGGGAGCATGCTTTGGTTATACAACAATTTCTTCACCTAATTATCATGGATACATCAATAAATCATGCATCTTGAAGGGTTTATCATGAACGTCACATAAGTCATCACATATTAGGATCAAATCTTAGCACTTGTAGCCTAGAACATGAATTAATAACTCATAACACATGAACTTTAATTTTCAATTCACATATATCATGAAAACTCGTAAATATCAAATCTTTGAATTTACAAAAGGATTCTTGAACTTTATAGGTGGAAGGGACCCAAGAATCAATATCTAACATACCTTAACTGAAAGCTTCTTGAAGATTAACGGTGGAATTCCCTTAAATTTGGATCCTAAATTGAAAACCCTAAGCTTGTTCTTGAGGGATTTTGAGAGAAAATAATGTATTTTGGTTAATTAAGGGTTGAATCTTGTGTTATAGGCTTATATAAGGGTGGGATAAAAGACTAAAATAGCCCTAGGGTCACGACTATTTTAATGAATGAAATTGGGTGCCGACGCTTTGGTCGATGCGGCACATCGATGGCATTGACGCGATACCCGACGCGTCATGCCATGATCGCGCTAAGACTCAGTACTTTTGACTGGCAGTCTTGGAATAATATTGACCAACGCGATATGCAATACGACGCATAAAAATTGCATTGGTCCACTATTTTGGGATTCCAAACATAGTGTAAACGAGGTCTGAAAAATCCAAAACACATCTGGGAACCCCTATTGACCTTCTCAATCATGGATTTACTTAAATATCAAAAGTTTATGGATGTAAAGGTCATGAAATAAGAACAAAAACTTTTGAAGGATAAAATAGCACTAAGTTTGAATACTTAGCTAGGAGATTCTAAGTTTTGAACCTCTTTTCCATCTTTAACAGACTGAGTTAAGGTTAGAATTTTGTGGGGTCTTATATGTTTTGAGAAACTAAAAGACAAGTTGACTACCGCACCAATTTTGACCCTTCTTAAGGGCATAGAGGGCTTAGTTGTGTAATGTTATGCATCTCAGGTGGGACTTGGGTGTGTACTTATGAACATGGTAAGGTGGTGGATTACGCATTTAGACAGCTGAAGGTGTATGAAAAGAATTATCCCACCCATGATTTAGAATTAATGGTTGTGGTGTTTGCATTAAAGATTTGACGACATTATTTTTATGGGTTGTATGTTGATATATCTATTGATCACAAAAGTTTACAGTATGTTTTGATGTAGAAAGAACTAAATCTCAGGAAGAGGGGGTGGATGGAATTGTTAAAAAATTATGATATGAGCCCGCATTATCATTTTGGCGAGGCCAATATGGTTGTTGACACCCTTAGCTGATTGTCGATGGGAACTTTTTCTTATGTGGAGGAAGGAATGAGAGATATGGTGAAGGATATTCACTGGCTTTCAAATTTGGGAGTTCGACACCTAGATTCTGAGGATGAAGGAGTATTTGTTAATCAGGAAGTAAAATCATCCTTATGTGTTGAGGTTATGGATAAAAAAATTGAAGATCCCATTTTACTATAGATTAAGGAATATATTGGTCAATAGAAGGCAACGCCTTTTGAAATTAGAGGTGATGAGATTTTGAGGTATCAAGGTAGGATGTGTGTGCCGGATGTGGATGGGTTGCAAGAAAGAATTCTCGATGAAGCTCAGCCTTCCAGGTATGTTGTTCACCCCAACTCTGTTAAAATGTATCATGATTTTAAGGCAATTTTGTAAGAACCCAAATCTGGTACTCGGAACGCTACACGGTGCTCTTAACCTTGAAGGACCACTAGCTAACCCATGGCTAATATTTGTACCTTTACACTGCATAATATGACATAATAATGCGGAAATATACACTAAAAGGCCATAAAGTTCAATACTAAACATAATCTGAATAATATAACATCTGTGTGAGGTAATCGAATACCCAAAACAAAACTGAAAATGTTGAAGTCTAAAACATGGTATTCTAGAAAGCCTCTAACTAACTGAAACTATCTGAGTAAGGAGTTGTTGGGACATATTCCAAGCTAACTTCAACTAATAAACTAACTAATGAGATAATAGAGAATCATTATGTCCTCGAAATATGAGGAATCACTTCTAACTCTGACTACTGAGACTGGGATTTACTGCTTCTATGGAGCTCGTGTCTCTGAACCTATTGTATACAACACCATAGCACAAATGCTTTAGTACATTGAATATACTGGTATTCATGTGAGGTAGGCTGAATATACGGGGTTCATATGTATGAACAATAATAATAACTGACTAGCTATCATGAGCGTGAGAATACATGCATGAGATATAACAACTGACTCTAATACCAGTAAAACATGATTAGTGAATCTTAATACTGATGACATGACATACTGATAACTGATATGTTGATAACATGAGTGACTGTATATGAATAGAACTGATAACATGTGTGACTGTATCTGACAGTCCTAAATCTAATGGAAATATCTGAGTTCTATACTGTATCTGGGTTGACTGTATCTGATAGTCCTAAATCTAAAGAACTATCTGAGTTCTATTACTGAAACTGATTGACTATATCTGACAATCCTGATTCTGTCATATGAAACTATGGGAAGTACTTATCTAACCGGCATACCCCTAATACACCATTATGGCTAAGTTGGGGTCCAATCTGGAATGCAAGGATTGCTCCTAAGAATCACACCCTTATATAACAGGTGATTTTCCATCCTTGGATTCACTCGGTGCTAATTTCTACTCACATCTCAATAGACACTGAATATGATTTGTGAACTGAACATGGGCTGAGTTATTGAATTCCATTGACTGATGGAATACTACTGATATCTGACAACCGACTGAGTTCATGAAATCATGGAGATTTTTCCTCAGTCATAAGACTATTTGAGTCTAAGGATACATATCTTGACTGATAGTATCATGAAAAAATGATATGGCTCTAGGCACACAACTAATATTTTGGGTACACGTACCCCCAGGACTCGATAGAAGGAAAATAACCAAGCATATCTTACATGAACATATAACTAACATCATAATCCCTAATACATTTATAGAAGCATTTTACCAAATATGTGATACGCATAAACTTGTACATACATGGGGATTTGATAATATCATGCTAGCTAGGCACTTTTCCTTTATCTAGGCATTTAATCAAACATATTGTAGGCATAGTACATGTAAACATCATTGTACAATAATTAAGCATCATGGTTAAATTCTAATTTCATCATTCAAAGGTTTAGTCATAGGTTTGCATAAATCTATATCTATAATAATTTAAACCATATAGAATTTATCACCCAACATAGAGTAGAATTCAATTTCTCACTATCGACATGATAAAGAGTATCCCAATCATGAAATTCAAAAGAAAATCCATAAACTTGAATTTAGAAAAGGGTTTCTTGGGATTCATGGATGAAAAGAGTCCATTAAGGAACACTATGCATACCTTAGTTCGTGATTTCATGCAGATTGACGGAGGAAATTCTTGATTCTGAATCATCTATGAAAATCCCTAGGTTGTTCTTTAGAGGTTTTTGAGAGAAAAGAGTGGATTATGGGTGAAAAGTGGCTGAATCACGTGTTAAAAGGCTTCAATGGGGTGGTAAATTAACCCTTTTAACCCTGGAAGCTTCTTGTAATTTTAGTAAAAAATTCCCATATTGAAACCCTGGCGTGACGCATCACTATCGCATCATGTCACTGGAATTTGATAATCGGGAAACTGAGGGATGGTGCGACGCGGAGCCATCGCATTGCCCATTCTTTTGCATCCTGGAACTTTGGCATGACGCGAAAGAAATCGCACTGAGACACTGGAAAAAGGACAATTCTGAATTTGAACCCTGGCGCGATGCTCCACAATCGCGGGCCCCTACTGGAATTTGCCAAATGCCATTTCCTCTTGAGGCGCGGTGCGGCACTAACTAATATGGTGTTATTTTATGAAGGGAACTTGAAATAGTCGTAACTTCTGACCCAGTTATCGGATTTGGGCAGATCTTATATCAATGGAAAGCTTATTAAATTTTTCTATATGACAAGAAGTGAAAATCTTTAAAATTCCTCATGGAATAATTATCATTCAATTTAGAAGCTAATACTAGACATTCTTGAGACTAAATTAGCTAGGAAAAATATGGGGTATTACAATATCTCCTCCTTGAGAACATTCATCCTCGAATGAGACTGACTGAGAGGGAAGAAAATACTACTGACATACATACTAAACATGAATAACTGGAACATGATCATAAGGCTGACTTGATTGATAACTGAACATGCATATCTGATGCATATGTAGCTAATTCGTGAATGTATGTCTGAGTATTCTGAGGAACTAAGTTTCTCACAATCAGAATACATGTCTGATGCATAATTATATAACTGAGCTGATACATGAATGCATCACTGAATATGCAATGGTACTTGATACCAAGTTTGTTATAAACACTGAACATGAAACTAAGTAAGCTTAAGGAGAACTATTACCTTGAGCTTGATCTGAGCTGGTAGAGAAGAGGTGAGATACTTGGTATGCATGTCTTCTTCTGTTTCCCAAGTAGCTCCCTCGGCGGACTGATTTCTCAAAAGAACTTTAACTAGAGGGACTTTTTTGTTCCTCAGTCTACGAGTCTGATAGTCTAGGATTTCAACTGGAATCTCTTCATAAGAGAGGTTGTTCTGAATATTGTTGCTCTAAATAGGGACTATAACTAATGGGCCACCAATGCATTTCTTGAGCAAAGAGACATGGAATACTGGAAGAACTGACGCTAGATCTGAAGGCAATTAGAGCTCGAAGCTACCTTGTCAAAATAACTGAGAATCTTGATGGAACCGACATATCATGGATTGAGCTTTCCCTTCTTGCTGAATCTCTTCACTCCCTTCATGGGAGAGATCTTTAGGTAGACTTAATCACTAATCTCTAACTTGAAATCCTTTCAGCAAACATCTGTAAAAGACTTCTGTCAGCTCTGAGCAGCTCAGAGTCTTTCTGTAATTAATTGGACATTTTCTTAGGCATCAAATACCAAGTCAGGCCCCATGAGTGAGAATTCACTAACATCGAACCAACCGATTAGAGATCTATATCTCCTACCATAGAGAGCTTTGACTGAAGACATCTAAAAATTGGAATAATAGTTGTTGTTTTATGCAAACTCGATCAAAGGCAAGTGGTCATCCCAACTTTCTTTGAAATCAATTGTACACTCCCATAGCATATCTTTTAGAGTCTGGATGGTCCTTTCTACTTGAATATCTATTTGAGGATAAAAGGTTGTACTGAGATGAATTTGGGTAGCATGACCCTTTTGGAATGCTTTCGTGAAATGAGAGGTGAACTGGGTACCTCTGTCTGAGATAATAGATTAAGGAGCACCATGCAATTTGACCAACTCCCTGATGTAGATTTTGGCATAATCCTCGGCTGAATAAGAGGTATGAACTGGAAGAAAATGATTTGATTTGGTCATTCTCTCTACAATGACCCAGACTGAATCATACTGATGACTAGTTCGAGGAAAACCCATCAGAAACTCCATGTTCACTTCTTCCTACTTCCAGGTAGGAATAATGAACTCCTGTATAGGACCACTAGGATTCATATGCTCTATCTTAACCTGTTGACATGTAGAACATTTATCCACAAATTATGCAACATTTTTCCTCATTCCACTCCACCAATAGATTTCCCGCACGTCATGGTACATCGTTGTAGACCTTGGATAAATAGAGTAGCGTGCACCATGCACTTCTGTAAGAATTCAATGCATTAAGACATCTATGCCTAGAACAGAGAGACGACCCTGATAACGAAGAACACCATCTCCCCCTTGTAATAAAACTTCTACTTTCTGATCCTTGACTGACTCTTTTAACTATACAAGGCTGGGATCTTTATCTTTCTTTTCTTTCACCTCAAAAACTAGAGATAATTCTGAACTACTCTGAAACTATATATTACCCTCTATTGTATCGACTAAGCAAACATCTAGTCTGGCAAGCTGATGGACCTCCTGATCTAACTTTTTCTTACTGTCCATAACATGAGCGACACTACCCATAGACAGTCTACTGAGAGCGACGGCCACTACATTGTCCTTACCCGAATGATAAAGAACACTAATGTCATAATCTTTCAAGAGCTCTAACTACCTTCTCTGACGAAGATTGATATCTTTCTGAGAAAATACCTACTGAAGACTTTTATAATCTGTGAACATATCTACATGAACACCGTAGAGATAATGCCTCCAAATCTTTAAGGCAAAAACTACGACTGCTAACTTAAAATCATGAGTAGGATAATTCTTCTTATGGGGTTTAAGGTGTCTAGAGGTGTAGGCTATGACCTTATCGTGCTGTATGAGGAAACAACCCAAACCTACTCTGGATGCATCACAATACACTATGAACCCATCTGAACCATCAAGAAGAGTTAATACTAGGGCTGAGGTTAGTCGAGTCCTCAACTCCTGAAAACTCTTTTCGCAAGGATCTGGCCACTAAAACTTGACTTTTTTCTGAGTCAATATGGACATACGGGGTGCAATAAAAGAAAATCATTCAACAAACCATCTATAATAGCTAGCCAAACCTAAGAAACTCCTGATATCTAATAGAGAGATAGGGTGAGGCTAGTTTCTTATTACTTTGGTTTTTTGAGGATCTATTCTAATGCCTTCATCGGAAATGATATGAACAAGGAATGTCAATGACCTTAGCCAAAATTTGCACTTACTGAATTTGGCGAATAGCTGATGATTTTTGAGAGTCTAAAGTATGATTCTGAGATACTCTACATGATCACGCTCACTGTTGAAATAGACCAGAATATCATCTATGAAGACTATGATGAACATGTCCAAGTACTGCTTGAACACGGTTCATATGGTCCATGAAAGCAGCTAGAGCATTGGTAGGACCAAAGGACATAACTAGAAATTCCAAGTGACCATACTGGGTTCAAAAAGCTATTTTTAGAACTCATATTCTCTGACTCTGAGCTGATGATACCCTGATATTAGATCTATATTAGAGAAATAAATGGCACCCTGAAGTTGGTCAAACAAGTCATCCATTTTGGGAAGAGGATACTTGTTCTTTACCATGACTTTATTGAGTTGACGGTAGTCTATACACATTCTGAGAGAACTATCTTTCTTGCACATGAATAATATTGGCGCATCCAACGGGGAAATGCTGGGCCTGATGAAAGCCTTATCTAGGAGATCATTCAACTGTTCTTTCAATTCTCTGAGTTCTTCTGGTGCCATTCTGTATGGTGAAATAGATATGGGTTGATTATCTAGTAGAATATCAATACCAAAGTCTATTTCCCTTTCGGGAGGAATTCCTTGAATATCTTCAGGAAAAACATCTGAATATTCATTTACAATTGGAACTGATTTAAGACAAGGAGTCTCAAAACTAGAGTCCTTAACTTGAAAAAGATGATAGACACATCCCTTATATATCATTTTCCTGTCCAAAGGTAGGAAACTGGCTGACCTCTGAAAGCGGATACACTACCCTTCAAATCTATGATAAGTTTATTCAGAAACTAAGACTGGAGTATTCTGTTTCTGTAGTAGACTGTGGCATAGCAGGAATGAAGCCAATCTATGCTGAGAATGATATCAAAATTAGTCATCTCTAATTTGACTAAGTCTACTGAGGTGACTTTCTGAAATATCATAACCAGGTAATTCCTATTTACCCGCCGAGCTATGATAGTTTTACCCACTAGGGTAGAGACTGAAAAGGGCTCTGCTAGAATTTTAGGACTGACTTAGAAATCAACTTCAATATAAGGAGTAACAAAATACAAAGAAGCTCCTAGATCTAGCAAAGTGTAAACATGCACATGAAAGAACTGTAATGTACCAGTAACTATATCAGGAGAAATTTCCTAATCTTCTCAAGTCTGAAGAGCATATAGACGATTTAGGAGTTTTCCACTAGTAGCACTGGAGGTGGCACCCTACTTATTTAGGCGACTAGACTGAGCTGAGGAATGGTTCTGCTGACTCTAAGGACCTTTCTGAGGATAGTCTCTAACTCTATGGCCTGGCTTGCCATATCTAAAACAAATACCACTGCTATCTCTACAAAAACCCTAGTGGTGCTTATCATAAGTCTGGGAAAGAGGATATATGCAGGCACTGCTAAAACTACCCTGAGACTTAGGTCCTAGAGTCCTATCTTTGTTACCCTCTCAGAACTTAAGAAATGGAGCACTAGCTGAAGAAGGAGATGGAACTGATGATTTAGGATGAAATTGAGAACAATTTCCTCCTTCTGATTTACGCTAAGGAAAGTTGAAACTATCTGTCTTCGCTCTCCTATTTTTCTTCTCCCTCATCTTAATCTTTTTCTCCTCTATCTGCTGAGCATGAGTCATAAGCCTAGCTAAAGTTATGTCACTATTCAGCATGGCAGACCTGCACTCATTAACCATGCTATCATTAAACCCTGAAACAAACTTACTCATCTTGGCCCTACTATTTGCAACCACATGAGGGTCATATCTGGCTAATTGAGTAAACTTAAGAGAATACTCTTTCACCGTTATGTTTCCCTGCCTAAGGTTGATGAATACTAACACCTTAGCTTCCCTAAGATCTAGGGGAAAGAACCTATCAAGGAAAGTCAAAGAAAACTCTTCCCACTCAACTTGCCCTGTATTATCTGCCTTTTCTCACTTTCACTATTTGAACCAAGTATGAGCAACATCCTGTAACTGATATGTAGCTAGCTTATCACTCTCAACAGTAGTCACCCCTATGATATCTGTCACCTTCTCCACCTGATCTCAGAATTCTTAAGGGTCCTCATCTATCTTAGACCCGAGAAAGGTTAGAGGATTCATTTAGGTGAAGTCCCGAATACTAGCTACAACTGAATTGGCCAGTGGGTTGGCCAAAACAATAGCTGGTCATTCATTCTGGGTAGAAACTAATAGAGCAAGAGTGGCGAATGGGGCCCTTAACTCCACATGAGAAATATGTTTTCCCAAAGGTTTTTTGGGCTTAGGGGTTGTCTGATTCCCATTTCTTCTTTTACGAGGCACGTCCTGTAGAAAAAAAGGAGAAATGGATTAGACAGAGAGATTGTCTTAAGATTATGCTCACTGGAATGACATGAATACTGAAAGAGGGGAAACAATTATTAAACATCTCATAGCTTCTTGCACATAAATGTAGTGCGCAATACACCCATGTATAAGACTCTCCTAGATGCGGCTTTCAGACTTCCTAGGACTCTATTGAACCTTAGGCTCTGATACAAAGTTTGTAACAACCTGAATCTGGTACTCAGAATGCTAGATGGTGCTCATAACCCCGAGGACGACAAGCTAACCTATGGCTGATATTTGTACTTGTACACTGCATAATATGACATAATAATGGGGAAACAAGCACTAAAAGGCCATAAGGTTCAATACTAAACATAATCTGAATAATATAACATCTGTGTGGGGTAAGAGAATACTCAAAACAAAACTAAAAATACAAAAGTCTAAAACAAAATAGTCTAGAAAGATTCTAACAGACGGAAATTGTCTGAGTGAGGAGTTGATGGGATATGTTCCCAACTAACTCCAACTAATAAACTAACTAATGAGATAATACAGAATATTAATATCCTCGAAAAATGAGGACGTACTTCTAATTCCGACTGCTAAGACTGGGATCTACTGCTGCTCTGAAGATCGTGTCTCTAAACTTATTATATAAGACACCATAGTGCAAATGCATCAGTACTTTAAATGTACTAGTATGCATGTGTGGTAGGATGAATGTATGGGGTTCATATGCATGAACAATAATAATAACTGACTAACTATCATGAGCGTGAGAATATATGCATGAGATATAATAACTGATATTAATACTGTGAAAACATGATTATTGATGACATGACATACTGATAACTGATATGACTAATGACATAAGTGACTGTATCTAAATATAATTGATAAAATGAGTCACTGTATCTAACAATCCTAAATCTGATGAAACTATCTGAGTTTCGTACTATATCTGGGTTGATTGTATCTAACAGTTCTAAATCTGAAGAACTATCTGAGTTCTATTACTGACACTGATTAACTGTATCTGATAGTCCTATTTTTGTAACATGAAACTATGGGGAGTTGTTATCTTACCGACATACCCCTAATACGCCATTATGGCTGAGTTGGTGTTCAATCTGTAACCCCAATTGGAAGGGTGTCAATACTATGCCACTGGTAAGGACAACATTTGAGTAACCCTCGTATAACAGATAACTCTAGTGAGAATGGTGTGAACCCTTATATAACAAGTTAATCCACCTCATCTACCCTGATATAGCAGGATACAATGTCTGAACCTATGTTGGCTACATAGTTCTAGAACGCAAGGATTGCTCTTAAGATTTACGCCCTCATATAACCGGTGAGTTCTCATCCTTAAGTTCACTCAGTGCTAATTTCTAACCCATCTAAATAGACACTGAACATGATTTACTGAACTAAACATGGTCTTAGTTACTAAATTCCATTGACTGATGGAATACTGCTGATATCTAACAAATGACTGAGTTCATAAGATCATGGATATTTTTCCTGAGTCGTAAGACTGTCTGAGTCTAAGGATTCATAGCTTGACTGAGAGTATTGTGAATACATGACATGGCTCTAGGCACACAACTAATATTTTGGGTACAAGTACCCCCCAGGACTCGATAGAAGGAAATTGACCAAGCATATCTTACATGAACATATAACTAACATCATAATCCATAATATATTTATAGAAGCATTTCATCAAACATGTGATAGGCATAAACTTGTACATACATGGGGATTTCATGATATAATGCTAGCTAGGCACTTTTCCTTCATCTAGGAATTTAATCAAACATATTGTTGGTATAGTACATGTAAACATCATTGTATAATAATTAAACATCATGGTTCAATTATAATTTCATCATTGAAGGGTTTAGTCATAGGTTTGCATGAATCTATATCTATAATAATTCAACCCACATAGAATTTATCACCCAAAATGGAGTAGAATTTAATTTCTCACTAGCCACATGAACAAAAGTAGCCCAATCATGAAATTCATAAGAAAGTTCATAAACATAAATTTATAAAAGGGGTTCTTGGGCTTCATGGACAAAAAGAGTCCATGAATGAACACTATGCATACCTTAGTTCATGATTTCTTAAAGATTGACGGAGGAAATTCTTGATTCTGAATTTTCTATGAAAAGCCCTATGTTGTTCTTGAGAGATTTTTGAGAGAATAAAGTGTTTTTTCGGTGAAAAATGGATGAATCACGTGTTAAATGTCTTAAATAGGATGAATCCTGGACACATCTTGAAATTTCAGTAAAAATTTCCCAAATTGAACCCTTGACGGGATGCGGCGCTATCACATCATGTCACTGGAATTTGACAATTGAGAAAATGAGGGATGGCGCTACACGGATCCATCACGTTGCCCCTTCTTTTGCGACCTTGAAATGTGGCATGACGCGGAGAAAATCACCCTACGACATTGGGAAAAGGACAATTCTGAATTTGAACCTTGGCACGATGCGCCATAATCGCGGACCCCTACTGGAATTTGCCAAATGCCATTTAATTTTGTGGTGCAGTGCGCCACTGACTAATATGGATCTATTTTACAACAGAAAATTTAAATAGTCATAACTTCTAACCCAGTTACCGGATTTGGGAAAAACTTATATTGATGGAAAGCTTATTAAATTTTCCCATAAAATAAGAAGTGAAAATCTTGAAAATTCCTCATGGAATAATCATCATTCAATTTAGAAGCTAATACTAGACATTTTTTGTACAAAATTATCTGGGAAAAATATGGGGTATTACAGATTTATTGGTGGAATAACATGAATAGAAATATTCCTAACTTTGTGTCAAAGTGTTTGAATTGTCAACAAGTTAAGGTAGAACATCTGAGACCTGGTAGTACTACCAAAGAGATAGCTTTGCCAATATGGAAATGGGAGATGATCAGAATGGCCTTCATTACAGGACTTTCAAGATCCCGAAACCAATATGACACCATTTGGGTGATATTAGATAGAATGACCAAGTCTACTCATTTTCTTCAAGCGTGGACCAATTTTTTATGGGATGATTATGCTAAACTATACATTCTGGAAATAGTTCATTTTCATGGGACTCCAGTGTCTATTATATATTACTGAGGTACACATTTCTCTACTCAATTTTGTCATTCTTTTTAGAGGGGTCTAGGAACCTTAGTAAATTGTAGTACTGTCTTTCACCCTTAAAAGGATGAACAAGAAGATCCCACCATTCATGCCCTAGATGATATATTGAGGGCTTGCATAATTAACTTCAAGGGTATTTGGGTGGATCACTTTCTGTTGATAGAGTTCTCTTATAATAATAACTACTATTCTAGTATCCAGATGGCTCCTTTTAAAACTCTTTATAGGAGAAGATATAGATCCCCGATTAGGTGGTATGAAGTTGGTGAAAGTCGTTTGTTTGGTCCTGACCTTATCCATCAAGCTATGGATAAAGTAAATGTCATTGGGGAGTGACTTAAGATAGTTCAAAGCTGCAAGAAGTCCTATGCAAATGGTAGAAGAAGGGAATTGGAATTTAAGGTTGATGATTGGATGTTTCTATTATTCTCCCTTATAAAGGGAGTCATGCGATTTGGAAAGAAAGGGAAGCTCAACCCTCATTATATAGGACCACATCAGATTTTGAGAAGGATCGATCGAGTTGCTTAAGAGTTACATTTGCCCGCGAGCCTGGATTCTACAAATTCTGTGTTTCATGTGTCCATGTTAAGGAAATATATTAGAGATCATTCTCTTGTGCTGCCTGTGGAATATATCAATGTAAAAGACTCCTTGTCATATGAAGAAGAACCCATTGCCATTTTAGATCATCAAGGTTTAAAGTTGAGGAGTAAGGAGATAATTTCATTTAAGGTGTTATGGAAGAATTAAAAAGTAGAAGAAGCTACTAGGGAGTTAGAGGATGACATGCGTATGAGGTACCCAGCTATCTTTGAAACTGTGGATGATGAAATGGAAGGTACAAATCATATATAGCTCTTTTCTTTCACTGTAGTTCTTGAAATCATGCTTTCTATGTTAAGAGTCATCATTCGGGGATGAATATAATTACCCGAGACTACCCCCTAATCGTCACACTGTTCATGGAACGATTAGTGATCCCAAGCTAACCCATGTACTGGTATACTATTAAGCTACTGAATTATAACATAATAAATAGATGTTCTACAGTGCGGAAACATAATCATGCTTGAAATAAAAAATAGATACAATACTGATAAAGCTTTACAATCTGAAAAATCTGAAGGTGAAACTAAAATTACATGACTAACTCTGACTAATATCTATGAATCCTCTACTCTACTGACTATAGATAGATGGTAAATTACTCAAACTTCTAAAAATCAATACACATGAAAGTAAATGAACTATACATGAACTAAAATTGTCTGGAGTTCTCGAAGTAGGAGAACTCATCACCTGTTGGCTAGAATCTACAACTGTCTGATCATGATGTGTAGGCTATAACTGATACCTACAATATGAGACAATGTAGCACATAGACATATATGTGGATCGGTACTTCTGGAATGTACTGAGTATACAGGGGTGAATGTAATAAGTAAAATTGATTTCATACTTCATCATAAAACATGCATTCTAAGTGTAAGTAGACTCACCAATAGGCTGGATTACAATGAAAACTAAATATCCTAAAGCATGAGTGATAAACATTCTCTGATAAGATGGTGAATCTCTACATGTAGTTTCTATAAACTTTACTTTAATGATATAAGCATAACTGAAGTTGGAATATGATAGAACATAGATACTGTATGAATACTCAGTCTTTAACTACGTGATAGAGACTGACATTAATCGAGGATCTAAATATACAATCATACTGAGCACAAATGCATTAACATACTAACTTATCTAATTAACTGAAAGTATGATAGCTAAATACTGGGCATGTAAGACTGAACTGTTCTTAGTTTGAATAATTGGACTAAAACTATAGAGTATTATGTATATAGGTAAGGACTGAATGAGTAACATGAGATAACTAAGCATGAATTCATGAAAACTATATTAATTGATAATGCAAGGCCAAGCGTATAACATGATTCAGAAATAGTCTGTAAACTGAGGTACTAAAACATTGATAATTGAATAACTGATAACTTTACTCTATGGTCAAGCAAACCTAAAACTAAATTGAGTTACTGATCTAATTACAAGATTGAAACTGTGACTGAGATAGTAACTTAGTCTATAATTGAGACTGTAACTGAGACTATAACTAAAATTGTAACTAAAACTTATACTAGAACTGAATACTGAGTCCTGATAACTGATTAACAGATAGTTGTGATTATTGATAACTGAGTTACTGATAACAGGGTGACTATTTTTGACCGTCCTAATTCTGTAGAACTGAATAGAGTTCTAGACCAAGCTGGGTGACTGAGTCTGACAGTCCTAATTCTATCAAACTGAACTGAGTTCCATACAGAGTCTGAAACTAAAATTTAAGGGTGTAATCATCTAACCGACATGCCCCACTCTAAATGGATTGGGGTTCAACCTATAACCCCAGTTGGAAGGGTGTCAGTACCGTGCCATGGGTAAAGACAAGCTGAAGAGTCACCCTCAATCTGGCAGGTGCTCTGAATAAGAACAGTGGTACCCTTAACTGGTATGTAAGACACCTTATCAACCCTCAATCTGGCAGATTAATGTCTAAACCTATGCTAGCTACGTAGTTCCAGAACATAAGAACTACTTCTAAGTACCACACCCTCTGCTGGCAGGTGAGTCCCCATCCTTGGGTTCACTCGGTGTTGAATCCTACTCCCAACTAAAAAAGATTTTGAAATGATTTCTAAATCATACTAAGCTGGACTAAACTGTTACTGATCGTGCTAACTAACTAAACTACACTGATTTCTGTTAATTGAATACACTGAGTTCTGTAATTGACTGAGTACTACTGTACATGACATCACTGAAACTATTCTGAAGCTACTATAATTCTAGGTAAACAGCTATATTTTGGGTATTGAATACCCTCAAGACTCGATAACATTGAAAGTAAAACATGGCATGGTTATCATAGCACAACAACAGTAGCTTGTTAACAATGCTTTCATTTAGACATTTTGTCAAACATTTGAGAGGCATGAACTTATACATGAATGGGACCACATGATAACATGTCATAATCATGAACTTAAACATAGGAATAGGTTAAACATATAAGCATAGCATGATAACATAACTAAGATCATGAATTGGAGAATTCATATGTAATTCATTTGAAATAGGACATGAGTTTTTCATCAAAACGTGTAAAGTTTATAGCTTGAACGTAAGAATGTCTTAAACATGAGGAAACAATAGATTTACATGGAAAAGTTCATATCTTGTAGATTAATCTTGAAATTAACTTAACATGATATGGGAATTTCATCAAACATGTGGAAGGCATGAATTTAAAACATCAAAATATTGCTAAACATTATGAATTTAGGATCTATCATGTAATTTACTTGACTAAATCATGGTAAATTCAAAGTCATAGCATGAGGAATTTAAAATCTTGCATGGAATCATACATAGGCTGAATTGAATTAAAAACATCATGAAAACATGAAATTCAACCTTTCTTGAACATACAAATTACCATAATAATGGAAAATTCATTCTTTACTTAAGTAAAAAGGATTTTTGGGCTCCATGGGTGAAAGAGGACCTATGGATGAACTCCCACATACCTTAAAGCTTTAATCTTGAAGTAGAAGCACAATCTTGAAAGCATTCTTGAACTAGGAAACTTGAGTTCTTGCTTTTCTTGAAGAAAATTGATGAAGTTTTGGTGTTCTTGGGGAGGCTAGGGTTTTTCTTTAAAAGAAAAGATGACTAATTGAGTGTATATTATTTTGGGGGATGAAATTAAGTGTTATGGGTGGATTTGGGTGAGGTAAAGTGACTAAAGTTCCCCTAGACCCTTTAAAAACTGAATTAGCATGTGAAACAGTTTTGCAATGCGCAGGCCGACGTGTCATGTCACTATCGCGTCGGTTTACATCCTCACATGGAAAATGCCATAACTTTTCATTTGGGTATTGGATTTTGTGAAATTGGTATCGTTGGAAAACTAATTCAATTATCTACAATTTGGTGGGTCTTTAGCTGAAAAATTCTACTTATATAAGAAGTTGTAGACATTTAAATTAGACCCTTGTAGAATCAAATACCAAACTTTGGACGAATCAAAGGCTCTAAGCTCAACTTAGTTCTAAGTGATTCTTTTGAACATTTTTCACCTAAAAAGAAAATCAAACATGAGGATAAAGATCATGAAACTCATATTTTTATGGGAATCATTTAGATTATTGCTTATACGCGTAGGAATGATAGTTCAAAGACTAGCCCAAAAATGTAGGGTATTACGTTATCTCCCCCTTGGTAATATTCATCCTCGAATGAGACTAGTTAGACTGAAATTATTGTAAAAAGGTCACTAAGGTCATATTCTGAACATGCATGACTTGGAACAGGATTGCATAATTAATTCTAAAATATGATACATGAACAGAACTAATTTCCTAAATACATGTAATGACATAATAGTGATTGTAAGGCTGGGATAGAAATGAGAGAGTCAACTGATGAGTAACCATTACTTCAAGTTTGATCCTATTTTGTGAAGAAAAATGAAAGGTTTAGGACATGAATACTTAAGGTATTACTATACATCTCCCCCTTGGGATTCTTTATCCCCTGAATGATACTGACTTTACTGAGATTCTAAGGAAAGACATAGATGATGCACTGAAACTTATGGATTGAATCATGACTGAACATCTTGAATCTAAAATTGATGCCTGACGCATGAAATGAACTGAATTTTATGACTTGCATGGCCATGAATGAATTACCTCATGAATATGAAAGATGGGAAACCATAGGAACTTATCTGTTGACTGCTAGACTGGATTGCTGGCTATACAGACTGAATTATACTGAAAGTTTATACTTAACTACACATTTCACTTGTAAACCAACATGACATTCAAGCCTATCTTCATAACCACAAATGAGCTTATAGGCAAACCACCATAGAAGAATCTTTCACATTTTCACTGAAACTCTATCCTTCAAATTTTCATGCACTAGACCAAGAAAACATGCATAGAATTTTAACTAATCATAATATAAGGAGAGGTCACTAAAAGTTAGAACACGAGGACCTGAAATATGAAAGAATAACTTTGACACCCAAATGAGGCCTGAGGAATAAAGAATCAATGACATGAATTAGTCAGAGAGGTCTGAACTGAGTACATATATGGCATAAATGGAATTTCATTGATCATTATGAGTGTAGCATGAGAGTATCTGGATCTGAAAATACTGTAAAACACGAGTACATGAGTCATGAGCTGCATGACCTGAGTTTAAAATTCATGATTTCATGGAACATAATTTATACTGCTGAGTTAACTGAAACTCCTCATACTATAAATGGAAAGTGTACATGGTTTTTCTATTAAGTTCATTAATATGAGTTGTGATGGGGGAGCTGACATGTTAGGCATGAGTAGATATTATGATGGCTGGAAAACATTGCACTGAGATAAGAATAGGTTGGGAATTGTCCTCCCTTACTGCTTTTCTACAGCTACTGGCACTACTACTAGAATCTGAGAGACTGACTTGGTTACTTGTTCTATCATCACATACTCACACTCTTTTTGACACATACTTGCCTCACTAAGCACATCATCTACTTTTGTTTCTTCATAGACTACTAATATCACATCTCTTAACTCACATCCACACCATCATACTTACTTTTAAATAAATAAACTTAAATTTGTACATGCACTGTTCAAACCTACTAATTCATCTTTTGTACAACTAGCCCCTCGAATATATAATCTGCTCAATCTGAATAACACTATCCCTACTCTACTACTGCTAAACTTTTGGGTTCATGATTCTAACTCTAGATCACATGCTATCATAGAATTTGGAGAAGGAATCTAAAAGAACATCTGACTTTGGCTTAATGCATGATTTTCATGAACATGAATGAAATATTTCAAAATTTATTACATAAGGGCACTGATGGGATAATTTCTGAGAAAACATGCAATCCTATAATTGTCTGTAGGGACTAGTTGAGGAAACACTGTCTGTAAGAACTTAAGCTTCACTATTTCAGTTGCCTCAAAACTAAGAGAGATTTAGCATGAATAGAGAAAGATACTTCTATTGCACGATACTTGAAAGAAGGGAAATACTTTCTAAATACCTTATAGCTACTTAAAGAAAAGTACAGATGTCTCTGTACCATTCTACAAGACTCTACTAGACATGACTTCATAGTCACCCTAGGACACTTGAACTCTGTGCTCTGATACCAAGTTTGTAACGACCCGAAACTACCCCCTAGTCATCACACAGTGCTTGTAACCATAAGTTATCCCAAGGTAACCCATGAAATGGCATATTATTAAGCAACTAAATTATAACATAATAAATAATTATTCTATTATGCGGAAATATAATCATACTAAAAATCTAAAATAGATACAATACTGATAAAACTTTACAATCTGATAAATCTGAAGAATGAAACTAAAATTACATGACTGACTCTGACTAACATCAATGAAGCCTCTACTATACTGACTATAGATAGTTGGTACATGCTTCCAACTACCACTAATCAATACACATGAAAGTAAAACATACATGCTAAGTTTAAGTAGATTCACCAATAGGATGGAATAAACTAAAAACTGAAATATCTTAAAGCATGAGTGACAAACATTCTCTCATAAGATGGTAAATCTCTACACTTAATTTCTATAAACTTTACTTTTATTAAATAAGCATTACTGAAGCTAGGATATGATAGAACATGGATACAGTATGAATACTGACTCTTTAACTACGCGGTAGAGACTGACATAAATCAAGGACCTGAATTTACAATCACACTGAGCACAAATGCATAAACATACTAACTTGTTGGGTTAACTAAAAATCTGATAGCTGAATATTGGGAATGTAAGACTAAACTGAACTTAGTTTTAATAACTGGACTAAAACTGTAGAGTATTATGTATATGAGTTAAGGATTGACTGAGTAACATGAGATAACTGAGCAATAATTTGTGAAAATTGTACTATTTAAGAATGCAAGGCCAAGCGTATAACATGATTCTAAAATAGTATGTAAACTGAGGTACTGAAATACCATTAATTAATTAACTAATAATTGTATGCTATGGTCTAGAAAACCTGAAACTAAACCGAGTTACTAATTTGATTACTGTACTAAGACTATGACTGAGATAGTAACTGAGATTATAACTGAGACTGTAACTGGGACTGTAACTGAGACTGTAACTGGGACTGTAACTGAGACTATAACTAAGACTGTAACTGAAGCTCAAACTGGAATTCAATACTGAGTTTTGATAACTAAGTAACTAATAGTTGTGATTATAGATAATTGAGTTACTGATAACTGGGTGACTATTTCTGAGTGTCCTAAGTCTGTAGAACTGAACTGAGCTCTATACTGAGTTGGGTGACTGTGTCTAACAGTCCTAATTCTGTCGAATTGAACTAAGCTCTATACTGAGTCAAAAAATAAAATTAGGTGAGGTAATCATCTAACCAACATGCCCCTCTCTGAATAGATTGGAGTTTAACCTATAACCCTAGTTGGAAGGGTATTAGTACTGTGCCATGGATAAAGACAAGTTGAAGAGTCACCCTTAATCTGGCAGGTGTTCTGAACAAGAATGGTGGTACCCTCAACTGGCAGGTAAGATACCTCATTAACTCTCAATCTAACAGGTTGATGTCTCAACCTATGCTAGCTATGCAGTTCTAGAACACAAGGACTTCTTCTAACAATCAGACCATCCTTAGTTTCACTCAGTACTGAATCTTACTCCTAATTGAAATAGACATTAAACTGATTTCTAAACCGTACTAGGCAAGACTGAACTATTATTGATCGGGTTAAATGACTGAACTAGAATGAGTTCACTAAGTTCTATTAACTAATAGAATACATTAAGTTCTATAATAGCTTGAGTACTACTGTACGTGACATTATTGAGACAATTTTGAAGCTACTGTAATTCTAGGTAAATAGCTAGATTTTAGGTATTGAATACCCCCAGGATTCAATAACATTGAAAGTTAAACATGGCATGGTTATCATAGCACAACAATAGTAGCTTGTTAACAATGCTTTCATTTAGATATTTTGTCAAACCCTTGAGAGGCATGAACTTGTACATGAATGGGACCACATGATAACATGTCACGATCATGAACTTTAACATAGGAATATCTTAAACATGGGAGCATAGCATGATTACATAACTAAGATCATGAATTGGAGAATTCTTGTGTAATTCTCATGAAATAGGACATGAACCTTTCATCAAAACATATAAAGTTCATAGCTTAAACGTAAGAATATCTTAAATATGAGGAAATAATAGAGTTACATGGAAAAGTTCATAGCTTGGGGATTTATTTTGAAATTGACTTAACATGATATGGGAATTCCATCAAACATATGGAAGGCATGGATTTAAAACAAGGGAATATTGCTAAAACTCATGGATTTAGGATCTATCATGGAATTTACTTGTCTAAAGCATGGGAAATTCAAATTAACAGTATGAGGATTTTAAAATCTTGAATGGAATCATACATGGGCATAATTGAATTAAAAACATCGTGAAAACATGAAATTCAACCTTTCTTGAACATACAAATTACCATAATAATGGAAAATTCATTCTTTACTTGAGTAAAAAGAATTTTTGGGCTCCATGGGTGAAAGAGGACCCATGGATGAACTCCCACGTACCATAAATCTGTAATCTTGAAGGAGAAACAGAATCTTAAAAGCATTCTTGCATTAGAAAACTTGAGTTCTTTCTTTTCTTGAAGAAAAATTGATGAAGTTTTTGGTGTTATTGAGGAGGCTAGGATTTTTCTTTGAGAGAAAAGATGAATAATTAAGTGTATATTGCTTTTGGGTACTTAAATTAAGTGTTATGGGCAGATTTGGGTGAGGGGAAGTTACTAAAGTTACCCTAGACCCTTTAATAACTGAATTAGCATATGAAGTAGTTCCGTAATGCACCGGCCGGCGTGTTGCGTTGCTATCACGTCGGCTTACTGCCTCATACAAAAAATGCCATAACTTTTTACTCGGGCATCGGATTTTAGCAAAATTGGTATTGTTGGAAAACTAATTCAATTATCTATAATTTGGTGGATCTTGAGCTGCAAAATTCTACGTATATAAAATGTTATATATTTTTAAAGTAGATCGTTGTAGAATCTAATATCAAACTTTGGACGAATCAAAGGATCTAAGCTCAACTTGTTCTAAGTGATTCTTATAAATATTTTTCACCTCAAAACCAAATGAAACATGAGGATAAAGATCATAAAAACAATATTTTTATGAGAATCATTTAGATTTTAGCTTATACATGTAGGAACGACGGTTCAAAGACTAGCCCGAAAATGCAGAGTATTACGATGAATGATCCCAAGGGGGTTTGATGTAACACCCCGTATCATTATTGACTTGATTTCACTCTTAGGTTCATGTATAGGGAATTTAAAGCCTAAAAATTTTCCAAGTGTTGAGAGAATTAGTCATATTTTAAGCCTCTTAATTTCAATGATGTTTAAAATGGTCTTTCCGACTCCGAGATGTAGATTTTTTAGTTAATTTATATTCAAGGGTATAAAGGGCATGTCTCGGGGGATTTTTATATTTTTTGGATGAGGACTGGGTTGCATTTGGATTTCAATTCTACAACCTCACCGCGATTTCATAGCGTCACGGTGGGTATAGCGTTGAGGGATCCATCATATCGCAGTAGACATATAATCGACGTTCCAGTCATGAATTTAATTTATACAAAGGAAACGTCATATTTTTCATTCATTCCAATTCATAAATGTTCGATTAATAATGTAATTAGGGCCCAAAATTTCCTATTCTCTCCAACTTAATCTCAAATAAAGCCCTTCCCTCTTCCCCAACTATCAAGAATTTAAATCATTTCAAGTTCAAGATTCTCAAGAAAGTGTCAAGATTAGGGTTCTATTCTTCAAACTAAGGAACCTAAGGTACATAGGGCTATTCAAAAAAACATGGGCATGAGTTATTATTTACTAAGTTTTGAAGGCATATTAATATTTATAAAAAGGGTTTGAACAATTATTTTGAATGACCAAATCATGAAACCCTTTTTTCAATGATATAGAGTGTTGGTCTTGAGGATTTCCTTTGAATTTGAATTATGCTCGTGTATACATCTATATGCACTTTTAGTTTATTAAATTTGAATTGACAACATGAATAATTAAACCCCCTCTCTTGTTATGACAACTATTGATCTTACACATTATGGGTTGTTCAATTGCATATTAAGAAGCATCCGATAAATATTTTTGATATTATTTATGGTTTTGATAATGGTTATGAATTGAAGAGAGGGTGTTTTTCCTGTTATACATATTAAAGGTGATGATTGAAAGAATTGCTTGGGTTTCTACAAAGTAATGGACCACCACATATTTAAGAATTAAAAGAGAGGATCTTTGCATAAGTTTTCTTATATTTTGAAATACAAATTCTATTGTATTGTTTTAGTATTTTGGTGGTCCAATGATATATTTTGAATGAAAAGACTGTAGCATGATATCGTATGGCTAATACGACTTGCAAGTCTTGGTATGACGATACCAAATTAGACAAAGGCCATAACAGACTCAGACCAGACTAGACTACAGATTTTTTAGACACTAAACCATTTCCAAAAAGATGTATGATTTTGATAGGTTAAAATAGACTTAAAGAGAGTTAGACGATTACTGGAAGAAGGCATTTGGGTTTAAAGGCTCATAGTAAGACAAAGGCTCTAATTGAAATTCATATGTATGCTTTAAAACCTACTGATTATGCCCATATATTTGAAATGTTTTATCATGCCATGTTTTTATGAAATGCTCTCACATATGTTGTATATCAGTATTTTCTTTTTGAATTTTTTTTCATAATAGTACATTTGTATTGACCCCTTATATTTCAGGATCTAAGGCTCAGTCTCTCGATTCCACTAAGCAATAGATCTTTGTTAGATAGTTGGATTTGGTGAGCCTTCCTTAGGAAGGCCTTGGTTCGTATGCTGTTTCATTTGATTGTTTGATGAATTATGCATATGATTACAAGTTGAGAGGGCTCCCAGGCCTTTACGCTTTGGGATTCCCATTGCGGTCAAGGCCTCAGTTTGGGTCATGACATATAAATCATGGGTTAGTATTTTAAAGGGGATAAAAGACCAAAAAATCCTTAGAAGCCTTCTGGAAATCTCCTAGTAGCCATCTCAATGTGCTCGGGTACGACTCGTATCTTTTGGGTACGGGTCATACCTTGAGTCATAACCAAGAGCCCAAACTTTGACCCCTACTATTGTGGGTACGACTCCCCCTTACGACTCGTATGGCCTGGGTGTAAGTCATACACTACTGGCACCTTTGACAGTGCTTGAATAATTTGGCTATACACCTTCACCACGAAATCAAATTAATATAAAATTGATATCATTGGAAATTTAATTATATTATCTTATTATTGGTGGTTCTTGAGCTTAAAAACTCTTAGCATAACAAAATTTATGATTATTTGAAGATGAATATAGTTATGTACATATCCATAAATTGTATCGCTAAGGGAGGTTTTGACTTGTTCATGAGATAGAAGAGATTTCAGGACTTTATATATATCTAAGTAACTTACAAGGCTATCAAAACATGAGGTTTCATTCTTAGACCATCTATGGGTCAAATCTTATGACTCGTACCTTAGCATATGACTATTATCCATGACTCGTATCTTAGACAAAACCTCAAGGAGTCTATACTGATGTCCTTACAAATTGGGTTCATACGACTCGTACCCCTCTTGGCGATTCTCAGGGGTCAAGTCATTCCTAGAATAGAATGTCAACTCAAACTCACTATCTTGAATATGACTTCTATATATGACTCATAAGAGTATTTACGACTTGAAGAATGAGTCGTAAGTATTTTAGAAACTGAGAGTAATACGGGTTATTACAGTTAATTTCTACCCAAATCCAGAAGATCTTTATATATATTAACTTATTCTTTTAGTACAATCTTTAGTACATATCTCTAATATTTTGTATCTTATTTAGGAGTGTATGATACCCTATTAGGAATATATCTCTTTGTTATTTTGTACCTTCATTAGACTTCTACCTTATTTGGAATGTTGAAGTAGATTTAGTGTTACTTTTGTTTCGGTTAATTTTATTATTTTACTTGTATAAATAAGAAATTGTAAACCAGTTGTATTCATTCAATAACATTCAATAATATTTCAATTATTCAATAATTCAATAAACATTCGGTTTTATTATTGAATCAATCAAAGTTCAATATTCATTCAATTCAATTATTCTTTCAATTCTCGTTTAATTTTCCATATTCACCTTCAAATTTCTTTCAATATCAAATTCAATTTTTTAAATTTTTTCCCAGTTTGGTCATATGCATCACAAAGTTCAATCCTCTTCTCACCCGTCCTCTTCATTACAATATATTGTGCAAGTTGGGGGTCCTTTCATACCCTCTAATTTAAGGGGGGACATAGGAATATTATTTTATTTTCTCAATGGGCAGGGTTGATTCACCTATTTCATCTCATTGTATATTCATCTATCATAGTACAAACTTTGGACCAGACTTGATTTCAGCCGTCTCAGCATGTTAATTTTGGACCTAATCCAAAAAGTCTTTATATGTAGATTATTCTTTTCCTTTTGTACATAAAATTTAAATCTTTAGTATATCTCTCTAATATTTTGTACCATATTTAGAAGTGTTTCTCTTTGTTATTTTGTACCATAACTAGACTTCTATCTTAATTTGTAATACCCTATATGCTTCTAAGCTATAAATCAAACCTTCATTCTTACGAGTGTGGAATCTAGTCCTATGATTCATACTTGAATCCATGTTTCATGATCATTGACCTAGTGCAAAGAAATATTATAAGGTGGGAAATATGGCCATAAGTGTCACTTGGGGCCAAGTGAGCTAAGAGCCTTTGATTTGGCAAATTTTTGGTGTTTGATTTCACAAGGGTCATCTTTGAATGAGTATAACTTTATGTATAAGTGTAATTCGCTAGCTTGAGACCCACCAAATTTTAGATAATCGAATTAAATTCCCAATGATACTAATTTTGCCTTGATTCGATACACGACTGAAAAGTTACACCCATTTTTGTGAGAGGCCGTAAGGGTGTGCGATTGGTTAGGCACCGCCCAACCAAATTTAGGCGATTGACAAGGCTTCGCCCACCTTGACTTTGGAGAGTGATTAGGCGCCATCTAACTCATTGCCATGTGCCAAAAACAATCCATTTTGACCTAGATCAAAGGTGTTAAAGACATTTCACACCCCTAAATAGTCCCAAATCACTTCAAAATATTTTTAAGAGATATTAAACATATAAATTCCTCTCTCTTAACCCTAAAAAATCAGTAAACAAATCAAAAGCCGTCCTCCATTCCCAACAACAATAATCCAAGTGTCATCGCTCAAGAATCAAGAAGTTAAGTTACAAATTCAAATTTCTCTCTATGGATTATCTCAAACAAGGTATGTGGGTTATGAAAAAGGATACTCCTTTCATCCCTATTCCCAAAAGTAGATTTTAAATTTGAATTTATATGTGTTTTAATTTAATGTTCATACCCAATTATCCTTATTTGAAGATTATGATGTTACAAGTGATTTAAGTGTTAAACTACATGACTATTTTCACATACTTATGCGTGTGATTTGATTTTGTATATTGAGCATTGAATTTCATTATATTGACTAGAATTGTTAATGCATTTCGAGATTTTCATTGTTTAACATGGATTGTGATGATTTGATATGAGTTCACAAAAGGGTTTTCAAGCCCTAAGTTTTAGTCATGATATTTCAAGAAAGATAATGTTTAGACATTCTTTGAAAAGAATGTATTCAGATTTTAAGCAAGATTTTAATCTTGTGATCCCCAGCTAAGATATGGAATCCATAAAGTTAGTTTTGATTACAATTTAAAATAGATAGACGCATAACTGGTTTTTTATTATAAACCCTTATTCTATTTTTAAGGTGGATTTCCTATAGAATGAGCATACAGATTAAGGGGAGTAGTATTTAGCACCGAGTTGGGTATTATTTCAAGGTCTCATGCCCCAGAATTATGCGCTATCTTAGGTTTTAACACCCCTAGTGGGTTCAGTATTATGATCACTCTAGCAAGGTTCTCTTTCGATAGCAAGGGTAGAATAACTCTACCAAAGTGGGTAAGAGATGTTGGACTCCATGATAGGTCACATGGTTTATGTCGGTTAGAAGAAACTCCCACTAAAAAGAGTAAAAACATATCTTTTAGAACTAAGTGTTAAGGCTTACAAAGTTATTCTTATGCATTATTACTCATGTTTATGATTTTACAGTTTTTTTTAGTTAAGCCCAAAGTGAGTCATTTACACTTAGCATGCATTGTTTAAAAATTTATATGTACATTAAATCATTGTTTTACTTATGCATTCAACTCCATATTCTTAGTACATTCCAAAAGTACTAATTCACATATTTTTTTTATATGCTACATTATTTAATAATGTAGGTACAAGATCAGTTGTAGTCCATATATAACGATCAAACAATTGTAGATTCCAGCTAGTAAGTGATGGGTCCTCATACTTTAGTGACTTTAGTTAGATGTTATTTATGTACTTTACCTTCTTACTCATATTTATTGATTCCTGGTAGTTGAAGTCGTGTCCTAAATATCTATAGTCAGTATAACAGAGGCTTCATAGATGTTAGTTAGAGTTTGTTAATTTTACATATATTTAAATTAGTTTCTTAACAGTATCTAGATTTCAGCATGATTATGTTTCTGGACAGTAAACTTAGTTATTTTACATATATTTAAATTAGTTTCTTAACAGTATGCTAGTTCATGGGTTAGCTTGGTATGACTTGTGGTCCTTAGCACCATGTGACGTCTAGGGGTAGTATTGGGTGTTATATACTTGGTATCAAAGAACAAGATTCAAGTATCCTAGGGTGTCTGTGTATCCGTGTCTAGTAGAATCTTTTGGAATAGTACAGTGACGCCTATACTTTTGTTTAAGAGGCTATGGGGCATTTAAGAAGAGTTTCTTTTATTTCATACTCTAGATCGTTCAGTAAAGTTATTCTTTTAGAAATTTCTATTGATTCGTGTGTTACTCCATAATTCTATATCTATGACTTTTCGAGATAACCTGAGTACTAGATTCCAATTCTTCCCAAGATGTTGCTCTCAAATTTACTATCAATAACTTCAGAAGTCACACAAGGAGCTTGAGAGGAGCACATTAGTATGATATAAGTTCCTTTATTTGAAATTTTATGTCCTCATCCGTATGATTTATTCAGTTAAGATAAAATAAGATATGTATTCAGATTCCTCATTATTCCTTCAATACAGGTAGTGCTCATAAGAGAAGATAGTATAAACCTAGATTATTAAATAGAGTTTGCATTTAAGGGATATTGCAACCTAGAGTGTTATGATTTATAAGTAGTAGAACCTTCTTATATTTGTATGTATGGGTTTAGAAGTGTAGTGAAAAGAAATATGGAAATGTCGATTGATTAGAAGTATATAGATGAACTTATGCATGCTATCGAGTTTTTGTTAAGATAATATGTCCTTGTGTGTTAGTTTAGTGGAAGGTAAAGAAAAAGATATTGGTTAAGGTGAGTTTTTGTTTTCTTGAAGTAGGAAAAGAGTTATTGATGATATTTATTGTATTAAGAAAGTATAGGTTATTAATTAAGCATTTGGTGGTTTAGTATTGTTAATTTAGGTTACCCTTGAGATTGCAAAAAAGAGTTTAGTTGATACTTATAGAGCTATGAAAGTAATGTAAGTTTAGAGGTGGGTAAATAGTTGTAGTGTGTAGAAGGAGGATGTGCTAATGGATTTTAATAAGGTAGACCATAGGATTATAATCCATTATGGTTGTTATGAGGTTCTAGTGGATTAGCATTGCTTGGTGTTTATTTTATAGCTTTCAAGCGAGAATAGTATGTGAGGTTGTATTGTTCATTATGCCTAGCACTAGGCTCTAAGTTTGAACAGTCAGTTGTTATCAAGGTGGATGTAATGATTGCTTAGTTATGATGCTAGGTATATGGAGGTGAACCAATAGGCTTGAAACAATAAATGCAAGAATTTAAGTTTATTGATTTAAGATTAAGTGTCATGTTGTAGGTATGACGTAGAGGTGTACCCAAGGTGATATGGGTTTGCATTATTTTCGAAGGCTATTAAGTGTTGTGTGTGGTTAGTAGTACCCTTGAGTTACTA
Source organism: Capsicum baccatum var. pendulum (assembly GCA_030864225.1). NCBI lineage: Eukaryota > Viridiplantae > Streptophyta > Magnoliopsida > Solanales > Solanaceae > Capsicum > Capsicum baccatum. The sequence continues at coordinate 46,789,793 of CM061557.1, forward strand.
AGTGCAAGAAGGCTAGTTCTATAGTACTTGGTGTTCAAAATAGCTAAGTTAAGAATTTATGGATAGATAATGTTGAGTCTCTTAAGTATGATATTGATTCTTATGTTTTGGGGAGAATATAAGTATAGAAGTGTGATCTTGGTCGGCTATGATTATGTGTCTAGTGAGGAAGAATGTTTGTCAACTTAACAAGGCGTAAGTATTTGATGATGACTATTGAAGCTAAAGGGAGTTAAGGGTTATTCAAGAATGAAGACAGTAACTTTGAAATATAGTTTACTTGTTTGAGTTTAGAATTTATGTGAAGACCATTAAAGCAAGGAAATTATGGCTCAGTCTCAAGGATATGGACTAGACCCATAATCTTAGAATGTTAGCTTTGATCTAAGAGGGAGATGGTAGAGTGAGGAACCAAATTATGTTTTAAGAATTAGGTTGTGTTACATGTCAATAAGAGTTGAAATAAGATACTAATTCCTTCTTACTCTAGAGTATTACTTGGATTTCAGTAATTATAACACCAAATCTACGTCTTGCGTGAGAAATCCTTGGCAAAGTCCAATGCCTCTACACTTTATGAGCACTCAAGTCTATTCTCAACTTCTATAAAGTAGGCAACAGCTTCACTCTGTGATTTGAGTCATCCCTCATAAATATATGAAATCAAATCTTATGTTGAATAGCTTATGCTAAGAATAAACTCATGTTTTAGAGTATGATCTATTCTCAGAAACTCATGATCCTAGTGAAATTCAGTTTATATCATGCATTCCCTTAATTTAGATCTCCTTGGTGAATCCATGATGTTGATACTCTATTCCTTAGGCCTAAGTAAGGTGTCTAATTATGATTTGTAACGCTTCATGTTTCAAGTCCTCATGTTCTAACCTTTCAGTGACCTTTCCTTATGTCAATATAGTGATGATGAATATTTATTTAGATGGGAGAGACTAAATGTTTCTTATTGACAAAGTATTGTTGTATGCTCATTTCGATAAGGCTATAAGTGCGAAGTAAGATTGAGGCCAAGTATTTGATACATATCATGGTTAGTTGAAAATTTGTGTATATGTTCTTAAGAATAGTGTAAGAAAGTTGTTGTTGATAAAAGTTTAAAGAATATGACAAGTATGTCTCTATAGTTGTTTGCCTTGAAGTTCATATGTGGTTATAATGGTATGCTTGAATGTCATGTTGTGATATAAGTGGAGGAATGCAATATGCGCTTGTGAATCCATAGTAAAAGTTTAGAGTTAGTCATTGAAGTGGTAAGACATGTTATACTTAAGGTGTGAGCTCTCGAAGAGACATAGATGATTGAATCATGTGGTTTATACTAGTATTATGTTGTAGCGTGTTGTACCTTGTGATTTCGAGTTAGGCTTGATCATGGTCAGAGAATTTATTTTAGTATTGACTTTAATAGATGGATTTTTCAATGCCCATGTGAGAATTATAAGTTTAATCAAATGAGTTTGGTATTTAAGGGAAATAGTATAGTTGAGGGAGTATTTGAGAAGTGTTGCTAAGCTTGAAGGTAAGAAGTTGCATTGCCTAAGGCCTAGTAATTCTATCCTATCTTATGATCTATAGGTCTATGTTCCATGCAATAGAGTTGTAGCAATGGTGTAATTTTTTATTTAGATGTATTGTTCAGATCATGCCCTAAGTTCTTTGTTCCCTAAGATCGTTAGAACTTCTTAGAAAAGTGTTGAAGAAATACTCCATTTAGCTATGAGCATACAGTATGATCCAGTCCATGTAGGCTGCAATCTAGTTTACCAATCAAACGGATAAGCTCATATAGATTTCCAACTTTCCATCTAGTCGTAATACCCAATGTTTCACGAGTAAGGCCATTCCATGAGGTAAAATGGTTGCATTTGTGCAAATTACAAATTCCGCTTAGTCCATGCGACAGGCATCAGTTTAAGATTCAGATATTTAGTCATGATTCAGTTCCTAAGTGTTTAGCGAATGATCTTAGTTTTCCAAGTATTCCAGCTTATACTGTGTAATACCCATTGTATGATCTTAGTTTCATTGTCTTATGATTCGTGCCTGCATGATTTATCACTTCGAAGTTCTATATGTATGATTATATCATGAATACTTCTAGCAAATTCTAAACTCTCAGCATGAATTAGCTCCTTATGGTAGCAAAAGGAAAGTTAGCATAGAAATCAGTTTGATCATAGAGGTTTTCAATATTTGAGACTTAGTCATGTAAGTATGTTCCCAAATGTGCATGTTCAGTATTTGATATCAGTTGCCTTAGTTCAGAACTCTCAGTCCAATCAGTCTCATTTGAGGCCGCATGTTCCTAAGGGGGAGATATTATAATACCCTGTATGTTTCTAAGCTAGAAATCAGACCATTATTCCTACGAGTGTAAGATCTAGTCCCATGATTCATACTTGAATCCATGTTTCATGATCACTAACCTAGTATGAAGAAATATTATGAGGTTGTAAAGATGTTCATATGTGTCACTTAGATCTAAGTGAGCTAGGAGCCATTGATTCGGTAAATTTTTGGGATTCGATTTCACAAGGGTCATCTTTGAAAGAGTATAACTTTATGTATATGTGGAATTTTGTAGCTTAAGATCCATCAAATTTTAGATAACTTTATTATATATCTAATGATACTAATTTTGCCTTAGTCCGATACCCGAGCGAAAAGTCATGCCCATTTTTGTGAGAGGCAGTAAGGGCGTGCGATTGGTTAGGCGCTGCCCAACTAAACTTAGGAGATTGACAAGGTGTCTCCCACCTTGACTTTGGCGATTGTCTGGGTACCATCTAAATCATTGCCAAGTGCCAAAAACACTCTGTTTTGACCTAGATCAAGAGTGTTGAAGACATGTCACACCCCTAAATAGTCCCTAATCACATCAAAATGTTTTTATGAGATATTAAGAACATAAACTCCTCTCTCTTAACCCTAAGAAATCAGTAAACAAATCAAAATCCCTCCTCTATTCCCAAAAACAATAATCCAAGTGTGATCTCTCAACAATCAAGAAGTTAAGTTCCAAATTCAAAGTTCTCTCCAAGGATTATCTCAAACAAGGTATGTGGGTTATGAACAAGGATACTCCTCTCATTCTTGTGTCCAAAACTAGATTTTAAGGTTGAATTTACATGAGTTTTAATTTAATGTTCACACCCAATTATCATTATTTGAAGATTATGATGTTATAAGTGATTTAAGTGTTGAATTGCATGACTATTTTCACATGCTTATGTGTGTGACTTGATTTTGTACATTGAGCATTGAATTTCATTATGTAGACTAGAATTGTTAAAGCATTTCAAGATTTTCATTGTTTAACATGGATTGCGATGATTTGATATGAGTTCAAGAAAGTGTTTTCAAGCCCTAAGTTTAGTCTTGATATTTCAAGAAAGATGATGTTTAGGCATTCTTTGAAAAGCGTGTATTCAAATTTTAAGAAAGATTTTAATCTTATGATCCCCAGCTAAGATAAGGGATCCACACAGTTGGTTTTTATTATAGTTTAAAAACGATAAACGAATAACTAGTTTTTCACTATAAAACCTTATGCTAGTTTTAAGGTGGATTTCCTATAGAATGAGCATACAAATTAAGGGGAGTAGTATTTAGCACCGAGTTAGGTATGATTTCAAGGTCTCATGCCCCAGAATTATGCGCTATCATAGGTTTTAACACCCCTAGTAGTTTTAGTATTATGATCATTCTAGCTAGTTTCTATTTCGATGGCAAGGGTAGAATGACTCTACCAACGTGGGTATGAGACGTTGGACTCCATGATAGTTCACATGGTTTATGTCGGTTAGATGAAAATCCCACTAGAAAGAGTAAAGATATATCTTTTAGAACTAAGTGTTATGGCACTGAAAGTTATTCTTATGCTTCATTACTCATGTTTATGATTTTACAACTTTGCCTTAGTCAAGCCCAATGTGATTCATTTACACTTAGCATGCACAGTTTAAAAGTTTATATGTACATTAAATCATTACTTTACTAATGCATTCAACCCCATATGCTCAGTATATTCCAAAAGTACTAATTAACATATCCTTTATATACTACATTTTTTAATAATGTAGGTACTGGATCATTTGTAGTCCGTATATCACGATCAGACAATTGCAGATTCTAACCAGCAAGTGATAGGTCCTTCTACTTCGGGGACTTCAGTTAAATGTTATTCATGTACTTTACCTTCTTACTCATATGTATTGATTAGTGGTAATTGGATTCGTGTTCCAGCTATCTATAGTTAGTATAGCATAGGCTTCATAGATGTAAGTTAGAGTCTGTCATGTAATTTCGATTCCTCTCTTCAGTTTTATCAGAATATAAAATTGTATCAGTATTGTATTTTTCCCAGATTTCATCATGATTATGTTTTCGCACAGTATACTCAGTTATTTTATACATATTTTAATCAGTTGCATAATAGTATGCCAGTTCATGAGTAAGCTAGGGATCACTTATGGTCCTAAGCACCGTGTGACATTCAGGAGGTAGTTTCGGGGCGTTACCTATTTAAAATGTGGAAGTTGCTTTAGTGTTACTTTTGTTTAGGTTAATTTCATTCTTTTACTTGTATAAATAGGGCATTGTATAGTAGATGTATTCATTTAATTATAGTCAATAATATTTTTAATAATTCAATAAACATTTAAGTTTTATTATTGAATCAATCAATGTTCAATATTCATTCAATTTAATTCCATTATTCTTTCAATTTTTGTTAAATTTTTTGCATTCACCTTCAAACTTTAATTTAATTTTAAACAATATTCGTACTCCTTGAGTTGTAGGGATGAAAGTAGTTGATGATTTGTGGCACACATACGAACCACATACACTTAACCATCCTAGACCCCACAACGTATGTTTTTGCTATGTTGTTGTATCAAAATTAAAGTTGGAACCCATCGGCAGCCTCCTAAAGTTGGCAACGACATTTCACTTAGGCACTTCAAGTGAGCTTGGTACATTGTGAACACTTACTGTGTTTGGTATGAAGGAAAATATTTTATGAAAAATGATTTTCAGGTTTCTCATATTTGGTTGGCTTAAATATTTTGGAAAATATTTTTCCAAATCAACTTATTTTCCTCAAATCTAAGGAAAATGACTTCCGTTCAAAAAGTAAGTAAAACATTTTCCAAAACTCTCTTTTAACCTCAAATAAAATTTGAAATGTTCATACAATTCTCAAAATCACTGGATCCTTAATCCCCTACCCCTATCCCACCTCTATCGCTCCCATCCAAAAGAAATATTTTAAATATTTTTACCTCATCCCCTTCCCAAAACCCAAACCACTACCCTCTTCCTCCCCTCCAAAAAAATATTTAATTTTTTTTTTTTAGATTAAAACTTTTTTACGATCACCCTTCCTACCCAACCCCAACCCCTATCAACCCCTCCCTCCCCTCTCCCCCCCCCCCCTAAAAAAAATAATTTTTGAAAATTAATTTGTAAAAAGATTTCAATTTTTTCTTACCCCACCCTCACTTCCATATCCCCACCCCCACCCTACTACCCCAATTAAAAAATATATTTCAAATTTTTTTCGTACCTCATCTCCTACCCCAAATCTCAAACCCCTTTTCCCTACAAAAAAATATTTAATTTTTTTAAAAAAATTCAAAACTTTTTCTTAACTGGCCCCCCTCCGCCCCCCCTCCCCCAACCTCCCCCCTCTCTCCCAAAAAGAATTAAAATTTTAAAATATATATTTTCAAAATTTTTAAAAAAAAATTAATTCACCGTCACTCCCCTATCCCAACCCAACCCCTACTAGCCCCACCAACCCTCACCCCCTAACAAAAAAATTCATTTTAAAAAATATAATTTTTTTCTTATCCCAACCCTACCACCTATTTAGTCAACCCCAACCCCTACCTATTATCCTCCTTCCCAAAAAATAAAATTATTTTTTTAATTTATTCTTTTAAAAAACTCAAAACTTTTTTCATCTCCCGCGCTTCTTATTCTATTCATTCTCCTTTTTTTGTTAACTATCTACAAATACTTTTAGAAAGAATATACATACCCAATTTGCGCAACGAACATAAGAATATTGGGCAATTTAGCTAAGATTTATAAAAGAATTTAAAAATGATGTGTAAGTGACTCAAGATTTAGCAATTGAGTATAGATGACAATGTAACGACCTGAATGTAGTATTCAAAGTGCTACACGGTGATCATGACCCCGAAGGACCACAAGCTAACCCATGACTGATATTTGTACCTATACACTGAATAATATGACATAATAATGCAAAAACATGCACTGAAAGGCCATAAGGTTCAATACTGAACATAATCTAAATAATATAACATCTATGTGGGGTTATAGACTACCCAAAACAAAATTGAAAATACTAAAGTCTGAAACATGATAGTCTAGAAAGCCTCTAACTGACTGAAACTGTCTGAGTAAGAAGTTGATGGAACATGTTCCCAACTAACTCCAACTAATGAACTAACTAATGAGATAATAGAGAATAATAATGTCCTCGAAAGATGAGGACTCACTTCAAACTCTGACTGCTAAGGCTAAGATCTACTGCTGCTCTGGATTTAGTGTCTCTGAAGTTATGGTATATGACACCATAGCGCAAATGCATCAGTACTTTGAATGTAATGGTATGCTTGTAAGGTAGGCTAAATGCATGGGATTCATATGCATGAATAATAATAATAACTAACTAACTATCATGAATGTGAGAATACATGTATGAGATATAACAACTGACACTAATACCATGAAAACATGATTACTAAATCCGAATACTGATGACATGACATACTTATAATTGATAAGAATGATAACATGAGTGACAGTTTCTCATCGTCTTGAATCTGATGGAACTATCTAAGTTCTGTACTATATCTGGGTTGACTATATCTGATAGTCCTTAATGTGAAGAACTATCTTAGTTCTATTACTGAGACTGATTTACTATATATGACAGTCCTGATTCTGTAACATAAAACTATGGGAAGTAGTTATCTAATCGACATGACCGTAATATGCCATTATGGCTGAGTTGGGGTTCAATCTGTAACCCAAATTGGAAGGGTGTCAATACCGCGCCACTGGTAAGGACAACATATGAGTAACCCTCATATAACAAGTAACTCTAGTGAGAATGGAGGGAACTCTCAAATAATAGGTTAAGCCACCTCATCTACCCTCATATAGTAGGCTACGATGTCTCAACCTATGTTGGCTACATAGTTCTGGAAAACAAGGATTGCTCCTAAGAATCACACCCTCATATAATAGGTGAGTTCCCATCCTTGGGTTCACTCGGTGCTAATTTATACTGCCATCTGAATATACAGTAACATTATTTACTGAACTGAACATGGGCTGAGTTACTGAATTTCATTGACTAACAGAATACTACTGATATCTGAAAACTGACTGAGTTCATGAGAGCATGGAGATTTTTCCTGAGTCATAAGACTGTCTGAGTCTAAGGATTCATAGCTTAACTGAGAGTATCATGAAAACATAATATGGCTCTATGCACACAGCTAACATTTTGGATACAAATACCCCCAGGAATCGATAGAAGGAAACTAATGAAGCATATATTACATGAACATATAACTAGCATCATAATCCATAATACATTTATAGAATCATTTCATCAAACATGTGATAGGCATAAACTTGTACATACATGGAGATTTCATGATATCATGCTTGCTAGGCACTTTTCCTTCATCTAGGACTTTAATCAAACATATTGTAGACATAGTACATAGAAACATCATTGTACGACAACTAAACATCATAGTTCAATTCTAGTTTCATCATTCAAGGGTTTAGTCATAGGTTTGTATGAATCTATATCTATAATAATTAAACCCACATATAAATTATCACCCGACATGGAGTAGAATTCAATTTTTCATTTATGAATATGAACAAAAATAGCCCAATCATGAAATCATAAAGAAAATCCATAACTTGAAGTTAGAAAAAGGGATTCTTGAACTTCATGGATGATAGGAGTCCATCAATGAACACTATGCATACCTTAGTTCGTGATTTCGTAGTGATTGATGGTGAAACCTTCTAGAATTTTAATCCCCAATAGAAACCCTATCTTGTTATTGAGAGAAACTTGGAGAGATCTTTAGGTAGAAATAATAACCAATCTCGAACTCTAGACCCTTTCTGTGAACATCTGCATAAGACTTCTGTCGGTTCTGAGCAGCCCACAGTCTTTCTCTAATCAACTGGACTTTTCTTAGGCATCAAATACTAAGTCAGGTCCTATGACTGAGGCCTCACTAACTTCAAACCAACCGATTGGAGATCTACATCTCATACCATAGAGAGCTTCAAATTGGACCATCTGAATACTGGAATAATAGTTGTTATTATATGCAAACTCGATCAAAGGAAAGTGGTCATCCCAACTACCCTTGAAATCAATTGCACACACCCATAGCATATCTTCTAGAGTCTGGATGGTCCTTTCATCATTCTGAGGATAAAAGATTGTACTGAGATGAATTTGGGTACCAAGACCATTTTGGAATGCTTTCCAAAACTGAAAGGTGAACTGGGTACCTTTATCCGAGATAATAGATAGTGGAACACCATGCAATCTGACCAATGCCCCAATGTAGAGTTTGGCATAATCCTCAGCTGAAAAAGAGGTATGAACTGGAAGGAAATGAGCTAATTTGGTCATTCTATCTACAAGGACCTAGACTGAATCATGCTAATGACTAGTTCGAGGCAAACCCATCAAGAAGTCCATGTTCACTTCTTCCCACTTCTAGATAGGAATAATAAACTCCTACATAGGACCACTAGGCTTCAGATGCTCTATCTTAACCTGCTGACATGTAGAAGACTTAGCCATAAATTTTACAACATTTCTCTTCATCCCACACCACCAATAGATTTTTTGCACGCCGTGGTACATCTTTGTGGCCCCTGGATGAATAGAGTAGGATGCACCATGCTCTTCTGCAAGAATGTCCTACCTTAAGTCATCTACACCTGGAACACATAGACGACCCTGACAATGAAGAACACCATTTCCTTTTTGGGAGAAAACCTCTACTTTCTGATCCTTGACTGAGTCTTTCAACTGGACAAGGTTGGGATCTTTATCCTGATTTTCTTTCATCTCGAAAACTAGAGATGATCCAAAACTACTCTGAACCCATATATTACCCTCTTCTATATCGACTAAGAGAACACCTAGACTAGAAAGCTGATGGACCTCCTAAGCTAACTTTTTCTTACTATCCTCAACATGAGCGACACTACCCATAGATAGTCTACTGAGAGTGTCGGCCACTACATTGGCCTTACCCGTATTATAAAGGGTACTCATGTTATAATCTTTCAAGATCTCTAACTACCTTCTCTGATGAAGATTGAGATCATTCTGAGAAAAGACATACTGAAGACTTTTATGATCTGTGAACACATCTACATAAACACCGTAGAGATAATACCTCCAAATCTTCAAGGCAAAAACTACGGCTACTAACTCAAGATCATGAGTAGGATAATTCTTCTCATGGGGTTTAAGTTTTCTAGAGGCGTAGAGCATGACCTTACCATACTATATGAGGACATAACCCAAACCTACTCTATATGCATCGCAATACACTATGAACCCATCTGAACCATTTGGAAGAGCTAAGACTGAAGCTAAGGTGGGTTGAGTCTTCAACTCCTGAAAACTCTTCTCACAAGGATCAAACCACTAAAATATGACTTCCTTCTGAGTCAATCTTTACATAGGGGATGTAATAAAATAAAATCTTTCAACAAACCATCTGTAATAGCCATCCAAACCCAAGAAACTCCTAATATCTGATGGGTGAGGCTAGTTTCTTATTGCTTCAGACACTTAAGGATCTATTCTAATGCCATCATCGGAAATAATATGACCAAGGAATGCTGCTGACCTTAGCCAAAATTTGCACTTACTGAATTTGGCGAATAGGTGATGATTTCTGAGAGTCTGAAGTACGATTCTGAAATGATCAGCATGATCATACTTATTGTAGGAATAGACTAGAATATCATTTATGAAGGCTATGACGAAGATTTCCAAGTATTTATTTAGAACAGGGTTCATCAGGTCCATGAAAGCAGCTAGAGCATTGGTAAGAACAAAGGACATAACTAGAAATTTAAAGTAACCATACCAGGTTCGGAAAGCAATTTTTGGAATGTCACATTCTCTGACTCTGAGCTGATGATAGCCTGATCTAAGATCAATCTTAGAGAAATAATTGGGACCTTGAATTTGGTCAAACAAGTCATCAATTCTGGGATGAGGATACTTATTCTTGACCATGACTTTATTGAGTTGATGGTAGTTTATACACATTCTAAGATAACCATCTTTCTTGCACACGAATAATACTGGCTCACTCCATGGGGAAATGCTGGGCTTGATGAATCCCTTATCTATGAGATTATTCAACTATTCTTTCTATTCTCTGAGTTTGGCTGGTGCAATTCTATATGGTGAAATATATATGGGCTGAGTATCTGGTAGAAGATCAATACCGAAGTCTATTTCCCTTTCGGGAGGAATTCCTGGAAGATCTTTGGGAAAAATATCTGAATATTCATTTACAACTGGAACTGATTCAAGACTAGGAGTATCGAAACACGAACAAGATGATAGACGTATCTCTTAGATATAATTTTCCTTTCCCGAAGGTAGGAAACAAGCTGACCTCTAAAAGAGGATACACTACCCTTCTACTCTAGGATGGGTTTATTAAGAAACTGAAACTGGACTATTCTATTTCAACAGTCGACTGTACCATAGCAGTAATAAAGCCTATCCATGTCGAGAATGACATCAAAATTAGTCATCTCTAATTTGACTAAGCCTACTGAGGTGACTTTCTAAAATATCATAACTGGGCAGTTCCTGTATACCCGTCGGGCTATAATGGTTTTACCAACTGGGGTAGAGACTAAAACGGGCACTCCTAGAATTTAGGGACTGATTATGAAATCAACTGCTATATAAGGAGTGACAAAATACAAAGAATTGCCTGGATCTATAAAAGTGTAAACATGCACATGAAAGATCTGTAATGTACCAGTAACTACATTAGGAGAATTTTCCTAATCTTGTTGAGTCTGAAGAGCATATGGATGATTTGTGTTTTTCCCACTAGTAGCACAAGAGGTGGCACCCTGTAGATTTGGGCAACGGGACTGAGCTGAGGAATGGTTCTACTGACCCTGAGGACCCAGCTGAGGACAGTCTCTGACTTTGCAGCCTGGCTTACCACACCCGCAACAAATACCACTGTCGACTCTACAAATACCTTGGTGGTGCTTGCTACAAGTCTGGCAAAGAGAATATGTGTGGGCACTGCTAACACTTCCCAAAGACTTAGGGCCTAACGCCCTATCTTTATTACCCTCTCAGAACTTAGGAACAGGAGCACTAGTAGAAGAAGGAGCTAGAACTGATGATTTAGATTGAAACTAAGAACGGTTTCCTCCTTCTGATTTACGCTGAGCAAAGTTGAAACTACCTGACTTCTCTTTATTATTTTGCTTCTTCGACATCTTAATCTTTTTCTCCTCTATATGCTGAACATGAGTCATAAGCCTAGCTAAAGTAATGTCACTATTAACCACACTATCATTCACCCCTAAAATGAACTTACTCATCTTAGCCCTGCTATTTGTAACTATATGAGGAGAATATCTGGCTAATTGAGTAAACTTAAGAGAATACTCTTTCACCGTCATGTTTCCCTACCTGAGATTGATGAATTCTAACACCTTAGCTTCTCTAACCTCTAGGGGAAAGAACCTTTCAAGGAAAGCCAAAGAAAACCCTTCCCACTCAACTGTCCCTGCATCATCTTCCCTTTCTGACTTCCACTATTTGTACCAAGTATGAGTAATATCCTACAATTGATATGCAGCTAGCTTAACACTCTCAACAGTAGTCACCCCCATGATGTCTTTCACCTTTTTCACCTGATCTAGAAATTGCTGAGGGTCTTCATCTGTCTTAGACCCAAGAAAGGTTTGAGGATTCATTTAGGTGAAGTCCTGAATCCTAGCTGCAGCTGAATTGGCCACTGGGTTAGCTGGAATGATAGCTGGTTATTCATTTTGGGCAGTAACTGATAGAGCAAGGATGGTGAATGAGGCCCTGAACTCTGCATGAGAAACATGTTTTCCCAAAGGTTCTTTTGGCTGTGGGGCTTTCTGATTCCTGTTTCTTTTTTTAGGAGGCATGTCCTATAGAAGAAAAGGAGAAATAGATTAGACTGAGAGATTGGCTTGAGATTATGCTCACTGGAATGACATGAATAATGAAAGAGGGTAAACGGTTTCTAAATATCTCATAGCCTCCTGCACATAAATATGGTGCGCAACACACCCATCTACAAGACTCTACTAGATATAGCTTTCAGACTTCCTAGGACTCTATTGAACCTTAGGCTCTGATACCCAGTTTGTAATGACCTGAATCTGGTACCCGGAATACTACACGGTGCTCATGACCCCGAGGACTACAAGCTAATCCATGGCTGATATCTGTACCTGTAAACTGCATAATATGACATAATAATGCGTAAACCAGCACTGAAAGTCCATAAAGTTCAATACTGAACATAATCTAAATAATATAACATCTTTGTGGGGTAATACAATACCCAAAAAAATTGAAAATACTAAAGTGTGAAACATAATAGTCTAGAAAGCCTCTAACTGACTGAAACTATCTGAGTGGGGAGTTGATGGGACATATTCCCAACTAACTCCAACTAATAAACCAACTAATAAGATAATAGAGAATAATAATATCCTTGAAAGATGAGGACTCACTTCTAACTCTGACTGCTGTGACTAGGATCTACTGCTGCTCTGGAGCTCGTGTCTCTAAACCTATTGTATAAGACACCATAGCGCAAATGCGTTAGTACTTTGAATGTACTGGTATACATGTGTGGCATGCTAAATGCATGGGTTTCATATGCATGAACAATAATAATAACTAACTAATTATCATAAGTGTCGGCATACATGCCTAAGATATAACAACTGACACTAATACTGTGAAAACATGATTACTGAATCTAAATACTGATGACATGACATGCACATAACTGATATAACTGATAACATAAGTGACTCTACCTGAATATAACTGATAACATGAGTGATTATATCTAACAGTCCTGAATCTGATGGAACAATATGAGTTCTGTACTGTATTTAGGTTGATTGTATCTAACAGTTCTAAATCTGAAGAACTATCTGAGTTCTATTACTAAGACTAACTGACTGTATTTGACTGTCCTATTTCTGTAACATGAAACTGTGGGAAGTAGTTATCTAACTGACATGCCCCTAATATGCCATTAAGGCTTAGTTAGGGTACAATCTGTAACCCCAATTGGAAGGGTGTCAATACCACGCCATTTGTAAGAACAACATGTGAGTAACCCTCGTATAACAAGTAACTCTAGTGAGAATAGTGGGAACCCTCATATAATAGGTTAACCAACCTCATCTTCCATCATATAGCAGGCTACGATGTCTCAACCTATGCTGGCTACATAGTCCTAGAGTGCAGGGATTGCTCCTAAGAATCACACCCTCATATAATAGGTGAATTCCCATCCTTGGATTCACTCGGTGCTAATTTCTACTCCCATATGAATAGATAATGAACATGATTTACTAAACTGAACATGGACTGAGTTACTGAATTCCGTTGACTGACGGAATACTACTGATATCCGACAATTGACTGAGTTCATAAGATCAAGGACGTTTTTCCTGAGTCATAAGACTGCCTGAGTCTAAGGATTCAAAGATTGACTGAAAGTATCGTGAAAACGTAATATGGATCTGAGCATACAACTAATATTATGGGTACAAGTACCCCCAGGACTCGATAGAACGAAATTGACCAAGCATATCTTACATCAACATATAACTAACATCATAATCCATAATATATTTATAGAATCATTTCATCAAATATGTCATAGGCATAAACTCGTACATACATAAGGATTTCATGATATCATGATAGCTAGGCAATTTTCCTTTATCTAGGCATTTATTCAAACATATTGTAGGCATAGGACATGTAAACATCATTGTACAATAATTAAACATCATGGTTCAATCCTAATTTCATCATTCAAGGGTTTAGTCATAGGTTTGCATGAATCTATATCTATGATAATTTAACCCACATAGAATTTATCACCCAACATGGAGTAGAATTCAATTTCTCATTATCCACATGAACAAGAGCAGCCCAACCATGGAATTCATAAGAAAACTCATAAACTTGAATTTAGAAAAGGGGTTCTTTGGGTTCATGGACGAAAAGAGTCCATGAATGAACACTATGCATACCTTAGTTCGTGATTTCGTGAAGATTGATGGAGGAAATTATTGATTCTGAATCTTCTATGAAAAGACCTAGGTTGTTCTTGAGAGGTTTTTGAGTGAAGAAAGTATATTTTGGATGAAAAGTGGATGAATCACATGTTAAAGAGCTTAAATAGGAGTGGGAAATTGACCCTTTTAACCCTTGACGTGTCTTGTAATTTTAGTAAAAATTTTCCAAATTGAACCCCTGGCTCGACGCAGCGCTATCACGTTGTGTCACTAGAATTTGACAATTGAGAAACTAAGGGATGGCGCTACATGGATCCATCGCGTTTCCCCTTCTTTTACAACCTGGAACTTTGGCACGACACAAAGGAAATCACGTTGAGACACTGTAAAAAGGACAATTTTAAAATTCAGCCTTGGCGCGATGCACCATAATCGCGGACCCCTACTTGAATTTTCCAAATTCCATTTCCTTTTGTGGCGCGGTGCGCCATTGACCAATATGGCATTTTTTTTATGATGGAAACTTTAAATATTTGTAACTTCTAACCCAGTTATCGGATTTGGAAAAATCTTTTATCGATGGAAAGATTATTAAATTTTCCCATATGACAAGAAGTGAAAATCTTGAAAATTCCTCATGGAATAATCATAATTCAATTTAGAAGTTAATATTAGACATTCTTGAGATAAAATTATCTAGGAAAAATACAGGGTATTACAGATTTATTGGTGGAATAACATGAAGAGAAATATTTCTAACTTTGTGTCAAAGTGTGTGGATTGTCAACAAGTTAAGTTTGAACATTTGAGACCAGGTGGTACTTCCAAAGAGATAGCTTTGCCTTGGTGGAAATGGGAGATGATCAACATAGCTTTCATTACAGGACTTCTGAGATCCTTAAACCAATATGACTTCATTTGGTCGATTATAGATTTAATGACCAAGTCTGCTCATTTTCTTCAAGTGCAGACCAATTTTTTAGGGGATGATTATGCTAAGCTGTACATTCAGGAAATAGTTCATTTGCATGGGACTCCAGTGTCTATTATATCTGACTGAGGTACACATTTCTCTTTTTAGTTTTGTTATTATTTTTAGAGGGGTCTAGGAACCTTAGTAAACTATAGTACTTCCTTTCACCCTCAAACGGATGGACATGCAGAGCTCACCATTCATGCCCTAGATTATATGTTGAGGTCTTACGTAATTAAATACAAGGGTAGTTGGGTGGATCACTTTTCGTTGATAGAGTTCTCTTATAATAATAACTACTATTCTAGTATCCAGATAGCTTCTTTTAAAGCTCTTTATGGGAGAAGATGTAGATCCTCGATTGGGTGGTATAAAGTGGGTGAAAGCCATTTGTTTGGGCCTGACCTTATCTACCAAGTGATGGAGAAAGTAAATGTCATTAGGGAATGACTTAAGATAGGTCAGATCCGCCAGAAGTCCTATGCCAATGTTAGAAGAAGGGAATTGGAATTTGAGGTTGATGATTGGATGTTTCTATAATTCTCCCTTATAAAGGGAGTCATGTTATTTGGAAAGAAAGGAAAGCTCAACCTTTAATATATAGTACCACATCATATTTTGAGAAGGATCGGTGAAGTTTCTTAAGAGTTAGATTTGCCTACCAGCTTGGATTCTATAAATCCTGTGTTTCATGTATCCATGTTAAAGAAATGTATTGAAGAACATTCTCTTGTGCTGCCTGTGGAATATATCAATGTAAAATACTCCTTGTCATATGAAGAAGAACCCGTTGCCATTTTAGACCATCACAATTTAAAGTTGAGGAGTAAGGAGATAAATTCATTTAAGGTGTTATGGAAGAATCAAAAAGCAGAAGAAGCTACTTGGGACTTGGAGGATGACCTGCGTATGAGGTACCCAGCTGTCTTTGAAACTGTGGATGATGTAATGGAAGATACAAACCATATACACCACTTTTCTTTCATTTTAGTGCTTTAAATCATGCTTTCTATCTCAAGAGTCATCATTCAGGGATGAATATAACGACCCGAGACTAACCCCTAATCGTCACACGGTGCTTAGAACCAGAAGTGATCCCAAGCTAACCCATAAATTGGCAGACTGTTAAGCAACTAAATTATAACATAATAAATAGTTGTTCTACTGTGCGTAAACATAATCATACTTGAAATAAAAAATCGATACAATACTGTTAAAGTTGTACAATTTGAAAAATCTGAAGGATGAAACTAAAATTACATGACTGACTCTCACTAATATCTATGAAGCCTCTACTATACTGACTATACATAGTTGGTACATGCCTCAAACTAATACTAATCAATACACATGAAAGTAAATGAACTATGCATGAACTAAAACTGTCTGGATTTCTCAAAGTAGGAGAACTCATCACCTGCTGGCTAGAATCTACAAATGTTTGATCATGATGCGTAGGCTATAACTGATACCTACAATATGAGATAATGTAGCACATAGATATATATGTGGATCAGTACTTCTGGAATGTACTGAGTATACAGGGGTGAATGTAATAAGTAAAATTGATTTCATACTTTATCGTAAAACATGCATCCTAAGTGTAAGTAGACTCACCAATAGGCTGGAATAAAATGAAAACTAAATATCTTAAAGCATGAGTGATAAACATTCTCTGATAAGATGGTGAATCTCTACATGTAGTTTCTATAAACTTTACTTTACTGATATAAGAATAACTGAAGTTGGAATATGATAGAACATAGATACTGTATGAATACTCAGTCTTTAACTACGTGATGGAGACTGACATAAATCGAGGATCTAAATATACAATCATACTGAGCACAAATTCATAAACGTACTAACTTATCTAATTAACTGAAAGTATGATTGCTAAATACTGGGCATGTAAGACTGAACTATTGTTAGTTTGAATAATTGGACTAAAACTATAGAGTATTATATATATAGGTAAGGACTGACTGAGTAACATGAGATAACTGAGCATGAATTCATGAAAACTATATTATTTGATAATGCAAGGCCAATCGTATAACATGATTCAAAAATAGTCTGTAAAATGAGGTACTAAAACACTACTAATTAAATAACTGATAACTCTACTCTATGGTCAAGAAAACCAAAAACTAAATTCAGTTACTGATCTGATTACTAGATTGAAACTATGATTAAGACGGTAACTTAGACTATAATTGAGACTGTAACTAAGACTATACTTGAAACTGTAACTAAAACTTATACTAGAACTGAATACTGAGTCCTGATAACTGTTTAACAGATAGTTGCGATTATTGATAACTGAGTTACTGATAACAGGGTGACTATTTTTGACAGTCCTAATTTTGTAGAACTGAACAGAGTTCTAGACTGAGCTAGGTGATTGAGTCTGACAGTCCTGATTCTATCAAACTGAACTGAGTTCCATACTGAGTCTGAAACTAAAATTTTAGATGGTAATCATCTAACTGACATGCCCCTCTCTAAATTGATTGGGGTTCAACCTATAACCCTAGGTGGAAAGGTGTCAGTACCGTGCCATGGGTAATGACAAGCTGAAGAGTCACCCTCAATCTATCTGATCATGATGTGTAGGTTATAACTGATACCTACATTATGAGACAATGTATCACATAGACATATATGTGGATCAGTACTTCTGGAATGTACTGAGTATGCAGGGGTGAATGTAATAAGTAAAACTGTTTTCATAGATAATCGTAAAATATGCATCCTAAGTGTAAGTAGACTCATCAATAGCCTGGAATAATATGAAAACTGAAATATCTTAAAGAATGAGTAACAAACATTCTCTGATAAGATGGTGAATCTCTACACGTAGTATCTATATACTTTAATTTAATGATATAATCATAACTGAAGCTGGGATTTGATAGAACATAGATACTGTATGAATACGGAGTCTTTAACTACGTGATGGAGACTGACATGAATCGAGGATCTGAATATACAATCATACTGAGCACAAATGAATAAACATACTGACTTATCTAATTAACTAATGTATATAGCTGAATACTAGGAATGTAAGGCTGAATAGTACTTAGTCTGAATAACTAGACTAAAACTATAGAATATTATGTATATAGGTAAGGACTGATTGAGTAATATGAGATAACTAAGCATGAATTTATGAAAACTATATTATTTTATAATGCAAGGTCAAGCGTATAACATGATTCTAAAATAGTTTGTAAACTGAGGTACTAAAATCCTGATAATTGAATAACTGATAATTGTACTCTATGGTCAAGAAAACCTAAAACTAAATTGAGTTACTGATCTGATTACTAGACTGAGACAGTGATTGAGACGGTAACTTAGACTACAATTGAGACTATAAGTGGACTATAACTGAAACAGTAACTAAAACTGTAATTGAAACTTATACGAGAATAGAATACTGAATCTTTATAATTAAGTTATAGATAGTTTCTATTACTGATAACTGATTTACTAATAACTGGGTGACAATTTCTGAAAGTCCTAATTCTATAGAATTGAACAGAGTTCTATACTGAGCTGGTGACTGTGTCTGACAATCCTGATTCTATCGAACTGAACTGAGTTCCATACTGAGTCTGAAACTAAAACTATAGGAGGTAATTGATAACGCTCAAACTACAGCTCTCGTAAGAGTATAAGCGGTCGCTGTCAAATATAGAACCCAACTGGGTTGGGTGTCGAATCCCACAGGGAAACTTCAACGGAAGAAGGAAGGCACATACCTCTATGATATCCACTCTTTTTCATAACAAATTCAAGTACCAATACACTCTAAGGCATCACTCTTACCCAATTTCCTCTTATTTGTCACATGTCTTTACCATTTAAAGCACTTAGGAATTTGGATCAAATTATGGTCTTGAAAAAAAATGGATTAGGCTTACATATGAGGCTGTCAAAGAAAATGGCTAAAGGCTCAAAGGGGGTTAACTAGGATAATGTACACGGGTCGGTAAAAAGAAGGTAACAACTACAGGTTGCCAAAGTAATGCCTAAATCATCTCCTAAACTTGCATTCTTTATTTTGCTTTACACACACACGAGGCAAGTTCTAGCATCAGCCACAAACACAGAATATACTATTTCCTCACACACACAAGGCACATGGTCGACTTTATTGGGAGCAGTATAGACTCTTGACCCAACAGATGATGGAATTAAACCACACAACTATCACACAGTGAGTCACACTTGGAGCCTAAACGTCTCAACAGTAATGATTTTATCATAGACTCTTGTCATAATACCATGCTGCCTATCAGAACAATTTCATGCAAAGTTAACTAAAAAAAAATTCTAAAATTTAACTACTAACAAAAAAAACAAACAAACATAAATAAATGCAAATGCAGATAAAGAAGTATAGCATAAAAATACCAGCACCTCACACTTAGATGGGACACACTGCCCTCAATGGAAAATAAATACGGAAAACCTGATTAGTCGGACTCCTCCTCTATGTCTGGGTTCATACCCCCTGTGTCGGAATCATCATCAGAGTCGTCATCCTCAGAGTTTCCTTAAATTGTACCCCAATTGATCCCAAAAGTGCGTCGCGGTATTTGTAGCGAGGAGGATTCAGCTTGCTCTTTTCTTCCCCTTTTCTGACCTTTCTGCAAGGTGGATGCTTTTTCTTTTCCTTGTCGTCCTTTTGGTGCCATTCTACCTGAGATCCTAATAGAGTCATGTTAGCTTTATCTCAGAAGATTCAATTGACAAATAGAAAATAGTGGCACCACCCCACACTTAATTTGTTGACATAAACTAATTAAGTGAATGATGTCGATTACTCAGACTTCATCGACATACATATAAGCGATATTTTCCAACAATATGTTCAGCACAGTCATACTTTCATGTAGTCTTTAACTATTCTTTTCAACTCTATGTTATGTAATTTTTACCATACTTTATGGTTTGGATTAATACACTTTTGGAACAACACGACCATGTAGAGATTGAATCAAGTTTATGGTATAGAAATAATCACAACATCTCATGCTTGTATTCAATCATGATCTTTATCTCGATGAACGAGTCACTAAAACATTCAAGCATTCAAGTTTGAAGATTATGCAATTAATTTTACCATTTCGATTCCATGAATCTACGACAATGTATAACAATCAAATACAAGTCAGAACCAAGTCAAGAACACCCACATGCATTCTTTCACTTAACTAGTTGTATCATAACAAACTAACCACATTCAAATCACCAACACCAATTCAAGATCTAACAAAGCGTTATAAGCGTAGTATTGTAACACTTTACGGAATATAAAAGAAGAACTTACTTGGTGATGGACTCAGAATATAATCTTGCAAGGTTAGATGAGCAAAAAGAAAAGGTTTGAGAGATTTGGAGAGTAAAAGCGGCGCCTAGTTTGAGCAAATAAGTGTGTTTTGTTCTAATATTGAAGATCTATTTATAGAACAAGCTATGGATCGGGTTTGACCCATGTAAACTCGGGTTAGGATACCAAAAAGTAAGGATAGGCGGCGCCTAATGCTTTGCCTATGCTTGGCATAAGCGGCGCCTATGCTATGGCATTGTAGATTCAGAGAGCAAAGGCTTTGGCATAGGCGGCGCCTATGCTATGGCACTGTTGGACCAAAGGCTTTGGCATAGGCGGCGCCTATGCTATGGCATTCTAGATTCAGAGACCAAAGGCCATAGCATAGGCCTTGCCTTGTTCATTGCCTAGATTTACATAGGCCTTGCCTTGTTCATTGCCTAGATTTGCATAGGCAATGCCTAACCCATAGCCTTTGCTTCTTCATTCAAAACTTACCACCTTCAACATGAAACACTTCCAAATCAAGATTTGAAACCAATCTCCTCCTTTATACCTCTTGCACCTACACTTACTCAAAAACAACAAAAACGATTAGAACGATGAGTTGCCTCCCATCAAGCTCTTGATTTATTGTCGCAGCACGACATAGCTATCTCGATTACTTAGACTTCATCGAGATAGATGGTGGATCGTTTTCTTAATGGATTCAGACGAAAATGAGGCTTACTTGTAGGCATGCAATCTTCTTCGAGATGACCCTTGTGCATACATATCCCAGGAGGGATACCAATTATATCATCAATAGTCCAACCCATAGCTCTCTTGTATCTCTTCAGAGCAGAGATGAGAGCCTCTACATGCTGTTCACTTAAATCATCCGCCACACTCACAGGAAGTGTATTTCCGCTTCCCAAGAACGCATACCTTAGATAATTGGGAAGCTCTTTCGATTCTAGCACTGGGGGCTCTTCAATGGAAGTCTTTGCTGTTGGTGACGGTTGATTCTTAAGATCAAGGTCCGGCTGCTTAGGAGTATGAGAATAGGACCCTATTTCTGTTAGAGCACACATAGTTTCTTCATGTTCTTGAGCCTCCTCACGCTCAAAATTCAGCAGCTCATCAGATAGTGACTCATCAGTAAGCTGCTTTTCTACAGATAATTCTTTGTCATCCTTATAATTAACTTCAGCTACAGAGAACACATCCATATCTTTGGGCTGCTTCATTGCTTTGAATACATCAAAACGGACCACTTCATCATTCAGCCGAAATAAAAGCTCATTAGCTCTCATGTCAATAAGCACACTTCCGGTTGCGAGGAAAGGGCATCCCAAGATTATGGGAACTTCAGAATCTACCTCGCAATCCAAAATAACAAAGTTTGTAGGAAAGATGAAGGTGTAAACCTTCACCAACACATCATTTAAGATACCAACAGGTCGTTTTACCGACCTATCTACCATCACAAGCCGCATATTGGTTGGTGTAGGGTCGCTCAACCCCAATTTTCTGTAGACGGATAGTGGCATCAAATTGATGCTTGCTCCCAAATCGCACAATGCCTTAGCAAAATTCATAGATCCAACCGTTCAAGGAATAGTAAAAGCACCAGGGTCTGCCTTCTTCTGTACTAAGGACCTTGTGGCAATTGCACTGCAATGATGAATATTATCTGCCGGCTCATAGCTTACTGCCCGCTTCTTTGTTAAAACGTCCTTCATGAATTTAGCGTACCCAGGCATCTGTTCCAGTGCCTCCACCAAAGGAACATTAATAGTCAGCTCCTTCAACATCGTCATGAATTTACTGAACCTTGTATCATCCGCTTTCTTCTTCATTCTCTGCAGAAAAGGTGGTGGTGGAAGGGGAATCATTTTCTCCACCACTTCTTTTTTATCTTGCTTCCGATTATCAGCCTTTTCAGGTGTGTCATCAGCCTTTTTCTTCAATCTCTGAGGAAAGGTAGGGGTGGAAGAGGAATAGTTTTCTCATGAACGGGCTCCTTCTGATTTTCAGCTTCTACAGAATCATCACAATCTGCATCAATAACAATCTCCTCTATATCATCAACCACCTGCTTGCCTTTAGACGAATTGTCTAACACCTTACCGCTCCTGGTAGTAATAGCCCTACATGATCCATCATTCCTTGGATTTTGCACAGTGTCACTAGGTAAAGTGCCAGCTTTTCTTTGGTTGATTATCGCTGATAGTTGACTCAATTGTTGCTCTAGCTGTTTTATTGCAGTAGAATGCGAGTCAACCAATTGCTTCATTGAGGACAAATCATTTATTACCTCGGTTACTCCCGTGCTGGTTACCTCCACTCCTTTCAATAGCTTAGCCATCATATCTTCCATGGACATATTTCCAGAACCAGATGCAGCGGCGTCACGTCTTCCAGGAGGAACATACAAACCACTCCTGTCAGTCTTGTTCTTCCAACTACCTTGATCACGGTCCTTGTGTCCCAATTTATCATAATAGTTCCGACCTTGATTTCCTTGGGCATTGCCTCAAAAACCCCCTGATTATTCAAGTAGTTAGCTTCTTCTTCAGAATAGGATTCACCTCTTGCCTGTGACACAACAGCTTTGACTTTTTCGGTCTTCCTTGATAATAAGTGCTTGGTAAGAAGATCCATCTGTGTTTTTATGTGCGCCATATCTTGATTGCATTCCTCCTCTCTTCGCCTTTGTTCTGCAGTCATGCCAATAGATATAGTAGAGCTTGTTACCTCAGAATCCCTGGTATGCCAAGCTCTACTCTGCTTTGTCATACGATCTAGCATATCACTTGCCTGAATAAAAGTAAGGTCCATGAATGACCCTCCTATAGCATTATCAACCACTGGCTTAGTCACCGAATTCAAAGACCTGTATCATATCTCCATCAAGTGGACATTGGTCATATGATGATTTGGGCACCGCATAAGCTTCTTCTTGAACCTCTCCCATGTTTCATGGAGAGCTTCAGTTGGAAGCTGATGAAAATTGCTGATCTCATCTCTCAACTGTGCTCTCTTGGATGGTGGAAAGAATCTTTCTAGGAAAGCGTCTTTCAATTGCCTCCAATTTGTAATAGAATCAGGAGTCAGCCCATTCAACCATAGAGTTGCCTCCCCAGATAGAGACAATGGAAATAAGCGTAGCCGAATTGCATTCTGTCCAACGCCTGGATTGTCGAATGACTTGCATGTAGAGACAAAATTGACCAGATGCATGTTCGGATCATCACCTGCAAGTCCACCAAATAGTCCCTTAAGCTGCAATAACTGAATCATGGTGCTAGTGATGTTGAACTTGGCTCCAGGTGACAAGGGCGGAGGAATAATAGCTCCTGTGGCACCAACTCCGTCCAGGTCATCATCATCATCATCGAAAGGCATCTACATAGCGCAGCGTTCAGGCCTAAATCTGGCTTGACGATCTCTTCTGTTTGCAGGTGTCACCACCTCAGCATCACGCCTAGGGTTTAGTAGCTCGTCATCACCTAGGTCCTCATTGTCAGGATTTATTTCCCGCCCAGGGTTATCAATATTCTATTGATGTACTTGGGCAGCGGCCAACGCAGCTAGTTTAGCCTGCTCTTGTTGAGCAGCCCTTCTCTCAATTTCTTGTTGCGCCTCCATTCTGTCAACAGAACCTGAATAAAACAAAAACAACAACTAAAAGTAAAGTATGAGAATCTTTGACCAAAGGGTCTAGTAACTATCACAAACTTAGTTGACAACCGTATTCCCCGATGACGGCACCAAAATTTGATAACGCTCAAACTACAACTCTCGTAAGAGTTTAAGCGGTCGCTGTCAAATATAGAACCCAACTGGGTTGGGTGTTGAATTCTACAGGGAATACTCGGTCACTAAGTATTGCAACTATTATTAGACTGTTGGTCGAAAATTCTTCGGAAAGGGGGGTTTTTATGCGTGAAGTAAAAGTATCAAAAATAGCAAAGTAAAAATGGAATGTTTAGTAAGATTTTAATCAATGAGAATTGGAAGTTAGGGTTATGTCCACCTTATGAGTTTTACGTATCTATTGGCTATGAGTTATGCGGAATTCAGACATGCATGCACTTATAGAGATTCGTATTCTACACATACTGGCACTACTACTAGAATCTAAGAGACTGACTTAGTTACTTGTTCTATCATCGCATACTCACAGTCTTTTTGACACATACTTGCCCCACTAAACACATCTTCTTTTTTTGTTTCTTCATAGACTACTAAAATAACCTCTTAACTCACATCCACACCATCATACTTACTTTCATATTAATAAACTTAAATTCGTACATGCATTGTTCAAGCCTACTGATTCAACTTTCATACAACTAGACCCTTGAATATATAAGCTACCTAATTTGAATAAAATTATCCTAACTCTACTACTGCTAAACTTCTGCATTCATGATTCTAACTCTAGATCACATGCTATCATAGAATTCTAAGAAGAAATCTAAAAAACACATCTGACTTTGGGTTAATGCATGATTTTCATGAACATGAATGAAATATTTCAAACTTTATTAGATAAGGGAACTGATGAGATACTTTCTGAGCTAACATATAATCCCTTAATTATCTGTAGGGACTAGTTGAGGAAACACTATCTGTAAGGATTTAAGATTCACTGTTTGTGTCACCTCAAAACTAAGGTAGAGTTAGCATGAATAGACAAAGATGATGATCTGCATAAATTTCTTAGATAATACTTCTACTGCATGATCTAAGACTTGAAAGAAGGGAAATATTTTCTAAATGCCTTATATCCACTTAAAGAAAAGTACAGACATCTCTATACCATTCCGCAAGACTCTACTAGACATGACTTCATAGACACCCTAGGACACTTGAACTCTGTGCTCTGATATCAAGTTTGTAACGACCCGAAACTACCCCCTAGTCGTCATACGGTGCTTGGAACCACAAGTGATCCCAAGCTAACCCATGAACTGGCATACTATTAAGAAACTAAATTATAACATTATAAATAATTATTCTATTGTGTGGAAATATAATCATACTAAAAATCTAAAATAGATACAATACTGATAAAACTTTATGATCTGATAAATCAAAAGAATGAAACTAATACATAACTGAATCTGACTAACGTCTATGAAGACTTTACTATATGACTATAGATAGTTGGTAAGTGCCTCCAACTACCACTAGTCAATACACAAGAAAGTAAATGAACTATACATGAACTAAAACTATCTGGAGTTCCCGAAGTAGGAGATCTCATCACCTGCTGGCAAGAACTACAACTATCTGATCATGATGCACTGGCTAATTTATACCTATATTATGAGACAATGTAGGACATAGACATATATATGGATCAGTACTTTAGGAATGTACTGAGTATGCAGGGGTGAATGCAATAAGTAAAACTGATTTCATATATAATCGTAAAACATGCAAGGTAAGTGTAAGTAGATTCACCAATAGGATGGAATAAACTAAAAACTGAAATATCTTAAAGCATGAGTGAAAAACATTCTTTGATAAGATGGTGAATCTCTACACTTAGTTTCTGTAAACTTTACTTTAATGATATAAGCATAACTGAAGCTGGGATATGATAAAACATGGATACTGTATGAATACTGAGTCTTTAACTATGTGATGGAGACTGACATGAATCGAGGATCTAAATATACAATCACACTGAGAACAAATGAATAAACATACTAACTTATCTTATTAACTAAATATCTGATAGCTGAATACTGGGCATGTAAGACTGAACTGAACTTAGTCTAAATAACTAGACAAAAACTGTAGGGTATTATGTATATGAGGTAAGGATTGACTGAGTAACATGAGATAACTAAGCATGAATTCATGAAAATTTTATTTTTTTGAGAATGCAAGACCAAGCGTGTTACATGATTTTGAAATAATCTGTAAACTGAGGTACTTAAATACTATTAATTGAATAACTAATAGTTTTATGCTATGGTCTAGAAAACCTAAAACTAAACTGAGTTACTTATCTGATTGCTGGACTAAGACTGTGACTGAGATAGTAACTAAGACTATAATGAAGACTGTAACTGATACTGTAATTGAGACTATTGCTAAGACTGTAACTGAAACTCATACTGGAACTGAATACTGAGTTTTGATAACTGAGTAAATGATAGCTGCGATTACTGATAACGGAGTTACTAATAACTAGTGATTGTTTCTAAGAGTCCTAATTCTGTAGAACTGAACTGAGCTCTATACAGAGTTGGCTAACTGTGTCTGATAGTCCTAATTCTATCAAACTAAACTGAGTTCTATACTGAGTCTGATAATGAAATTGTGGGAGGTAATTATCTAACCGATATGCCCCTCTCTGACTAGATTGGGGTTCAACCTATAACCCTAGTTGGAAGGGTGTCAGTACCGTGCCATAGATAAAGACAAGTTGAAGAGTCACCCTTAATCTGGAAGGTATTCTGAATGATAATGGAAGTACCCTCAACTCGTAGGTAAGATAGCTCATCAACCCTCAATCTAGCAGTGGATGTCTCAACTTACACTGGCTATGTAGTTCTAGAACACAAGGACTGTTTCTAAGGATCAGAACATCTACTGGCAGGTGAGTTCCCATCCTTGGGTTTACTCAGTGTTGAATCCTACTCCTAACTGAAATAGATATTGAACTTATTTTTAACCCCTACTAGGCTATACTGAACAATTACTAATCGTGTTAAATGACTGAACTAGACTGAGTTTATTGAGTTCTGTTAATTGACTGAATACACTAAGTTTTGTAACTGTCGGAGTAATACTGTACGTGAAATCACTGAGACTATTCTGAAGATACTATAATTCTAGGTAAATAGCTAGATTTTGGGTATTGAATACCCCCAGGATTTGATAACATTGAAAGTAAAACATGGCATGGTTATCATAGCACAATAATAGTAGCTTGTTAACAATGCTTTCATTCAGATATTTTGTCAAATACTTGAGAGGCATGAACTTGTAAATGAATGGGACCATATGATAACATGTCACAATCATGAAACTTTAACATAGGAATATCTTAATCATGGGAGCATAGTATGATTACGTAACTAAGATCATGAATGGAAGAATTGATATGTAATTCGCTTGAAATAGGACATGAGTGTTTCATCAAAACATGTAAAGTTCATAGCTTGAACGTAAGAATGTCTTAAATATGAGCAAACGATAGAGTTACATGGCAAATTTCATAGCTTGGGTATTTATCTTTAAATTGACTTAACATGATATGAGAATTTCATCATACATATGGAAGGCATGAATTTAAAACATGGGAATATTGCTAAAAATCATGGATTTAGGATCTATCATGGAATTTACTGAACTAGAGCATGGGAAATTCAAATTCACAGCATGAGAAATTTAAAATCTTGCGTGGAATCATTCATGGGCTGAATTGAATTAAAAACATCATGAAAACATGAAATTCAACTTTTCTTGAACATACTAATTACCATAATAATGGAAATTCATTATTTACATAAGTAAAAAGGGTTTTTGGGCTCCACGGGTGAAAGAGGACCCATGGATGAACTCCCACATACCTTAAAGCTTTAATCTTGAAGGAGAAACAGAATCTTGAAAGCATTCTTGAATTAGGAAAATTGAGTTCTTGTTTTTCTTGAAGAAAAATTGATGAAGTTTTTGGTGTTCTTGATGAGGCTAGGGTTTTTCTTTGAGAGAAAAGATGAATAATTGAGTGTATATTGCTTTTAGGTACTGAAATTAAGTGTTATGGGAGGATTTGGGTGAGGGGAAGTTACTAAAGTGCCCCTGGACTCTTTAAAAACTGAATTAGCGTGTGAAGCAGTTCCGTAATATGCAGGCCGACACGTCGCGTTGCTATCACGTTGGCTTAATGCCTCACACGAAAAATGTCATAACTTTTTGCTCAGGTATCAGATTTTGGCAAAATTGGCATTGTTGGAAAACTAATTCAATTATCTACAATTTAGTGGGTCTTGATCTGCAAAATTCTACTTATAGAAAATGTTATACACATTTAAAGTAGACCCTTGTAGAATCAAATATCAAACTTTGGACGAATCAAAGGCTTTAAGCTCAACTTTGTTCTAAGTGATTCTTAAGAACATTTTTTACCTCAAAAGCAAATCAAACATGAGGATAAAGATCATAAAACTAATATTTTCATGAGAATCATTTAGATTATAGATTATACGTCTAGGAACAACGGTTCAAATACTAGCCAAAAAATGCAGAGTATTATAATGAATGATCCCAAGGGGGTTTGATGTAACACCCCGTATCATTATTGACTTGATTGCACTCTTAGGTACGTGTATAGGGAATTTAAAGCAAAAAAATATTCCAAGTGTTGGGAGAATTAGTCAAATTTTAAGCCTCTTAATTTCAATGATTTTTAAAATGGTCTTCCCGACCCTGAGATGTAGATTTTTTAGGTAATTTATATTCAGGGGTGTAAGGGGTATGTCTCAGGGGAGTTTTAGATTTTTTGGATGAGGATTGGGTTGCATTTAGATTTCAATTCCAGAACCTCACCGCGATTGGATAGCGTCGCGGTGGGTATAGCATTGAGGGGTCCATCATGTCATAGTAGACTTATAATTGACATTCCAGTCATGAATTTAATTTCTATAAGGTCAAAGTGGTATTTTCCTTTTATTCCAATTCATAAATGGTAGATTAATAACGTAATTAGGGCACAAAATTGCCTATTCTCTCCAAATTATTCTTAAATAAAACCCTTCTCTCTTCCCCAACTATCAAGAATTTAATCCTTTCAAGTTCAAGATTCTCAAGAAAGTTTCAAGATTAGGGTTCCATTCTTCAAACTAAGGAACCTAAAGTACATAGGGCTATCCAAAAAAACATGGGCATGAGTTATTATTTACTAAGTTTTGAAGGCACATTATGATATTTATAAAAAGGGTTTGAACAATTATTTTGAATGGCCAAATCATGAAACCCTTTTTTCAATGATATAGAGTTTTGGTCTTGAGGATTTCCTTTGAACTTGAATTATGCTCGTGTATACATGAATATGCATGTATATGCACTTTTAGTTTATTAAATTTCAATTGACAACATGAATAATTAAACCCCCTCTCTTGTTATGACACTTATTGATTTTACACATTAAGGGTTGATCAATTGCATATTTAGAAGCATGAGATAAATATTTTTTATTTTTATATTTGTTATGAATTTAAGAGGGGGTGTTTTCCTTATTATAAATATTAAAGGTGGTGATTAAAAGAATTGCTTGGGTTGCTACAAAGTAATGGACCACCACATATTTAAGAATTAAAAGAGAGGATCTTTGCATAAGTTTTCTTATATTTTGAAATACGAATTCTATTGTATTGTTTTACTGTTTTGGTGGTCCAATGATATATTTTGAATGAAACGACTATAACATGATATTGTATTGCTAATACGATTTGCAAGTCTTGGTATGACGATACCAAATTAGACAAAGGCCATAACAGACTCAGACCAGATTAGACTACAGATTTTTTAAACACCAAACCATTTTCCAAAAAGATGCATGATTTTAATAGGTTAAAATGGACTTAAAGAGAGTTAGATGATTACTGGAAGAAGGTATTTGGGTTTAAAGGCTCATTGCCAAAAACCGAATTTCACCGATTCGGGAGACATGATTAGATAAGGACAATGTATACTTTTCCTTGAGATACTAGTATACTATGCTAATATATAGAACCCCCATCTAGCTCAGAAGTAAGATAAAAGGTCGAATTAAAATTCATATGTATGCTTTGAAACCTACTGATTATGCCCATGTATTTTAAATATTTTACGATGCTATGTTTTTATGAAATGCTCTCACATATGTTGTATATCAGTATTTTTTTTTTTGAATTGTTCTGTATACCAGTACATTTGTATTAAACCCCTATATTTCAGGATCTGAGGCTAAGTCCCACGATCCAACTAAGCAGTAGATCCTTGTTAGACAGTGGAAGTTGGTGAGACTTTCTTAGCAAGGCCTTGGTTTGTATGATGTTTTATTTGGTTTTAGTTCATGGTTTGACCATGGGCCTTGTCTCGGTTACAGACAGATGTTGTTTTTAGTTTAGTAGTGATTTTGAAAACTTGAGTTAGATGTTTTTGGGTGTTTATGAATTGATGTCCATATTGTTTAGTGAAATAATAAGATGACCATGATTTTAGTTTACTTTCATGTTTTTGATTATTTGATGAACTATGCATATGATTACAAGTTGAGAGGGATTTCGGGCCTTTACGATTTGGGATGCACATCGCGGTCAGGGCCTCAGTTCAGGTCATGACATATAAGTCTTGGGTTAGGGTTTTAAAGGGGATAAAAGTCAAAAAAAACCTTAGGAGCCTTCTGGAAATCACCTGGAAGCCATCTTGACATGTTCGGGTATGACTCGTATCTTTTGGGTACGGGTCGTACCTTGAGTCATAACCAGGATCCCAAACTTTGACCCCTACTGTTATGGGTACAACTCCCCCTTAAGACTCGTATGGCCTGGGTATGAGTCGTACCCCACTGGCACCTTTGATAGTGCTTCAAAAATTTGGCTATAACCCTTCACCCCGATATCGAATTAATACAAAATAGGTATCATTGGAAATATAATTATATTATCTATCTGGTAGTGGTTCTTGAGCTTAAAAACTCTTAGTATAACAAAATTTATGATCATTTAAAGATGACTATAGTTATGTACATCCCCATAAATTGTATCGCTAAGGGAGGTTTTGACTTGTTCATGAGATAGGAGATATTAAAGGACTTTATATATATCTAAGTAACTTACAAGGCTATCAAAACATAAGGCTTCATTCTTAGATCATCTATGGGTCAAATATAATGACTCGTAACTTAGCATAAAAATATTATCTATGAATCGTATCTTAGACAAAACTTCAAGGTGTCTACACTGATGTCCTTACGACTTGGATTCATACGACTCGTACCCCTTTTGACGAGTCTCAGAGGTCAAGTCATTCCTGGAATAGAATGTCAACTCAAACTCACTATCTTGAATACGACTTCCACATATGACTCATAATAGTCTTTACAACTTGAAGAATGAGTCGTAAGCATTTTAGAAACCGAGAGTAATACAGAGACAGTTAATTTCTGTCCAAATCCAGAAGATCTGTATATATATTAATTTATTCTTTTGGTACAATCTTTAGTTTATAACTCTAATATTTTGTATCTTATTTAGGAGTCTATGCTACCCTATTAGGAATATATCTCTTTGTTATTTTGTACCTTAATTAGACTTCTACCTTATTTAGAATGTTGAAGTCGATTTAGTGTTACTTTTGTTTAGGTTAATTTCATTATTTTACTTGTATAAACAGGAAATTGTACGCCAGTTGTATTCATTCAATAACATTCAATAATATTTCAATTATTCAATAATTCAATAAACATTCAGTTTTATTATTGAATCAATCAAGGTTCAATATTCATTCAATTCAATAATTCTTTCACCTTCAAATTTCTTTCAATATCAAATTCAATTTTTTAGTTTTTTTTCCCAGTTTGGTCATATTCATCACAAAGTCCAATCCTCTTCTCACCGGTCCTCTTCATTACAATATGTTCTGCAAGTTGGGGGTTCTTTTGTACCCTCTAACTTAAGAGGGGACATTGGAATATTGTTGTATTTTCTCAATGGGTAGGGTTGATTCAGCTATTTTATCTCACTTTATATTCATCTATCATATTACAAACCTTGGGCCAACCTTGATTTCAACCGTCTCAACATGTTAATTTCGGCCCTAATCTAAAAAATCTTTATATATAGATTATTTTTTCCTTTTGTACATCAAAGTTAAATCTTTAGTATATCTATCTAATATATTATACCTCATTTAGAAGTGTATCTCTTTATTATTTTGTACCATAACTAAACTTTTATCTTAATTTGTAATACCTCATATGCTTTTAAGCTAGAAATCAAGCACTTATTCCTACGAGTGTAGAATCTAGTCCCGTGATTCATACTTGAATCCATGTTTCATGTTCATTAACCTAGTGTGAGGAAATATTATAAGGTGGTAAAGATGGTCATAAGTGCACTTAGAGCCAAGTGAGCTAAGAGCCTTTGATTTGGCAAATTTTTGGTGTTCGATTTCACAAGGGTCATCTTTGAATGAGTATAACTTTATTTATAACTGAAATTCGGCATCTTAAGACCCAACAAATTGTAGATAAATGAATTACATTTCCAATGATACCAATTTTGCCTTAATCTAATACCCGAGCGAAAAGTTATGCCCATTTTCTTGAAAGGCAGTAAGGGTGTGTGATTGGTTAGGCGCCGCCCAACCAAACTTAAGCAATTGACAAGGCACCTCCCACCTTGATTTTGGCGATTGACTGGGCGCCATCTAACTCATTTCCAAGTGCCAAAAACACTCTATTTTGACCTAGATAAAGGGTGTTTAGGACATTTCACACCACTAAATAGTCCCTAATCACTTCAAAATGTTTATATGAGATATTAAACACATCAGTTCCTCTCTCTTAACCCTAAAAAATCATTAAACAAATCAAAAGCCCTCCTCCATTCACAAAAATAAAAATTCAAGTGTCATCTCTCAAGAATCAAGAAGTTAAGTTCCAAATTCAAATTTCTCTCCAAGGATTATCTCAAACAAGGTATGTGGGTTATGAAAAAGGAAACTCCTTTCATACTTTTTCCCAAAACTAGATTATAAAGTTGAATTTATATGAGTTTTAATTTAATATTCATACCCAAATAGCATTATTTGAAGATTATGATGTTACAAGTGATTTAAGTTTTAAATTGCATGACTATTTTCACATACTTATGTGTGTGACTTGATTTTGTATATTGAGCATTGAATTTCATTATATTGACTAGAATTGTTAATGCATTTCAAGATTTTCATTTTTTAACATAGATTGTGATGATTTGATATGAGTTCAAGAAAGGGTTTTCAAGCCCTAAGTTTTAGTCTTGATATTTCAAGAAAGATGATGTTTAGACATTCTTTGAAAAGAATGTATTTAGATTTAAAGCAAGATTTTAATCTTATGATCCTCAGCTAAGATATGGAATCCATAAAGTTAGTTTTGATTACAGTTTAAAATAGATAGACGAATAACTTATTTTTTATTATAAACCCTTATGTTAGTTTTAAGGTGGATTTCCTACAAAATGAGTATACAAATTAAGGGGAGTAGTATTTAGCACCGAGTTGGGTATGATTTGAAGGTCTCATGCCCTAGAATTATGCGTTATCATAGGTTTTAACACCCCTAGTGGATTCAGTATTATGATCAATCTAGCTAGGTTCTC
Organism: Capsicum baccatum var. pendulum; assembly: GCA_030864225.1. NCBI lineage: Eukaryota > Viridiplantae > Streptophyta > Magnoliopsida > Solanales > Solanaceae > Capsicum > Capsicum baccatum. Next base: position 46,823,880 of record CM061557.1, read on the forward strand.
TTTCGATGGAAAGGGTAGAATAACTCTAGCAAAGTGGGTAAGAGATGTTGCACACCATGATAGTTCACATGGTTTATGTCGGTTAGAAGAAACTCCCACTAAAAAGAGTGAAGATATATCTTTTAGAACTAAGTGTTATGTCTTACAAAGTTATTTTTATGCTTCCTTACTCATGTTTATGATTTTATAGTTTTGTTTTAGTTAAGCCCAAAGTGATTCATTTACACTTAGCATGCATTATTTGAAAGTTTTTATGTACATTAAATCATTGTTTTACTTATGCATTCAACCCCATATGGTCAGTACATTCCAAAAGTACTAATTCACATATCTGTTTATATGCTACATTGTTTAATAATGTAGGTACTAGATCAGTTGTAGTCCATGTATCATGATCAGACAATTGCATATTCCAGCCAGCAAGTGATGGTTCTCCTATTTCAGGGACTTCAGTTAGATGTTATTCATGTACTTTACCTTCTTATTCATATGTATTGATTCCTGGTAGTTGGAGTCATCTCCCGGCTATCTATAGTTAATATAACAGTGGCTTTATAGATGTTAGTTAAAGTGTATCATGTAATTTCAATTCCTCTCTTTAGAGTTATCAGAATATAAAATTGTATTAGTATTGTATTTTTTCCCATATTTTAGCATGATAATTTTTCCACACAGTAAACTTAGTTATTTTACATATATTTAAATTATTTTCTAAACATTATGCTATTTCATAGGTTAGCTTGGTATCACTTTTGGTCCTAAGCACCGTGTGATGTCTAAGGGTAGTCTTGGGTGTTATAAACTTGGTATCAAAGCACAAGATTCAAGTATCCTAGGGCATCTGTAAAGCCATGTCTGGTAGAGTCTTTTTGAATGGTACGGTGACATTTGTACTTTTCTTTGAGAGGCTACGGGGCATTTAAGAAGAGTTTTCTTTATTTTATACTCTAGAACATGCAGTAAAGTGATTCTTTTAAGAACTTCTATTGATTCATGTGTTACTCCATAATTCTCCATCTATGAATCTTTGAGATAACCTGAGTACTAGATTCTAATTCTTCCCAAGATGTTGCTCTCAAATTTACTATCAATAAATTCAGAAGTCACACAAGGGGCTTAAGAGGAGCTCGTTAGTACGATATAAGTTCCTCAAGTTGAAATTTTTTGTCCTCATCCATATGAGTTATTCAGTTAAGATAAAATAAGATATGTATTCAGATTCTTAGTTAATCCTTCAATAGAAATAGTGCTCATAAGACGAGATAGTATAAACCTAGATTATTAAATAAAGTTTTAATTCAAGGGATATTGCAACCTAGAGTGTTATTATTTGTAAGAGGTAGAACCTTTTTATAGTTGGATGTATGAGTTTAGAAGTGTAGTGAAAAGAAATATGGAAATCTCGATCGATTAGAAGTATATAGTTGAACTTATGCATGCTATCGAGTTTTTGTTAAGATAATATGTCCTTGTGTGTTAATTTAGTGGAAAGTAGAGAAAGAGATATTGGTTAAGGTGAGTTTTTGTTTGCTTGAAGTATGAAAATAGTTATTTATGATATTTATTATATTAATAAATTATAGGTTATTAATGAAGCATTTGGTGGTTTAGTATTGTTAATTTAGGCTACCCGTGAGGTTGCCAGAAAGAGTTTAGTTGATACTTATAGAGCTATGAATGTAATGTAAGTGTAGAGGTGGGTAAATAGTTATAGTGTGTAGAAGGAGGATGTGCTAACGGATTTTAATAAGGTAGACCATAGGATTATAGTCAATTATGGTTGTTATGAGGTTCTAGTGGATTAGCATTGCGTGGTGTTTATTTTATAGCTTTCGAGCGATAATAGTATATGAGGTTGTATTATTCATCATGCCTAGCACTAGGCATTAAGTTTGAATAGCGAATGGTCATCAAGATGGATGTAATGATTGCTTGGTTATGATTCTAGTTATATGGAGGTGAACCAATAGGCCTGAATTAATAAATGCAAGAATTTAAATTTATTGATTTGAGATTAGGTGTGATGTTGAAGGTATGATGTAGAGATGTACCCAAGGTGATATGGGCTTGCATTATTTTCTAAGGTTATTAGGTGTTGTGTGTGGTTAGTAGTACGTTTGAGTTGCTAAGTGGAAGAAGGCTAGTTATATAGTACTTGGTGTTCATAATAGCTAAGTTAAGGAGTTATGGATAGATAGTGTTGAGTCTTTTAAGTATGATTTTGATTCTTATGTTTTGGGGAGAATATAAGTATAAAAGTATGATCTTGGTCGGCTATGATTATGTATTTAGTGAGGCAACTATCTTTGTCTAGTTAATAGGGCATAAGTATTTGATGATGACTATTGAAGATAAAGGGAGTTAAGGGTTGTTCAAGAATGAAGACAGTAAGTTTGAAATATAGTATATTTGTGTGAGTTTAGTATTTATGTGCAGACTATTAAAGCAAGGAAATTATGGCTCAGTCTCAAGGATATGGAGTAGACCAATAAGCTTAGAATGTTAGCTTTGATCTAAGAGGGATATGGTAGAGTGAGGAACCAAATTAAGTTTTAAGAATTAGATTGTGTTACATGTAAATATGAGTTAAAATGAGATACTGATTCCTTCTTACTCTAGAGCATTCCTTAGATTTCAGTAACTATCACACCAAATCTATGTCTTGCGTGAGAAATCCGTGCCAAATAACAATGGTTCTATACTTCATGCGCACTCAAGTCTATTCTCTACTTCTAGCAAGCAAGTAAAAGCTTTACTCTGTGATTTGAGTCATCCCTCATAAATCTATGAAATCAAATCTTATGTTGAATAGCTTATGCTAAGAATGAACTCATGTTTCAGAATATGATCAGTTCTCAGAAACTCATGAGTGAAATTCATTTATGTCATGCATGCCCTCAATTTAGATCTCCTTGGTGAATCCATGATGTTGATACTCTATTCCTTAGGCCTCAATAAGGTGTCCAGCTGTGCTTAGTGACCCTTCATGTTTTAGGTCCTCATGTTTTAACCTTTCAGTGACCTTTGCTTATATCAATATAGTGATAATGAATAGTTATTTAAATGGGAGAGAGTAAATATTTCTTATTGATAAAGTATTATTGTATGCTCATTTTAGATAAGGCTATAAGTGTGAAGTAAGATTGAGGCCAAGTATTTGATACATATCATGGTTAGTTTAAAATTTATGCGTATGTTCTTAAGAATAGTGTAAGAAAGTTGTTGTTGATAGAGGTTTAGAGAATATGAGAAGTATGCCTCTATGGTTGTTTTCCTCGAAGTTCATATGTGGTTATAATGGTATGCTTGAATGTCACGTTGGAATGTAAGTGGAGAAATGTAATATGCGCTAGTGAATTCATAGTAAGAGTTCAGAGTTAGTCATTTAAGTGATAAGACATGTTATGCTTAGGGTGTGAGCTCTCGAAGAGACATAGATGATTTAATCATGTGGTTTAGACTAGTATTATGGTGTATCGTGTTGTACCTTGTGATTTCGAGTTAGGCTTGATCATGGTCAGAAAATTTAGTTCAGTATAGACTTTAGTAGATCGAATTTTCAATGCCCATGTGAGATTATAAGTTTAATCAAATAATAATGGTATTTAAGAGGAATAGTATAGTTGAGGGAGTATTTGAGAAGTGTTGCTAAGATTGAAGGTAAGAAGTTAAATTGCCTAAGGCCTAGTAATTCTATCCTAGCTTATGATCTATAGGTCTATGTTCCATGCTATAGAGTTGTAGCAATGTTGTAATTTCTTATTCAGATGTCTAGTTTAGATCATGCGCAAAGTTCTTTTCTCCCTAAGATCATTAGAACTTCTTAGAAGAGTGTTGAAGAAATAATCTATTTATCTATGAGCATTCAGTATGATCCAGTCCATATAGCCTGCAATATAGTTTAGCAATCAAACAGATAATATCATATAGATTTCCAACTTTCCATCTAGTTGTAATACCCAATGTTTCACGAGTAAGGACATTCCATGAGGTAAAATGTTTGCATTTGTGAAAAATACAAATTCATCTCAGTCCATGCATCAAGCATCAGTTTAAGATTCAGATATTTAGTCATGATTCAGTTCCTAAGTGTTTAGTGAATGATCTTAGTTTTCCAAGTATTCCAGCTTATACAGTGTAATACCCATTGTATGATCTTAGTTTCATTTTTTCCTGCATAATTTATCACCTCGCAATTCTATATGTATGATTGTATCATGAACACTTCAAGCAAATTCTAAACTCTCAGCATGAATTAGCTCCTTATGGTAGGAAAAGGAAAGTTGGCATAGAAATCAGTTTCATGATTGAGGTTTTTAATGTTTCAGACTTAGTCATGTAAGTATGTTACCATATGTGCATGTTCTGTATGTGATCTCAGTTGCCTTAGTTCAAAACTCTCAGTCCAATCAGTCTTATTCGACGCCGAATATTCCCAAGGGGGAGATATTATAATACCATTTATGCTTCTAAGCTAGAAATCAGACCTTTACTCCTACGAGTGTAAACTCTAGTCCCGTGATTCATACTTGTATCCATGTTTCATGATCATTAACTTAGTGTGAATAAATATTGTGAGGTGGGAAAGATGTTCATAAGTGTCACTTAGAGCAAAGTGAGCTAAGAGACTTTGATTCAGCTAATTTTAAGGGGTTCGATTTCACAAGGGTCATCTTTGAAAGAGTAACATTATGTATATATGGAATTCGATAGCTTAAGACACACCAAATTGTAAATAATTGAATTATATTTCCAACGATACCAATTTTTCCTTAATTCGATACCCGAGCGAAAAGTCATGCTCATTTTCGTAAGAGGCAGTAAGGGCATGCGATTGGTTAGGCGCCGCCCAACCAAACTTAGGCAATTGACAATGCATCGCACACCTTGACAATTCACTGGGCACCATATAACTCATTGTCATGTGCCAAAAACACTCTATTTTGACCTAGATCAGGAGTGTTGGAGACATTTCACACCCCTAAATAGTCCCTAATCACATCAAAATGTTTTTAAGAGATATTAAACACATAAACTCCTCTCTCTTAACCCTAAGAAATCAGTAAATAAATCAAAAGCCCTCCTCCATTCCCTAGAACAAAAATCCATGTGTCATCTCTCAAGAATCAAGAAATTAAGTTCCAAATTCAAAGTTCTCTCCAGGGATTATCTCAAACAAGGTATGTGGGTTATGAACAAGGATACTCTTATCATTCTTATGTCCAAAGCTAGATTTTAGAGTTGAATTTACATGCGTTTTAATTTAATGTTCATACCTAATTATCATTATTTGAAGATTATAATGTTACAAGTGATTTAAGTGTAGAATTGCATGACTATTTTCACATAGTTATGCATGTGACTTGATTTTGTATATTGAGCATGGAATTTTATTATATTGACTAGAATTGTTAAAGCATTTCAAGATTTTCATCATTTAACATGGATTGTGATGATTTGATATAAGTTCAAGAAAGGGTTTTCAAGCCCTAAGTTTTTCTTGATATTTAAAGAAAGATGATATTTAGGCATTCTTTGAAAAGCATGTATTCAGATTTTAAGAAAGATTTTAATCTTATGATCCCCAGCTAAGATATGGAATCAACACAGTTGGTTTTGATTACATTTTAAAATAGATAAACGCATAACTAGTTTTTCATTATAAAACCTTATGCTAGTTTTAAGGTGGATTTCTTACAGAATGAACATACAGATTAAGGGGAGTAGTATTTAGCACCGAGTTTGGTATGATTTCAAAGTCTCACGCCCCAGAATTATGCATTATCGAAGGTTTTAACACCCCTAGTGGGTTTAGTATTATGATCACTCTAGCTAGGTTCTATTCTAATGGTAAGGGTAGAATAACTCTACCAACGTGTGTAAGAGACATTGGACTCCATGATAGTTCACATGGTTTATGTCAGTTAGAAGAAACTCCCATTAGAAAGAGTAAAGATATATATTTTAGAACTAAGTGTTATAGCTCACAAAGTTATTTTTATGCTTCATTAATCATGTTAATGATTTTACGCTTTGTTTTTGTCAAGCCCAAGGTGAGTCATTTACACTTAGCATGCACAGTTTAAAAGTTTATACGTACATTAAATCATTATTTTACTTATGCATTCTACCTCATATGCTTAGTACATTCCAAAAGTACTAATTCGCATATCCGTTTATATACTACATTGTTTAATACTGTAGGTACTGGATCATTTGTAGTTCATATATCACGATCAAACAATTGAAGATTCTAGCCAGCAAGTGATGGGTCCTCCTACTTCGGGGACTTAAGTTAGATGTTATTCATGTACTTTACCTTCTTACCCATATGTATTGATTATTGGTAGTTGGAGTCGCGTTCCAGCTATCTATAGTAAGTATAGTAGAGGCTTCATAGATGTCAGTTAGAGTGAGTCATGTAATTTCAATTCCTCTCTTCGGTTTTATCAAAATGTAAAATTGTATCAGTATTGTATTTTTCCCAGATTTCATCATGATTATGTTTTCCCACAGTATACTCAGTTATTTTATATATATTTTAATCAGTTGCTTAACAGTATGCCAATTCATAAGAAAGCTTGGGATCACTTACGGGGTTCTAAGCACCGTGTGACATTCAGGAGGTAGTTTTGGAGCGTTACATATTTAAAATAATGAAGTTGGTTTAGTGTTACTTTTGTTTAGGTTAATTTCATTCTTTTACTATTATAAATAGGGCATTGTATATTAGATGTATTCATTCAATTGTATTCGATAATATTTTTAATCATTCAATAATTTAATAAACATTCAAGTTTTATTATTGAATCAATCAATGTTCAATATTCATTCAATTCAATTCCATTATTTTTTTAATTCTCGTTAAATATTTCGCAATCACCTTCAAACTTTAATTAAATTTTTAAAAGTATTTGTACTCCTTGAGTTGTAGGGGAAAATGTAGTTGAGGATTTGTGGAACACATATGAACCACATACATTTAACCATCCTAGACCCCACAACGCATGTTTTTGCTATGTTGTTTTATCCAAATTAAAGTTGGAACCCATCGGCAGACTCCAAAAGTAGGCAACAACTTTTCACTTAGGCGCCTCAAGTGAGTGTAACGCCCCCGAAAACGGGTCCTGGAGCGTCACACGGTGCTTGAGGCTACGAGTATCCCCAAGCTAACCCTTTGAGCCATTTTCATTCAGTTCAACACAAATCAACGGGGTTTCCATTAATAACCCTCAAATATCAACAGAGTAATCATCATCAAAGAATAAAAGAATTTTAGAAAGATAACAAAATATGACTTATTAGTAAACTCCCAACATCTATACTAGTCTGACAAGCCTCTTAGAAAATAAATAAAACCAGTGAGCCATTGAGACATGCCCCAACTGACTAATACTCAGTTATCAAATGTAAAAAATTCCGTGAAACCACCATCAAACATCATGTACTGGGAACATAAGGACTCACCACAACAGAAGATGTAGAACAGTGTGCCCGAAGAATCACTATCGAACCTGGAACTGAGCACCTGAACCTATATTCCATGAAAATGTAGCCCACATCCGAAGATCTGGGTCAGTACCATGGAAAAGAACCGAGTATATGAGGGTGTATGCAGTTGTATAAATATCATCATCATAAATATTTATAAGAAATATGCAGGATGTATGAAAGACTCACATAGCCCGAAGAAAATCATCATAATCATGAAAGGTGAAATAAGTACAATAACACATGTGAGTCATCATATAATTTGGCAATCACTTTCAGTTCATCAAGAATATCAATTCTCATAATGTAAATATCATTTAAATATTTTGAAAGAATAACTTTCACAATTCCACTTTCAAATTACTTCACCATTCACCATAGATACAAGGAAACACACGCACACTAGGAGATCCTATAACCGACATAAACCATGTGAGTCACATGGAGTCCATTGTCCAAACCACGTTAGGGAGAGTCGTTCTATCCTTGCCATCGGAGTAGGACTATCGATATCAAATCCACACAAACTAGTGATCAATATATAAATCAGCCTCAGGCTCACTCCTATAGGGGCACGTAGTTCTAGGAAGTAAGGTCGTTTTATACCTCCCACTCGGTGATAAAGATTTCTCCCGGACTTAGCTCAGATCATTTCAAAGAAAATCCATAACAAAACAATTTTAGTAATATATAAATATACATCGGGAGCCATTATGCTTCCCATCTATCACAATCAACCACGTTGTGGATTTCTTTCACACTCGAGTTTAAAACAACTCCATTAAGACCAAAAGATCAAATCATTCAAAATATCTCAAATATTCAAAATCAACGTGCTTATAACACACATTTTCTCAAAAAACCATAATTTCCAATGGGGATTCATGACCCAAATATCAAAATCATGATAAATATCTTTCAATATTCATGCTTTATATCTCCACACATATAAATTCATCTTTCCAAATCATAAACATCAAGATTTCATAATAATCATCATAAGATATGGGTTCATGCTTCAAATTCATAAAAATCAAATAAAAATCATGCCTTTGTAAAGAAAATTACTTTTGGGCACAAGAACGAAAGAGAGTTCTTGTTGAAAAACCCCACATACCTTGAATGATGAACTTTAAATCTTTACTCATTTTTTAGATGTTAATCGTGCCTTTGAATGATGGTTCTTGGAGTTCTTGAACTAGGAACTTGGAATCTTGAATAAATTTGCAGAATTAATTAGTGAACTTTGGAGATTCTTGAAGTTGGATGTAGAAGCTTAGGGTTTTCTTTTTGAGTGAATTGGATGAAATATAACATATAATGCTTCTAATAGCCTTTAATATAGGGTTTGGATGGATTTTGGGTGAGGGAGAATGACCAAAACATCCCTAAAAAATCAAATAATTCTCTAATCTGTCCTTTGGTGGACAGTTTTGATAATCTGAAGTAGATCAACCATAACGTTTTACTCTAATATCCAAATTGGATAAAACCAATTTCATTAGAAAGAGGACTCTCATATCTTTCCATTGATATATAGTATCTTACCCATATCATTGTTTACGAGGAGTTATGATTGTTTGAAGTTGACCCAACATTTGCTTTTGATAGGTTGAAGTAGATCGACCATAACTTTTTGCATCGATAGACAAATTGGATGATACCAATTAAACTGGAATGAGGACTCACAGAGCTTTCCGTTGATATATAGCAGATCACCTATATCATTATGTACATGGATTTATGATCATTTAAAGTTGGAGGAAAAATACGCCAGGCCTCAGTACTTTTTCCTGCATGTTTTACTGTTCACTACTATTCACGGTTCGATCAGAATGTTCATAACTCGTCGCTCGGGTGTCCGTTTTGGATGATCCACATATCTTTTGAAAGATTATTCTATACTCTACTGAATGGTGGGTCATAATCTAAGACATTCCGCACAAAAAATTTGTAATTCATTCTAGAAGATAGAACCCAACACGTTACGCACAAAATTTCAACAAAAAACTTCGTTGGGTATTAAATCATCCCTCCCCCCCCCCCCCCCCCCGGAAACATTCGTCCTCAAATGAAGATAGACATGCCAAGATTAGATAGGGAATAGAGCATACAGTTGGAACCATTCTTTAGACTCATCACCACATCGTTTCTCACTTCGAATACAACATAGAATGCATAAATTCAAGAAACTACAGCTAAACACATAGTAAATGTCAGCTGAACTGCTATAAATTTTATGAAAAGTGCATGATTTAGGAAAGAACGGTACCTTCGTCTTGATCGGAGTTCACAAAAAATAGGTGCGGGTAGTTGGATCGCCTATCTTCCTCAGCTTCCCAAGTTGCACCCTCAACAGATTGGTTTCGCCACAACACCTTGACCAAGGGAACTTCTTTGTTCCTTAGTCTTCGGACACTGAAATCAAGAATTTCAACAGGATTCTCATCAAAAGAAAGATTTTCTTGAACGTCAGCACTCACAGAGGAATCCACTACCACAGCATTGCTAATATGCTTTCTAAGCATGGAGACATGGAAGATTGAATGAACAGAGGACAACTCGGAAGGCAAATCGACCTCATAAGCTACCTTACCAACACGGCTAAGAATTTTGTAAGGACCAACATAACGGGGACTAAGCTTCCCCTTCTTTCCAAATCTCTTCACCCCCTCAAGGGTGAAATATTTAGATACACTAGGTCACCAACTTCAAACTCAAGGTCTCTCCTTCTAACATCTGCATATGACTTCTGACGGCTCTGCGCAGTTTTCAACCTTTCCCTAATCAACTTAACTTTTTCCATAGCCTTAAATACCGAATCAAGACCCCTCACACCCGCTTCACCCACCTCAAACCAACCTATGGGTGATCTACACTTGCTTCTATATAAGTCTTCAAAAGAAGCCATGCCAATACTAGAGTGGAAACTGTTATTGTAAGCAAAATCTATCAACGGTAAGTGATCATCCGAACTTCCCTTAAAGTCAAGTGCACAAGCTCTCAACATATCTTCTAAGGTATGGATGGTCTGCTCAGCTTGACCATCGTTCTGCGGATGAAAAGGAGAACTCAAAAGCACTTGGGTACCAAGACCCTTATGAAAAGCTTTCCAAAATTGTGAAGTGAACTGAGTACCCCTATCCAAAATGATAGACAAGGGAACTCCATGCAGTCTGACTAGCTCTCGGATATACAATCTAGCGTAATCCTCAGCAGTATATGAAGTATGAACAGGAAAGAAATGAGCAAACTTAGTCAACCTATCAACCACAACCCAAATAGAATCGTGATGGCACCGGGAAGAAGGTAAACCAATCACGTAGTCCATATTTATCTCTTTACACTTCCAGGTGGGAATACTAAACTCTTGCATCATACCACCAGGTCTTTGGTGTTCAACCTTAACCTATTGGCATGTTGCACACTTAGCTACAAACGCTGCTATATCTTTCTTCATGCCACTCCACCAATAGATTTCCCGCAAGTCTCGGTACATCTTGGTGGCACCAGGATGAATAGAATATCGCGCCCCGTGCGCTTCAGCCATAATCCTCCTTCTCAGATCATCAACATTCGGGACACACAATCTACCCTGCAATATCAACACACCATCTCCCTCTTGGGAGAAAACCTCTACTTTTGGTCCTTGACTGACTCCTTCAGTCTAACCAAACTAGCATCTAAGTATTGTTTTTCCTTTACTTCCGAAACCAAGGAGGATTCAGAACTACTCTGAACCCCTATACTACCTTCAGCATAGTCAAACAACTTAACCCCCAATCTAGCCAAACAATGTACATCACGAGCCAACTCTTTCTTACCTTTTGCACATGCGAAACACTACCCATGGACACTCAACTTAGGGCATCTGCCACAACATTGGCCATGCCCGGATGGTACATCACACTCATATCATAGTCCTTTAACAATTCTAACCATCGTCTCTAGCTAAGATTCAATTCTCTCTGGGTAAACACATACTGCAGACTCTTATGATCAGTGAAAACTTCAACATTGCCACCATACAAATAGTGTCTCCAGATTTTCAAAGCAAACACAACAGCAGCCAACTCAAGGTCATGGGTGGGGTAATTTTTCTCATGGGGTTTCAACTGTCTAGAAGCATAAGCTATCACTTTATCCTTCTGCATCAATACGCAACCCAACCCAACTCTTGAATCATCACAGTACACCACAAAACCATCAATACCATCAGGCAAAGTCAAAATAGGGGCTGAAGAGAGTCGAGTCTTCAACTCCTAAAAACTTTTCTCACAAGATTCAGACCACAAGAACTTCACTTTCTTTTGGGTCAACCGAGTCATAGGAGATGTTATAGAGGAGAAACCCTCAACAAAACGGCAGTAATAGATAGCTAAACCCAAGAAACTTCAGTTATTAGTCGAAAAAATAAGTCTAGGACAATTTCTAACAGCTTCGATCTTTTGGGGATCAACTCTAATACCCTCGAAAGAAATGATATGACCCAGAAAAGCAACTAACCTTATCCAAAACTCACACTTACTGAACTTGGCAAACAACTTGTGATCTCTAAGGGTTTGCAAGACAGTTCAGAGATGGTCAGAATGTTCATCCTCACTACGGGAGTACACCAGTATATCATCGATGAACACTATGACAAATATATCAAGATATGGTCTGAACACTTGATTCATGAGGTCCATGAAAGCTGTTGGGGCATTAGTTAACCCAAAAGACATAACAAGAAACTCAAAATGGCCATAACGAATTTGGAAAGCGATTTTCGGGATGTCACACTCCCTAACTTTGATTTGATGATAGCCGGAATGAAGGTCTATCTTAGAGAAATAACTTGCACCTTGCAATCGGTCAAACAAATCATCTATTCTCGGAAGGGGGTACTTATTTTTTACATTGACTTTATTCAGTTGGCGGTAATCAATGCACATACGCAAAGAGCCATCTTTCTTTCCCACAAACAACACAAGAGCACCCCAAGGAGAAACACTGGGCCTTATGAAACCCTTATCTAGTAGATCTTTGAGTTGCTCTTTCAACTCGTTAAGATCTACAGGGGCTATACGGTAAGGAGGAATAGAAATGGGCTGAGTATCGGGAAGAAGATCAATCTCGAACCCTATCTCTCTATCAGGAGGTATCCCTAGGAGATCATCCAGAAAGACATCAGAAAACTCATTGACAACGCTAACAGACTAAAGAGTTGGAATCTCAGACTTAGTGTCTTTGAGTCAAAACAAATGGTAAATACACCGCTTGGAAATAAGCTTTCTAGCTTTGAGGTAAGGGATAAAATGACTCTTGGGTGACACAGAATTCCTAGACCACTCAAACACGGATGCACCCAGAAACTAAAACTTGACCACTCGGGTCCGACAATCAATAGAGGCATAAGAAGAATACAGCCAGTCCATACTTAGAATCACATCAAAATCTACCATGTCTAACTCAATCAGATCAGCCAACAAGACTCTATGAAGAACGGTAACAGGATAATTTTTATACACTTTCTAAGCAACAATCGAATCACCCACTGGGGTAGAAACTATGATAGGCTTAGGAATAATCTCAAGACCCATTTCAAAATTCACAGCAATCAAAGGTGTAACATATGAGAAACTGGATCCAGGATCCAACAAAGTATACATATCAAACTGAAATATATGAAGCATACCAATAATAACATCGGGAGAGTCCTCCTATTTCTGGCGGGACGATAAAGCATAGAATCTATTTTGGCGTTGCCCGCCAGCATTGCTAGAAGAGGTGCCCTGAGCTAGGGCTGGACGAGTCGCTGGAACTGGAGAACTAACATTCTGAGTTTGGGTCTGAGGGCGATAGTCACGACGCCCTTATCTATCCTGTGGACAATCTCTAACTCTGTGACCCATGTCACCACTCTAGAAACAATCCTTTTTCTTACCCCAACACTCACCTGAATGAGCCCTACCACACTCAAGACATAGGGGATGATTTGGCTTACTGACAGCATTATACTGGGACCTGGATACATATGACCTGCTACCTTTCTCCTGCCTACCTCTAGGCATGGGAGCAATAGCAGATGACGGTGCTGGCATACACAAACAATCCTGATACTGAGGGCGACTCCCTCTCTGCGAACTAGTCTAACCCTATCTGTGCTGCTCGGACCTAGCTCTCTTATTCCCTCTCATTCTATCTCTCTCCTTAATATTATCTGCCTCAATCTATTGGGCATGAGTTATCAGCCTAGAAAGATTCATCTCACTATTCATCGTAGCAGGCCTACACTCCTTAACCACATAACTAGATACTCCAATCACAAACTTACTCATACTAGCCCGATTATTAGCCACTAAGTTAGGAGCATACTTGGCCAACTAATTGAACTTTAGATAGTACTCCCTAACAGTCATAGAGCCCTGTCACAGGTTCATAAACTCTTCTACCTTCGCCTCCCTCATCTCCAAAGGGAAAAACTTATCCAGGAATGCATCCTGGAACTCTTGCCACGTTGTAGGGACAGCTTCCTCACCTTTACCTTTCCTCCAAGAAACAACCTAGTCATAAGCAAGGTCTTTCAACCTATACGCAGCCAACTCCACACAAGGTTCCTCAGATACATGCATCACCTGAGTAATCTTCCGCACCTCCTCTAAAAATAACTGTGGATCCTCATCAAACTTGGACCCATAGAAATTCGGTGGATTCATCCGCATGAAGTCACGGATCATAGCAGCAGCTGAATCACCTCCCTACTGCTGTGGAGCCGGGGCCGGGTTGGCCTGAACATTTGCAGTAATAACTTGGGCCAGCGCCTGAAAGGCTACCCAAAATTCAGCATAAAATACATTTTCATTCAATGGTTCAGCGGGTTGAGGTTCCTGACCATCATTATTTCTTCTCGCTCAACGTGGAGGCATATGTCTGAAAGAGAAGAGCACGAATCAATAGCAGAGAGAGACACTTTAAGCACGATAGACTTCTGAAAGAAAGAATTACACTTTTTCCAAAAATATCTTGTAGCCACTTGCTTATAGATGTGGCGCGCTACACATCGATGATTAAGACTCTACTTAACGCGGTTTGATAGACTCCGTAGGACACCTAAAACCTTAGGCTTTGATACCAAGTTTTTAACACCCTGAAAAATAGGTCTCGAAGCGTAACACGATGAATGAGGCTACGAGTAGCCCCAAGCTAACCCTTTGAGCCATTTTTATTCAGTTCAACACAAATCACCAGGGTTTCCATAAATAACCCTCAAATATCAACAGAGTAATCATCAACCAAGAATAAAAGAATTTCAAAAAGATAACAAAATACGACATATTATTCAACTCCTAACATCTATACTAGTCTGACAAGCCTATCGAAAATCAAAAAAACAAGTAATCCATTGAGACATGCCCCAACTGACTCATACTCAGTTATCAAATGTAAACAATTCCGTGAAACCAACATCAGACATCACGTCCTCGAAATATGAGAACTCACCACAACAGAGGATGTCGAATAGCATGCCCAAAGAATCACTGTCAAACCTGAAACTGAGCACCTGAACCTACATTTCGAGAAAATACAACCCACTTCCGAAGATGTGGGTCAGTACCATGGAAAGTAACCGAGTATATGGGGGTGTATGTAGTTGTATAAACATCATCATCATAAATATTTATAAGAAAGATGCAGGATGTATGAACGACTGACATAGCCCGAAGAAAATCATCATAATCATGAAAGGATGAAATAAGTACAATAACACATGTGAGTCATAATATAATTTGTCAATCACTTTCAGTTCATCAAGAATATCAATTCTCATAATGTATATATCATTTAAATCTTTTGAAAGAATAACTTTCACAATTCCACTTTCAAATCACTTCACCATTCACCATAGACACAAGGAAACACACGCACACTAGGAGATCCTATAACCGACATAAACCATGTGAGCCACATGGAGTCCATTGTCCAACCCACGTTAGGGAGAGTCGTTCTATCCTTGCCATCGGAGTAGGACTATCGATATCAAATCCACACAAACTAGTGATCAATATATAAATCAGTCTCATGCTCACTCCTATGGGGGCACGTAGTTCTAGGGAAGTAAGGTCGCTTTATTCCTCCCACTCTGTGCTAATGATTTTTCCCGAATGTAGCTTAGATCATTTCAAAGACAATCCACAATAAAATAATTTCAGTAATATTTTAATATACATCGGGAGCCATCATGATTTCCATCTATCCAAATCAACCACATTGTGGATTTCTTTCACACTTGAGTTCAAAACAACTCCATTAAGACCAAAAGGTCAAATCATTCAAAATATCTCAAATATTCAACATCAACGTGCTTATAACACACACTTTCTCAAAAAAACACAATTTTCAATGGGGATTCACAATCCAAATATCAAAATCATGATAAATATCGTTAAAGATTCATGTTTTATATCTCCACATATGTAAATTCATCTTTCAAAATTATAAACATCAAGATTTCATAATAATCATCATAAGATATGGGTTCATGCTACAAATGCATAAAAATCAAATAAAAATCATGCCTTTGTAAAGAAAATTACTTTTGGGCAGAAGAATGAAAGAGAGTTCTTTTTGAAAAATCCCACATAACGTGAATGATGAACTTTAGATCGATACACATTTTTGAGATGTTAATCATGCCTTTGAATGATGGTTCTTGGAGTTCTTGAACTAGGAACTTGGAATCTTGTATAAATTTGTAGCATTAATTGGTGAACTTTGGAGGTTCTTGAAGTTGGATGTAGGAGCTTAGGGTTTGCTTTTTGAGGGAATTTGATGAAATATAACATATAATGCTTCTAATAGGATTTAATATAGGGTTTGGAAAGATTTTGGGTGAGGGGGAATGACCAAAACGCCCCTAAAAAATCAAATAATTCTCGAATCTGTCCGTTGGTGGACTATTTTGATAGTTTGAAGTAGATCAACCATAATGTTTTACTCCGATATCCAAATTGGATGAAACCAATTTCATTAGAAAGAGGACTCTCATATATTTCCATTGATATATAGTATATCACCTAGATCATTGTGTACGAGGAGTTATGATCATTTGAAGTTGACCCAAAAATTCACTTTTGATAGGCTGAAGTACATCGACCATAACTTTTTGCTCCGATAAACAAATTGGATGAAACCAATTTCATTGGAAAGAGAACTCGTAGATTTTTCCATTGACATATAGTAGATCACCCAGATCATTATGTACAAGGAGTTATAATTGTTTAAAGTTGGGGGGAAAATACGTCAGGCCTCAGTACTTTTTCCTGCATGTTTTACTATTCACTACTATTCACGGTTCGATCAGAATGTTATAACTCATCGCTCAAGTGTCCATTTTGGATGATCCACATATTGTTGAAAAGCTTATTTGATACTCTACGCAATGGTGGGTTATATCTAAGATATTCTATACGAAAAATTTATAATTTACTCTAGAACATAGAACCCAACATGTTTACCCACAAAAATTCAACGAAAAATTTCCCAGGGTATACAGTGAGTCTGGTACATTTTGAACGCTTAGTGTGTTTGGTATGAAGGAAAATATTTTCTGAAAAATGATTTCCAAGTTTCTCATATTTGGTTGTCTTAAATATTTTTGAAAATATTTTTCCAAATCAACTTATTTTCCTCATATCTAAGAAAAATGACTTCCCTTCAAAAAGTAAGTAAAACATTTTCCAAAATTCTCTTTTAACGTCACATATAAGTTGAAATGTTCATAAAATTCTCAAAATCACCCGACCCTTAATCCCCTACCCCTATCCCACCCCTTATCGCTCCCATCCAAAAGAAATATTTCAAATATTTTTACCTCATCCCATTCCCAAAATCCAAACCACTACCCTCTTCCTCCCCTCGAAAAAAATATTTATTTTTTTTTAAATTCAAACTTTTTTACTAGACCCACCCCCACCCTACCATCCCAATTTAAAAATATATTTCAAATTTTTTTGTACCTCATCTCCTACCCCAAACCTCAAACCCATTTTCCCAACAGAAAAATATTTAATTATTTTAAAAAACTTCAAAATTGTTTCTTAATAGGACCCCCTCCACCCCCCTCCCCCAACCTCTCCCTCTCTCCTAAAAATTAAAATTTTAAAATATATTTTTTCAAAATTTTAAATTTTTTTTAATTCCCCGTCACTCCCCTATCCCAACCCAACCCCTACTAGCCCCCCAACCCCCACCCCTAACAAAAATATTGATTTTAAAAAATAGAATTTTTTTCTTATCCCACCCCTACCACCTATTTAGTCAACCCCAACCCCTACCCACCAGCCTTACTCCTAAAAATAAAATTATTTTTTAATTTATTCTATTAAAAAAATCTAAACTTTTTTCTTCTCCTGCCCTTCTTATTCTATTCATTTTCCTTTTTGGGTTTAATATCTACAAATACTTTTAGAAAGAATATACATGCCCAATTCGAGCGACGAGCATAAAAATATTTGGCAATTTAGCTAAAAGTTATAAAATAATTTGAAAATGATGTGTAAGTGACTCAAGTTTTAGCAGTTGAGTATAGGTGATAATGTAACGATCCTAATCTGGTACCCGAAATTCTACACAGTGCTCATGACCCCGAAGGACCAGAAGCTAACACATGGCTGATATTTGTACCTGTACACTACATAATGCGAAAATGTGCACTAAAAGGCTATAAGGTTCAATACTGAAAATAATTTGAATAATATAACATCTGTGTGGGGTAATAGAACACCTAAAACAAAATTAAAAATACTGAAATACTGAAGTCTGAAACATGTTAGTCTAGAAAGCCTTTAACTGACTGAAACTGTCTGAGTGAGAAGTTGATGGGATATATTCCCAACTAACTCCAACAAATAAACTAAGTAATGATAAAATAGTGAATAATCATGTCATCAAAAGATGAGGACTCACTTTAAACTCTGACAGCTGAGACTGGGATCTATTGCTACTCTGTAGCTAGTGTCTCTGAACCTATAATAGAAGACACCATAGTGAAAATGCATTAGTACTTTGAATGTACTGGTATGCATGTAAGGTGGCTGAATACATGGGTTTCATATGCATGAATAATAATAATAACTGACGAACTATCATGAGTGTGAGAATAAATGAATGAGATATAACAACTGACACTAATACCGTGAAAACATGATTACCGAATCTGAATACTGATGGCATGACATACTGATAACTGATATGACTGATAACTTAAGTGACTGTATCTAACATTCCTAAATCTGATAGAACTATTTTAGTTCCATATTGTATCTGGGTTGGCTGTATCTAACAGTCTAAAATTTCAAGAACTATCCGAGTTCTATTACTAAGATTGATAGACTATATCTGACAGTCCTAATTCTATAACAAGAAACTGTGAGAAGTATTTATCTAATCGGCATGCCCCTAATACGCCATTATGGTCGGGGTCCAATCTATAATCCCAATTATAAGGGTGTCAATACCACTTCACTGGTAAGGACAACATGTGAGTAACCCCCGTATAATAGGTGACTCTAGTGAGAACGGTAGGAACCCTCATATAACAGGTTAATCCACCTCATCTACCCTCATATAGTAGGCTACGATGTCTCAACCTATGTTGGCTACATATTTCTGGAACGCAAGGATTGCTCCTAAGAATCACACCCTCAAATAACAGGTGAGTTCCCATCCTTGGGTTCACTCGATGATAATTTCTACTCCAATCTGAATAGACACTAAACATGATTTACTAAACTGAACATGGGCTGAGTTACTAAATTTTGTTGACTGGTGGAATACTACTGATATCTGACAACTAACTGAGTTTATGAGATCATGGAGATTTTTCCTGAGTCGTAAGACTGTCTGAGTCTAAGGATTCATAGGTTGACTGAGAGTATCATGAAAACATGGCATGGCTCTAGGAACACAGCTAACATTTTGGATACAATTACCCCTAGGACTCGATAGAAGGAAACTGATGAAGCATATCTTACATAAACATATAACTAACATCATAATCTATAATACATTTATAGAAGCATTTCATCAAACATGTGATAGGCATAAAGTTGTACATACATGGGTATTTCATGATATCATGCTTGCTAGGCACTTTTCCTTCACGTAAGCATTTAATCAAACATATTGTAGGCATAGTACATGTAAACATCATTGTACAATAATTAAACATCATAGTTCAATTCTAGTTTCATAGGTTTGTCTGAATCTATATCTATATTAATTAAACCCACTTAGAAATTATCGCCCAACATGGAGTAGAATTCAATTTCTCACTTATCAACATGAACAAAAACTGCCCAATCATGAAATCATAAAGAAAATCCATAACTTGAAGTTGGAAAAAGGGATTCTTGGACTTTATGGATGAAAGAAGTCCATGAATGAACACTATGCATATCTTAGTTCGTGATTTCATGAAGATTGACGGTGAAACCTTATTGAATCTGAATCCCTAAAAGAAACCCTAGCTTGTTCTTGAGAGAAACTTCAGAGAAACTAGTATATATTGGGTGAATAATGGATAAATCATGTGTTAAAGGTCTTAAATAGGGGTAGGAAGTTGACCCTTTTAACCCTGGACGCATTATTTAATTTCAGTAAAAAATTTCTGAGTTGCACCCTTTGTGCGACGCAGAGCTATCACACCGTGTCACTGGATTTTGACAATTGAGAAATAAAGGGATGGCTCAATGAAAATCCATCACGTTGCCCCTTCCTTTATGACCTAGAATTTTGGCACGATGCAGGGAAATCACGCTTAGACACTGGAAAAAGGACAATTCTGAATTTGAGCTCTGGCGCAACATGGAATAATCACGAACCCCTACTAGAATTTTCCAAATTCCATTTCCTCTTGTGGCGTGATGCCCCACTTACTAATATGGTGTTGTTTTATGATAGAAACTTGAAGTAGTCATAACTTCTGAACCGGTTATCAGATTTGGGCGGATCTTATTTCGATGGAAAACTTATTGAATTTCCTATATAACAAGAAGTGGAAATCTTGAAAATTCCTCATGGAATAATCATCATTCAATTTAGAAGCTAATAATAACATTCTTGAGATAAAATTAGCTAGGAAAAATATGGAGTATTACAATGTCTCCCTCTTGAGAATATTCATCCTCGAATGAGACTGACTGAGAGGGGAGAAAAGACAACTGATGTACATACTAAACATAAATAACTGGAACATGATCTCATGGATGACTTGACTACTAACTAAACTTATTATACTGAACATGCATATCTGATGCATGCGTAACTGATTCATGAAAGCATGACTGAGTATTCTGAGGAACTAAGTTTCTCTCAATGAGAATACATGTATAATGCATAATTATATAACTGAGCTGATACATAAATGCATGACTGAATATACAATTGTATTTGATACCAAGTTTGTGATAAACAATGAACATGAAACTGAGTAAGCTTAAGGAGAACTGTTACCTTGATCTTGATCTGAGTTGGCAGAAAAGAGGTGAGAATACTTGGTATGCATGTCTGCTTCTGCTTCCCAAGTATCTACCTCGATTGACTGATTTTTCTAAAGAACTTTAACTAGAGGAACTTCTTTTTTCCTCAGTCTACAAGTCTGATAGTCTAGGATTTCGACTGGAATCTTCTCATAAGAGAGGTTGTTCTTAACATCTATGCTATGAATAGGGACTACAACTGATGGGTCGCCTATGCATTTCTTAAGAATATATACATGGAAGACTGGATAAACTGATACTAGATCTAAAGTCAATTCAAGCTTGTAATCTACTTTGCCTAAGTGACTAATAATTTTGAAGGGACCGACATATTGGTGACTGAGTTTCCCTTTCTTGCCGAACCGCTTCACTCTCTTCATGGGATAATTCTTTAGATAGACATTAACATAAATCTCGGACTCGATATCCTTTCTGTGAATATCTACATAAGACTTATGTCATCTCTGAGCATCCCGGAGTCTATCTCTAATCAACTGGACATTTTCTAAGGGATCGAATACTAAGTCAGGCCCTATGACTGAGGCCACACTAACTTCAAACCAACCGATTGGAGATCTACATCTCCTACCATAGATAGCTTCGAATGGATCCATATGAATACTAGGATATAGTTGTTGTACGCAAACTCGATCAAAGGCAAGTGGTAATCCCAACTACCCTTGAAATCAGTTGTACACACCCATAGCATATCTTCTAAATTCTTGATGGTCCTTTCTTCTTGAACATCTATCCGAGGATGGAAGGTTGTACTAAGATGAACTTGGGTACCAAGACCCTTTTAGAATATTTTCCAGAAGTAAGAGGTAACTGGGTACCTCTGTCCGAGATAATAGATAATGGAACACCATATAATCTGACCAACTCCCTGATGTAGAGTTTGGCATAATCCACTGTTGAATAAGAGGTATGAACTGGAAGGAAATGAGTTGACTTGGCCATTCTATCTATAATGACCCGACTGAATCATGCTGATGACGAGTTTGAGGCAAACCGATTGCAAAGTCCATGTTCACTTCTTCCCACTTTCAGGTAGGAATAATAAACTCCTGCATAGACATACTAGGCTTTTGATGCTCTATTTTAACCTACTGACATAAAGAGCACTTAGCTGCAAACTCTGCAATATCTCTCTTCATCCCACTCCACTAATAGATTTCCTATAAATTATGGTACATCTTTTGGGCCCCTGGATAAATAGAGTAGCGTGCACCATGTGCTTGTGCAAGAATTCGCTGGCTTAAGTCATCTACACCTGGAACACAGAAACGAACCTAACAACAAATAACACCATCTCCTCCTTGGGATAAAACCTCTACTTTTTTATCCTTGACTTACTCTTTCAATTAGACAAGGCTGGTATCTTTATCTTGCTTTTCTTTCACCTCAAAAACTAGAGATAATTCTGAACTACTCTAAACCCATATATCACCCTCTTCTATATTGACTAAGTGAACACCTAGTCTGGCAAGATGATGGACCTCCTACGCTAACTTTTTCTTACTGTCCACAACAGGAGCGACACTACCCATAGACAGTCTACTGAGAGCGTTGGCCACTACGTTGTCCTTACCCAGATAATAAAGGGCCCTCATGTCATAATGTTTCAAGATCTCTAACCACCTTCTCTAACAAATATTAAGATCTTTCTAAGAAAAGATATACTGAAGACTTTTATGATCTGTGAACACATCTACATGAACACCATATAGGTAATGCCTCTAAATCTTCAAGGCAAAAACTACAGCTGCTAAGTCAAGATCATGAGTGGGATAACGCTTTTCATGGGGTTTAAGTTGCATGGAGGTGTAGGCTATGACCTTACCATGCTACATGAGGACACAATCCAAACCTACTTAGGATGTATCATAGTAAACCACGAAACTATCTGAACTATCTGGAAGAGCTAAAACTGGAGCTGAGGTGAGTTGAGTATTCTACTCCAGAAAACTCTTCTCACAAGGATCTGACCACTAAAACTTGACTTTCTTCTAAGTCAATCTGGACATAGGGGATTCAATAGAATAAAATCCTTTAACAAACCATCTGTAATAGCCAACCAAACCCAAGAAACTCCTGATATCTGATGGAGAGACTGGGCGAGGCCAGTTTCTTACTACTTTGGTCTTTTGAGGATCCACTCTAATGCCTTCACTATAAATGATATGACGAAGGAATGCTACTGACCTTAGCCAAAATTTTCACTTACTGAATTTGGCGAATAGCTGATGATTTCTAAGAGTCTGAAGTACAATTCTGAGATAGTCTACATGATTGCGCTTACTACGAGAATAGACCAGAATATTATCTATGAAGACTATGATGAACATGTCCAAGTACTGCTTAAACACATGGTTCATCAGATCCATGAAAGCTGTTGGGGAATTGGTAAGACCAAAGAACATAACTAGAAATTAGAAGTTACCATAATGTGTACGGAAAGCTATTTTTGGAATGTCATATTCTCTGACTCTAAGCTGATAATAGCCTGATCTTAGGTCTATCTTAGAGAAATAACTGGACCCCTGAAGTTGTTCAAACAAGTCATTGATTCTGGGAAGTGGATACTTGTTCTTGATCATGATTTTATTGAGTTAACGATAGTCTATACACATTCTAAGAGAACCATCTTTATTGCGCATGAATAATACTGGCGTACCCCATAGGGAATGTTGGGCCTGATGAATCCCTTATCTAGGAGATCATTCAACTGTTCTTTCAATTCCCTGAGTTCTTCTGGTGCCATTCTGTATGGAGGAATAGATATAGGCTGAGTATCTAGTAGATGATCAATACCGAAGTCTATTTCCATTTTGGGAGGAATTCCTACAAGATCTTCAGGAAAAACATCTGAATATTTATTTTAATTGGAACTGATTCAAGACTAGAAGTATCAGAACTAGAGTCCTTAACTCAAACAAGATGATAGATACATTCCTTAGGTATCATTTTCCTTGCCTAAAGGTAGGAAATAAGTTGACCTCTAAAAGTAGATACACTACCCTTCCACTCTAGGATAGGTTCATTCGAAAACAAAAATTGGACTATTCTATTTCTGCAGACGATTGTTGCATAGCAGGAATGAAGCCAATTCATGCCGAGAATGACATCAAAATCAGTCATCTCTAATTCAACTAAGTCTGCTGAGGTGGCTTTCTAAAATATCATAATTGGGCAGTTCCTGTTTACCCGTCGGGCTATGATGGTTTTACCCACTAGGTTAGTGACTGAGAAGGGCTCTGCTAGAATTTTGGGACTGACTCCAAAGTCAACGGCTATATAAGGAGTGACAAAAGATAAAGAAGCTCCTAGATCTAGCAAAGCGTAAACATGCACATGAAAGATCTGTAATATACCAGTAACTATATTAGAAGAATTTTTCCTGATCTTATCGAATATGAAGAGCATAGAGACGATTTGGTAATTGCCCACTAGTAGCACTGAAGGTGGCACCCTACTGATTTAGGCGATCGAACTGAGCTGAGGAATGGTTCTGCTAACCTTGAGGACCTGGCTAAGGACAGTCTCTGACTCTGCGGCCTAGCTTGCCATATTTGAATCAAACACCACAGCCAACTCTGCAAATACCCTGGTGGTTCTTGCCACAAGTATGGCAAAGAGAATAGGCACAGTCACTGCTAACACTGCCCTAAAACTTAGCCTTATCTTTGTTACCCTCTCTGAACTTAGGAACGAGAGAACTGGCTGAAGAAGGAGATGGAACTGATGACTTAGGACGAAACTTAGAATGGTTTCCTCTTTCTGATTTATGCTGATCAAAGTTAAAACTACCTATCGTTGCTTTCTTATTATGCTTCTCCCTCATCTTAATCTTTTGCACCTCTATCTGCTAAGCATGAGTCATAAGCCTAGCTAAAGTTATATCACTATTCAGTATGGCGGATCATTACTCATTAACCACACTATCATTCACTCCTGAAACGAACTTACTTATTTTGGCCCTGCTATCTACGACCATATGAGGGGTATATCTGACTAATTGAGAAAACTTAAGAGAATACTTTTTCACTATCATGTTTCCCTGACTGAGGTTGATGAATTCTAACACCTTAGCTTCTCTAAGCTCTAGGGGGAAGAATTTATCAAGGAAAGTAAAAGAAAACTCCTCCCACTCAACTGACCCTTCATCATCTGCCCTTTCTGACTTCCACTATTTGAACCAAGTATGAGAAACATCATGCAATTGATATGTAGTTAGCTTATTACTGTCAACAGTAGTCACCCCCATGATTTCTGTCACCTTCTACACCTGATCTACGAATTCTTGAGGGTCCTTATCTGTCTTAGACCCAAGAAAGGTTGGAGAATTCATTCGGGTGAAGTCCTGAATCCTAGCTGCAGTAGAATTGGCTATTAGGTTGGACAAAATAATAGCTGGTCATTCATTCTAGGCTGCTACTGAATGAGCAAGATTTGTGAATGTGGCTCTTAACTTTGCATAAGAAATATGTTCGCCCAAAGTTTATTTGGGCTGAGGGGCAATCTGATTCCCGTTTCTTTATTTAGAAGGCATGTCCTGTAGAAGAAATAGAGAAATGGATTAGACTGAGAGATTGGCCTGAGATTATGCTCACTGTGTAGAGAATAATAGAACATCTATGTGGGGTAATAAAATACCCAAAACAAAACTAAAAATATTGAAGTCTGAAACATGATAGTCTAGAAAGCCTCTAACTGACTGAAACTGTCTAAGTAAGGATATGATGGAACAAGTTCCCAACTAACTCTAACTAATAAACTAACTAATAAGATAATAGAGAATAATCATTTCCTCAAAAGATGAGGACTCATTCTTACTCTGACTATTGAGACTGGGATCTACTATTGTACTGGAGCTCGTGTCTCTGAACCTATGGTATAAGACACCATAGTACAAATGCGTCAGTACTTTAAATGTACTAGTATGCATGTGAGTTAGGTTGAATGCACTGGATTCATATGCATTAATAGTAATAATAACTGACTAACTATCATAAGCGTGAGAATACATGTATGAGATATAAAAACTGACACTAATACCGTCAAAACATGATTACTGAATCTGAATACTAATGACATGACATACTGGTAACTGATATGATTGATAACATGAGTGATTGTATCTGATAGTCCTGAATCTAATGGAACTATCTGAGTTTCGTAATGTATCTGGATTGACTGTATTTGACAGTCCTAAATCTAAAGAACTATCTAACTTCTATTACTGAGATTGATTGATTGTATCTGACAGTCTTGATTCTGTAACATGAAATTATGGGAAGTAGTTATCTAACCGACATGCCCCTAATATGCCATTATTGCTGAGTTGAGGTCCACTCTGTAAGCCCAATTAGAAGGGTGTCAATACCGCACCACTGGTAAGGACAACATGTGAGTAACCCTCATATAACAAATAACTCTAGTGAGAATGGTGGGAACCCTCGTATTATAGGTTAAGCCATCCCATCTACCCTCATATAGCAGGCTATGATGACTCAACCTATGCTAGCTACATAGTTATGGAATGCAAAGATTGCTCCTAAGAATCACACCCTCATATAACAGGTGAGTTCCCATCCTTGGGTTCACTCGGTGCTAATTTCTACTCCAATCTGAATAGACACTGAACATGATTTACTAAACTTAACATGTGCTGAGTTACTAAATTCTGTTGACTGATAGAATACTACTAATATCTGACAACTAACTGAGTTCATGATATCACGGAGATTTTTACTAAGTCATAAGACTATCTAAGTCTAAGGATTCATAGCTTGACATACATTATCAGGAAAACATGACATGGCTCTAGGCACATAGCTAACATTTCAATTTCTCATTTATCAAAATGAACAAGAACATCCCAATCAATAAATCATAAAGAAAATCCATAACTTGAAGTTGGAAAAAGGGATTCTTGAACTTCATGGACAAAAGGAGTCCATGAATGAATACTATGCATACCTTAGTTCGTGATTTCATGAAGATTGATGGTGAAATATTCTTGAATTTGAATCCCCAATAGAAACCTTATATTGTTCTTGCGAGAAACTTGAGAGAAACTAGTGTATTTTGGTTGAAAAATGGCTAAATCACATTTTAAAAGGCTTAAATAGGGGTGGAAAGTTGACCTTTTTAACCCTAGACGTGTCATTTAATTTCAGTAAAATTTTCCTGAGTTGAACCCTTGGCATAATGCGGCGCTATCACGCTGTGTCACTGGATTTTGACAATTGGGAAATCGAGGGATGGCATGATGCGGAGCCATCACGTTGCCCCTTCCTTTATGACCTGGAACTTTGGCGCGACGCGGGGTAAATCGTGCTTAGACACTGGGAAAAGGACAAGTATAAATTTTAACCTTGGAATTACGAGCCATAATTGTATACCCCTACTAGAATTTGTCAAATGCCATTTCCTCTGGTGGTGCAGCGCGCCACTGACTAATATGGCCCTATTTTACGACGGTAACTTGAAGTAGTCGTAACTTCTAACCCGGTTATTGGATTTGGACGGATCTTATATTGATGGAAAGCTTATAGAATTTCCCATATGAAAAGAAGTGAAAATCTTGAAAATTTCTCATGGAATAATCATCATTCTATTATCTTAGTGATCGGTTGCATGCTTATCTTAGTGATTCACCTAGGCCGGTGTTAACGGTGTACGTGGTTGAAAAACTAAGACAGAAAAACAACCAGAATGTAGAATAAGAACAACAACAAGATATTTTATTGATAATCTAGATGATCTAGATATGAATATTCTAAACAATGATCAAACACCTATGCCCATTGTTGCGAGAAATATCGTAGGCTATTCTTCTCAATCAACATAGTCGGGTAATCATTAGGATGACGAGACATTCTTTTACAAGGGAATGTAATTCAAGGATAAGAAATAACTATCTAATTCATTTTTTATTGCTTGGTTGAAAAAATATTTCTGAGTAAAGAAGGTGATTAATTTCAGCAAAGTCTTTTCCTTCAAATGTGCTAATCCAACTTGCTAGTGGTGGTTGAGGGCTGTGATATACTTAATCTATAAAAGAATTGTCATTTCTGTTTCTCAAAAGTATCACACATATGGTTTAAAGCATATTACAGGCCAAAATCCTTACGCCAAGGCACAGGTCCTCGATCAATATTTCTAGAATAGATTCCCCAATGACAAAGGCCCTTCTAGAAGGGATATGTCCAATCAATCCTTATAGAATTTGGGTGTTACAGCTAGTTATTGAAATATATATACATCCATTGGGATTTCCAAGTACTTCATTAGGGGGACACACAATCATAACTATGCAATCCTAGATGTGTACCATTACATGCTTGAGTCCATAAATCTCGAAAGTAAGAAAGGGTTGCATATTGATGAAAACAGAAGGTTCAAGTACTTTTTTGTATCCT
Organism: Capsicum baccatum var. pendulum; assembly: GCA_030864225.1. Classification (NCBI taxonomy): domain Eukaryota; kingdom Viridiplantae; phylum Streptophyta; class Magnoliopsida; order Solanales; family Solanaceae; genus Capsicum; species Capsicum baccatum. Next base: position 46,852,318 of record CM061557.1, read on the forward strand.
ATGGTTCTTGGATTCTTAGTTTTCAATATTTGAGAAAAGTCATAGACATCGACGGGACCGTCTTATGGAGCAAGTATAATGGAGTTTTGCTAGCGGTGGTGGCACAGGAAGTGGAGAAACACATCTTTCTTGTCAATTTTTATGCAGCAGACAAGGAATGTGATGCCTCATATGGATATCTTTTTAAAAAATGCAAAGCTGCATCAAAGATACCAAAGATTTGTGTTTTACTTTGAATAGGAATCCAAGTATTCCAAAGATGGGTTCAATTTTTTACACTTTAGCTCACTTTGGTTATTGCATGAGGCATCTTGGAGATAATATTCAAAACAAGTTTTACAATGAAAGGGTTGTGATCCATTTTTTAGAGAAGCTAAAGTATATAGTAGAGATGATTTTATTGACCATTTCAATCAAATAATTGATATGCATACCAAGGCAAAAGAACATCTCGTACGTCTCAATTTTTTGAGATAGAGCCAGGCATTTTGTCTGTCAAATAGGTACATTCTTATGAATTTAATGTCTTGTTTGAGTTACACATTTAGTATGATATCGTAATAAGTGATTCATTTGTATAGGTATAATATTAGTACATCAAACCTAGTTGATTCAGTGAATTCATTGTTTGGCATTGAAATAGAATTTTCCATAGTGGTGCTATTTGATGAAATAAACAAGAAGTATTGCAAATTGTTTCACGAAAGGCATGTGCATTTCGCAAACGGAGGAACCAAATTTTTTCTAGAAGTAGAAAACAAATATCAACTAACATTAGTTTTGGGATAGGTTATTCTCTTATACAATAGAAGATTACAAGTTCAGTATCGATGGTCATGGTGATGTTTTCACAGTCAATCTTCAAACAATATCTTGTACGTGCATTGTTTTTGACTTGGTCAAAATACCCTGTCCACATGCTATCGCTATTCTTCGAGCACAATATAATTCACAATATTGAACTAAAATTTATGAGTGCTCGTCTCCATATTATTCGGTAGAAAGATATACAATGGCATATAGTAAGAATATTAATATGGTGCCTCCCAAAGATCTTGAAATGTTCCCATAGAGCTTTTGGGGAGATTAATACTGTAACGCCCCGAGAGTACACTCTAGGCGTCACACGGTGCTTACAGTCTCGAGGGACCATAAGCTAACCCATGACTAATATTTGCTGTGAAAAATAGGCTGAAATACCATAAGGTTCAAAATTTGAAATACTACTAAAACATCAAACTGTAATTACAATCTATAATACTAAACCGTATATGAAAACTAGTCTGAAAAGCCTCTAAATGAACGATCTGAAAGTGGATTTGATGGGACAAGCCCCTAACTAACTCGAACTACTGAACTCCTGATAAACTAAAATACTAAAATAAAAGCACTTCGTCGATAGATGAGGACTCACTACTAAATATGTGACTGCTGACTGGATCTACCTAAGTGCGGTCAGGAACTTGAGCGTCTAAACCTCTGATATGAGATATCACAGCACAAAGAAATAGTATCCAATTAGTACGTAGAATATACAGGTATACTAGATGAGGTAAGGCTGAATGCAAGGGTTCATATGCCAGAATAATAACTGACTAAATGATATAGAGTAATTGAATATGGGAGTACATGGATAGATAAAATACTGTGAATACTTAATATGTAATACTGTGTATATATATACAATATAACTGAGCTTTTCTAAACCTAAGTACTGAGTTCTGATAACTGAGTAATTAATATTTAAAGTTACTGATAACTGATTTCCTAATACTGATTGACTATGTCTGACAGTCCTGATTCTATAAGATTGAAGTGAGTAATAAACTGAACACTAAAATTGAAACTGTAGGAGGTAATCATCTAACTGACATACCCCTCTCTGAACTGAGTGGTGTCCAACCTGTAACCCTAGATGGAAGGGTGCTAATATCATACCATGGGTACTAACACTGGAAAATTAAGATGCTAAGCCTATCTGACGAGAGACACCTTGGTGGAGCCAAGCCTAATCTGATGGGTAACCCCTGGGAGGTAGTCAAGCCTAGTCTGGCGGGTAACTTTTCATCCTATGCTAGCTATGCAATTCTAGAGTAAAGGGACTGCTACTAATGACTTTGCCTCTCTGACAGGGAAGTCGTCATCCCTACACTCGCTCAGTGCTAAATCCTACTCCCAACTGAACGACACTCAATGGAGTATACGGAACTGATACTGAGTTTACTCAGTTTTCCTGAGTTCTATAACTGACTAAGTTCTACTGAGTTTTTTAGATGACTGAATTCTGTTGATCGTGATATGGCTGATACTATTCAATAACTAACATTGGCTCCAAGTAAACAGCTAGATTATCAGGTATTAAATACCCCCAGGACTCGATAGCATAAAAAGAAAGGCATAGCACAATCTTGAATAACATACCAATGTTCACTTGGTCATAATTCATTCATAAATGCATTTCATCAAACACTTGTAATGCATTAATTTGTACATAAATGGGGAATCCATGCTAACATATCATAACTACACCATTCAATTAACATAGACATTTCAACAGACACTTAAAAGGCATAACTTTAGCATGATAGTACTTTAAACATGTAGTGATGGCATAAGTTCAACACTAGAGTCACCAATGAATAACAAATGTACAACTAACTCAATTAAGAATTTTGGTAAACACCTAGGAGGCGTATTCTTGTACTTGGGCATGAATAACATATTTATACATCATGACTACATTCATTAATTAACAATTCAAGGGTTTGGAAATGGGAATTACAACAATTATATACATAATCTCTTTTATTTGTGAAAACTGCAATTAAATCTTGAATTGAAACCCATACAAATAGCATGAACATAAAAACAACCCAATTGATACATGGATTTAAAGAAACTATTAACTTGAGATTTTAAAAAGGATTCTTGAACTCCAAGGGTGGAAGAAAACCCAAGGATGAACACCTAACATCCCTGAGAATAAGAGTTCTTGAAGGTTCTTGGAGGATTTCTTGAGGATTGATCTTGATTATTGAAGCTAGGGTTTTTGCCACTTTTTGAGAGAGTGTTTTAATCTTGAGAGAAAGTGAGGAAATAATGATACAATGGGGTATTTAGGTCATAATTTCATGTTTAAAGGATGATCTAGATCATGAAAAAAGACCTTATTACCCCTGGAAAGTTTTAAATTTTCATTACTGAAAAACCGATTTAGGCACTTGGGGCGACGTGCCACTATCGTGCCATGCTACTGGAATTCACTAGAAACTATTTTAAAAAGGAATACTAGGAATTTAACCTGTGACACGATGCGGTACAATCACGGTCCCTCACTGGAAACTGAAAACTGGGAACTGGGACATCACCGCGACGCGTCATGATCACGTTGCCTTACTGGAATTGGACAATTATGAATTGGCTAGTGGCGTGATGCAGTGGTACACAGAGCTTCACTGAAAATTGGCAAATTCCATTTGTCCTGGTTCCCGATGAGCCGGAGTTCCAGTTGGCACACTGTTTTACTAAAATGGGTCTAACTCTTCATCTGGGTGTCGGATTTGGGCGAACCTAATATCGTTGGAGAGCTAATTGAATTTCCTACGCAATGGCAGGTTCTAAACTGAAAAATATTAAGTATTTCATAAATTTTATATCGGATTAATCATGTACTACGACTTAAAATAAGCTAGGGAAATACGGCGTATTACAAATACCTCCTCCACGTATTTACCCAAGCACTATCAATCCGCAAAGAAGACAATATAAGAGGAGGCATGGTTTCAGAGAATCAGTTCCATTGAGAAAAAATAAGTGCTTTGTATGTAAGAATGTTGGACACAAAAGAACTACATGCCCAGATCGTAATCCACCATGATCATTGTAATAGCAAAACTTGTGTTGTTATTTATTATGAACTTTGATATTTTTAACTCATTATTGTAAATGTAAATGTTATTATTTATTATATAAAATATATTTTTTATTAACTAGTGCATCACTAAAAATAGGTACAACAGGAACTAAATACAACAGACGACAAAATTATATTCTGCAGACTACCCATCTGTTGCAACAGATGGATATTTGCTGGAAGAACACAATTCAGTTAACAAAACTGGAATGTGTTCTTCCAATAGATGAAAGTTCTATTGAAACAGATGGGTAATCTATTGAAGCAACACAATACAGTTCTTGCCATTGGTTTATGTTTTTCCAACAAATGACAATCTGTTTTAATAAATGGTCCATATTTTGAAAGTAAACTCTTGTTATAGCTACTAAATACAAAATTGTAGTAAATTCTCAATCCCTACCTCCAACCGTCGACATGTTAAGAAGGTGAAATAGACAGAATGAAAATTAAATAAGAATTAAAAATTCTAAGTTGACCAAACATCAATTCTTTCACTAAACAAATACAAAATACATTAGGTAGGTAGATGAGATATAAATTAAAAAAATTGCATATGCTAAAAGAAAAAACATAACCTAATTATTATTATCATCTTTATCATTATTATTATAACCTAATTATTATTATCATCATCGTTATTATTATTATTATTGTCAGACGGCCAATTGTTATTCGACAGCAGTAGGGCCCTCCTTAGCCTGCGAATCTCTCATAGCATCCTTCCTCTCATGGCGCCCAACTCCCACTGCAAGTTATTAACCTACCTCTAAGTTCCCGCACTATGTCGTGCAAAATAATAATGTCCCAAATAGAATCAACCATAGCTAGAACATGCATGAATTAACAAAAAATGTAAATACAAAAGCAGAGAAAAGATTTTGAATGTAATACGATGTAGACTACAAATTGGATATATTTACACCATAAAAGAATTACCTGAGTCAGGAAAAGTAATCTGGTCTTTGAAAAGAAGTGGTTGAAGATTTAATATGAAAGACAAGATACAAAAAATTAATTAAGTGTAGTAGAATGAACGAGTAAGGAGGGACCTATTTATAGAGGATTGAATTTGAATGTGTTACGTATAAAAGCATGACGGTTCACCTCCATTTTATTAATTACATTCAATATGGTGACTTTTTTATTACTGTGAAAAGTCACAACTTAATTAAATCAAGTCGGTAACTTTTTTATTATTGTGACAAGTCATGATTCTTCAGCTTCTTAATATTTATTAGTTCTTAAAATTAAATAACCATTTTCTCAATGTAATAATTGAAGACTTGTCACCTTTTTAATAAATGTTTCTTTTAATAATATTCGTTTTTATTGATTTGTGGCAGCAGATGTTCCATTGTTTGTATCAGATAATGATACAAAATCAAAATATGAAAACTAATGATGATATGAAAAAGTAAAGATAATCGAAGAGACAGATAATTAGACACAAGAAAAGAAGTAACTAAGAACAAATACAATCTAATCAAACACCTAATTTCTACGGTGAATAAGAGGGAGATGAACTCCATTTAAACCAATGTTTCTAAACCAAAGTTCAACAAAAGTTGTCCAATACTCTCACTCAATGTAGTAGCATTCACAATTCATCAATACTTAAGCAAAACTTAGAGAAGGAGATAGCCTCCAAAGTATTATAGTTTAGGATAATAATTACAATTTTAGGGCCCTAAAGTGACCCAATTGCAAGAAAATGCCCACTACGGGATGTTTTGATCCACTGTTGACATGCTAAAGCAGACCAAAAGCAAATCAAAAGTCCCTTAGGCTCAAGTCCTTTCCAAGGGGCTTTCTAGCCTTGTTTTTCCTACCTTTTCCTCCTTCAACAATCCTTGGACCAATGTGAGTGCGATCATCAAGAAATGATACCCTCTTGATTATAAGGAGGCTTCTTCAATTACATCTTACTTCATGAACAATCCTTGGATCCTTTGAAGCTCCTGGTCTTGACTTCTAATGAATGGCTTGGAGATAATTTGAATTATATTATATTCTCCATCTTGAGAAGAATTTGACCTCAAATTCAAAGTTTTATCATATTCTATCATGTCAAAGAGTGAAAGATCACACACATTAAAGGTATTATGCACTTGATATTCTAGAGGAAAGTCAATCTTATAGGCATTGTCGTTTATCCTTTCAAGCACTTGAAATGGACTATCACCTCATGGCAGCAATTTTTCTTCTCCTTTTGTTGGAAACCTATCCTTACAGAGGTGAACCCAAACCCAATCACCCCGTTCAAGCACAAGCCACTTCCTTCTCTTGTTTACTCTTTTGGCTACCTCTCGATTCTTCTTTTCAAGGGAAATTCTCACCTTCTCATGCAAATTTTTCATGGTTTTTGCCCTATTATCTCCATATAAGCTTATCACACATCACTAGTAAAAGGAGTAAGATCTAAATGGGTAAGGGGTTAAAACCATAAACATATTCAAATGGAGTCATAACAATAGTTGATTGGATAACACGATTATAAGGAAATTTTACTAAAGGTAGGTGGTCCTCCCAAGAGGAAATTTTTCCTTTAACTATGGTGAACATTGGGCACAAGGTTATATTTACCACCTCCATTTTCCCATCTATTTGTGGGTGGAAAAATGTTGAGAAAAGCAATTTGGTGCCAAGCCTTCCCCATAACGACCTCCAAAAGTGACTAAGGAACTTAGAGTCCCTATCACTAACAATGGTCCAAGGAATTCCATGTAATTTGACAACTTGCTCAGTAAACAAAGAATCCACATTAGAAGCATCATCAATTTTAATATATGGAATGAAATGGGCTAATTTTGAAAACCTATCAACCACAAGAAAAATGCAATCTCTACCCTTCCTTGTCCTAGGCCATCCCAAAACAAAATCCATAGAGAAGCCAAGCCATAGTTATTGAGGAGTGGATAGTTGGGTGTATAATCCTTAAGGAAGAAGGAAGGATTTCAAACTTCTTCAATCTATGCATTGGCCACAAATTCAAGAAATATCTTGATGCATCTTGGGGCAATAGAACTATTCCTCTATGATTCCAAGGGTCTTGTCAATTCCAAAGTGACTCATCATACCCCCATCATGTGCCTCTATTTTAAAAAATTCTCTCCATGAGCTAGAGGGAACACACAACCTTCTTTCTTTGAACAATAAACCATCAAACTTGGAGTAGGGATTAGAAGAACTATCCCTCTCCCATCTTTCCCTACCCTATGTCCCATAATTTTGATAGATTTGAGAAAATTTAGTGTTCTTCGGGTAAAATTTTTTTAGACTCTCAAATCCTATCAATTTAGAAGACAATGTAGAGATAACCTCATGCTTCCTAGGCAATGCATCAGCTACCTTATTTTTCTTTCTCTTTTGTGTTGAATTACATAAGGAAAAGTCTCTAGGAAAGAATTCCAGTTGGCATGTCTTTTATTGAGTTTATATTGAGCCCAAATATGTTTCAAGGACTCATGATCAGTTTAAATCTCAAAATCCTTAGGACACAAATAATGCTGCCAATTACCTAAGGCTCTAATCAAGGCGTATAACTCTATATCATAGGTGGAATAATTTAGAGTTGCGCCCTAAAGCTTTTCACTAAAATAGGCAATAGTTTTATGATCTTGTATTAATACGGCACCTACTCCTACCTTACATCACATTTAATCTCAAACATCTTATCAAAATTGTATAATTTTAATAAGGGGCGAAGCTAATCAGAGCCTTCAAAGCATAAAATGCATTGGCTTTCTCATCATCCCATTTAAAATGTTTATCCTTATAGGTCACCTCGGTCAAGGGAGTGGTGATGGTACTAAATCCTTTGAAAAATTGTCTATAAAACCTAGCCAACCAATGGAAGCTTCTTACTTCACCAATGGATTATGGAGTTGGCCAATTACAGATGGAATCTATTTTAGATTCACCCACCTCGACTCCTCTTAAGCTCATAACAAATCCCAAGAAAACAACTTCATTCACACTAAAAGAACTTTTTTCAAGATTAGCATACAACGTCTCTTCTATAAGCACTTCAAAAACATTTTGCAAATATAATATTCTTCAAGGGATTTTCTATAAACTAGAACATCATCAAAGTATACCACAACAAACTTCCATATGAATGGCTTCATCACATGGTTCATCAATTGCATAAAGGTACTAGGAGCATTGGTGAGGCCAAAAGGCATGACAAACCATTTATATAGACCAAACTTGGTCTGGAATATGGTCTTACACTCATTACCTGGTTGTATATGGATTTGGTGGTACCCGCTCCTAATATCTATCTTAGAAAACACAAAAGAACAATTCAACACATCAAACATATCATCCAAATGGGGAATTGGGTGATGTTACTTTACCATTATTTTATTGATGGGTCGGCAATAAATGTATATGTGCTATGTTCTATCTTTCTTTACCACTAGCAACACCAGAACAACAAATGGACTCATGCTCTATTTGATGTATCCCTTGTTGAGGAGTTTCTCAACTTTCCTTTGGAGCTCTTTTGTGTCCTTTGGTAGTTCGGTGTAATACCCTATATTTTTTCTTGCTTAAATTTGTTCCTAAAATGTTAAAGGATAGCTTCCAAAATGAATAAAATTTACTCTATGTTGAATTTTCAAGGTTTTGACTTTTCATCATGTGGGAAATTGAATAAGATTTCCATCAATACCAAATTCGCGTAAATCCGACACTCGGTGAAAGAGTTATGGCATTTTTAAGTTGACAGTGTGTCACCTAGACGCTCAGCGCATCGAGCAGCTAAGTGTAACACCCCGATTCTGGTACCCAGAATTATACATGGTGCCCATGACCCAAATGGACCACAAGCTAACACATGACTGATATTTGTACCTGTACACTACATAATATATGTATACAAATGCGGAAATAAAGGCTAGAAGGACATAAGGTTCAAATATGATAAAAATATAACATTTGGGTAGGGTATGAAATACCCAAATAAACTGTAGTAAACTGTCTGAAACATGATAGTCTGAAAAGCCTCTAACTGTCTGAATAAGGAGTTGATGGTATATGTCCCCAAATAACTCCAACTACACCCCGATGATAATTTTGCTACCTCTTTACTCTTACTCCAAGTGTTAGTAGATGTTACCCTTTTGGTTTGTAAGTTTCCCTTTATTTGATATCCCTCTCAATCTCAAAGGTTGCTTGGAAGATTTCTTATATGGTCTCAAACTTGTGGATAGTTATGCATGAGGAGATATATTTATTCAATCTAACCTTGAGTGTATGATGTCATGTTTTATGTTCTCTCGATAGTCGAGATTCAAAATAAATTATTGTAATTCACCATATTAGGCCATAACACTCTTTCTACCTTGCCTCAAGTGGTACAACCTAGCAAATAGCTCATGTCAATACCTCTCTAGAACATACCTTTGTCTCATGAATACCTTCAATGCATCACATGGAGGGGGTTGTCCTTCATTCAACATATTTTCAAATCTCTTGACATAATACCACCATGTGTTGGCATACCCTTCAAAATGGGCTATGGGATAGCAACTCTTCTTCTCTTCAGTGATATCATTAACTTGGAATATCCTTTCACAAGAGAACTCCCATGAGAGATAAACTTCAGGATCACTTTTTCCTTTTAATGTTGGAAGAATAACCTTGATTAAATTGATAACCATATCTCAATACCTATTACCTTGTTGGTTCCATTGATCATAACCTAGATGTCTATTTCTCAAGTTTTCTCTACCATTAGGCACTGGAAAATATCTTCGTCCTCGACCTCAATAACCTCATTGATCCATTATTCTACTTCTCATTTATTTTACCAACATGTCGGCTTCATTGAATGCTCTAAACTCCACTTGTTGTTCTTCCCTTTATTCTTCATCTATATAGATGGGTTGATTTTTTTAAGGGGTGCTTGGAATGGCAAAATTTGGTTAAGTAGAGGTTAGGATATTTGGGTTCAAGATTTATCATATGAATCATCTATTGCAATAGAAAGATCATCTGTTGCATAAATTATTTGTGTTAATATGTAACCCAACGAACAACAAACTATTATATGATTTAAATATATCTATCATTTTTTATAGGTTGTGTATCCATGGATCGTGCCTACTGAGTAGGAGTTGGAGATGACTTCTTTAATTACTCTAGGTCAACCTAATATTCTGGCTCTTTATGACCAATCTTCTGCAACAAATCTAGTCATTATGATAAGCATGTTTATGTTCAAGAAAAAATAAATATGTTTGAAAACAGCCCTTACACAGGTCGTTCTTTCCCTTACACAGGTTTCTCTAACCTTTGCATTGGTCCCTTCCACCCTTAAAATGGTCCTTCTCACCCCTGTTCATCCTCAAATTCTCATTGCAAATGCAAAGAGTGCATGGAAAGACAGGATAAACTTATTGAAAAGTAGAGGCTATTATTAAAGTTGTCCAGGAATTGAAATCCAAGAGGGGTTTCATACAATCAAAGAAGGTGAGTGAGCCATACACTTCTAGTGGCAGTTAGGAAGAAGAGAAGAGCAATTAGACATATACTCTCCAATATAAAATCAAAAGAATTATAACTCTTTCCTCTCCAAAAGTTGTTGAAGTTCAGGGGCCATTGAATAAGGTGGATATATACATGGAACTTGATAAGAAACAGAAGGTTATTCTACGAAACACCATGAATTTCAAGAAATGTGAAACATTTTACACCATGAATACCTTTTTCCCCAAGACTTCAAGAATATAACATGTATGCATAAGTGGTACGTGGATAAGGTAAGTTTACTTTTCCTAACCTAGCCTTATAATCTACTCCATGAAGAATAAGCTATGCAATAGATGTTTCATCTATTACGACAACTGGGCATTCTGGTACAACTGGTGGTGGTTCCGTTGCAATAGATTACCTATTTCTTGCATAAGTTGCATTAGATGAGTAACCTATGAATATATTCAGAGAACCCTCTGCAACAGATGGACCATCCATTGCATCTTTCTACTTTGTTTTACTTTTTTTTATAATTACTAACCTATTTACAATTTATCTTCTTATATCAGAGTATGTTGATGAAATTTTCTTCCTTATGAGGGGCAAAAAATTAGCGTACTCGGATGCTTATGTTGCTGCCGCTAAGATAATGGACCTCAACTTCTACAATAATTTCAAGGTCAGGTACGATGAGCTCATTAAGCTAGTGTCAACTCCCAATGGCCAGGTATTTAATCCATTAGTTTTTGGATTCCAATGGGATAAAGATATGATTAAATATGTTAGACGAAACTATAATACCCTATACTAATCTTAGCTCTGTTCAACGTTTAGTTGCATGCATAAGGGGCTTAAGGCTTGAAGATTTCACTAAGTTTTGGGGACTTAGTCATCCATAAAGCCTCTACACTTTGAGGATTTTTAATTTGGTCTTCCAGACCTCGAGACATTGGTTTTTTAGTTAATTTATGTTCAGGGATGTAAGAAGGTTGTCTCAGAGAAGTTTTGGATTTTTCAAACAAGGTTTGGGGCATGTTTGGATCACAAAACCAGAGGGTTACTATGATAAGCCTGTGTCGCGGGGCTGTATTCCTATATTCATGTTTATTGCATCGTGGTTAAGGAATTCAATAACCATGATTAGGCAACATTGCAGTGACATTGTTGTGTCCATCTTTTTATTTAAATGGTTGAGGGGAAATTGGGTCTTTTTCCCTCAATCCAAATCATCCATAACAAAAATTAGAACATTATTAAGGGCATTATTTTCCCTTCTTCTCCAAATCCCACTCAATAAGACTCTCCCCTTTCCCTAAGATCACAAATTCAATTTTTTATTCCCTAAGAAATCAAGAATTCAAGTTACCCAAGTTCAACAACCTTCAAAAAAGCATTAAAATTGATATTTCTCTTTCAAGTTAGAGGTTTAAAGTGTGTGTGATGTTCATCCATGGTCTCTTTTCACCCATGGAGTCTAAGAACCCTTTTTGGGTTTTAAATCATGAGTTTTACATGTTTAATTTGAATTATCTCTATGAATCTCTTGTTAATTCAATTACAAGTTCTGTTTATGAGTGTTTTCAAGTAGAATGAGACATTGCATGTTATGAATGTTGAAATCTTCACATTAAATCCCTAAGTTATGATTTTAGTCTTTTAATCATGTTATTCTCACATTCTTTACCTATTCACATGCTTAAGTTCGTGACTCTTATGTGTTTGATGAAATGTGTAAGTATTGGGTTTTGAATAATGAAACCCTATTATGGTTTTAAATCTTTTATATGGCATTGTTAGTACTTCCATTCAGTTTTGGTGGGTTGTGAACACCTGATACTTATGTGTTTTACATAAATTCAGCTTTTCAAGTACTCAGACAGTTAATCCATGAATCTTATCAGTATACTCAGATTTCTTATTCATGATGAGCTCTATTAGTTATGTAATAACATTCAGTTGAGTTTAGTTCAGTTCAGTACCAGTGTTAGTTAAGTTGGGAGTAGGATTTGGCATCAAACGAACCTAGGGATAGGTCCTCATCCTCCAGTTAGGACTAGATCCTTAGTTGAAATCCCTAAGTTCTAGAACTACATAGACATCGTAGGATTATGAGATGTCACCCACCAATTTAGGACTGACACTCTTTTCGAGATCACCCACTAGTTTAGGACTGAATACCTTGTCCTTTGGGATGGAGATTATTAGATCCACAAATCTAGTGTTAGTACCCATGGTATGGAACTGACATCCTACCAGCTGGGGTTACATGTTTAACCCCAATTAGCTCAGATTGAGGCATGTCGGTTAGATGATACCTCCTACCATCTCAGTTCAGTATTAAGTTTATCTTTAGTTTAGGTTTACTTGACTAAGTCTACAAACTTTCAGATATTTAGTTTTATAGCTTTTAGTCTTTTAGATTACTGATTATCTCAATAATATAACAAATATACACTTAGTCTTGCATTCACAGATATTATAGTTTTCATGCTTTCATGTTCAGTTATTTTATGCTATTCAGTTAGTTCTTATTTCATATGCACAATACCCCATGTATATTGACTGTCCTAATCTCATATAGTAGTATGTTCAAAGTACTGACTACATTCTTTTCTTTGCGCTATGATATTTTATATCATATGTTCGGACGGATAGTTTACCTACCACAATTAGACAATTTAGTGTAAGCCAGCAGCAGTAGTGGTGAGTCCATGTCCATCGAGGACATATCATAATTATTTAGTTATCTTAGTATTTATTATTTTTAGTTAGTTGTAGTTAGATGGGGGCCTTTAACTTCAACTCCCTAGTCATTTTAAAGGCTTTCACACGTCTAGACAATCAACTAGATAGTCAGCCGTTTGTTTCAGTAGTGCTAGATGTTTTTGTTAAATAGTTGGTTTCTAGTGTTTTTTCAGTTGTTCAGACATAGTTTGAAGAGTTTTGCAGTATTCAGATTTTAGTAATATGTTAGTTTATTTTCCGTTTATGTATTTTGTTACTATTCATTTAGTTCTCACAACAGGTCTTAGTCCATAGGTTAGGGTATGACCCTCGAGGTCGTAAGCACCATTGTCATGACTAGGGCTAACCTCGTGTCATGAAAAAACTTGGTATCAGAGCCTAAGGTTTTAGAGTGTCCTAGGGAGTCTGAAAGTTGCATTGAGTAGTCTTGTACACGGGTGTGACGTGTGCCACACTTTTGAACAAAAGGCTATGAAATATTTTTGGAAAAGTTTTCCTTCTTAAAGTATTCATATCATGCGAATAAGCATGATCTATATTTAAACTCTCTTTCTAACTCATCCTTCATTCCATTTACAGACTATGCATCCCAAAAGAAAGAACAGAAAAAGGGATGGGCACCAGCCTACACCTCCACCTATTCAGGAAGATACCTTAAATGAGCATATCTCTCACGTCGAATTCAGAGATGCTTTCAGTACCTTATCTCACTCAGTATCTCCTCAGAATAATTAACAGGTTGTTGCCCTAGCTAATCCAATGGCAAATACAGTTGTAGCTAGGATTTGGGTTTTCACCCAAACGAATCCCCCTTTGTTTTCGGGATCCAAATCTGAGGAGGATCCGCAAGATTTTTTTGATATGGTTCAAAAAAGTGATAGATATCATTGGTTTCACTTTAAGTGAGAGTGTGTAGTTGGTTGAATACCATTTTTTAAATATAGGTCTCACCTAATGTAAGTAGTGAATGAGACAGGGGTGTTAAGTTAGGGCCTGTAGAGTAGGAGAAGTTTCCCACGACTTTCTTAGATAGGTTATTTTCTTTAGAGTTGAGGAAAGTTAAGGTATAGAAGTTCATTTATTTGAAGCAAGGTAATGTGAGTGTGAAGGAATACTCTCTTAAGTTCACTAAATTGGCGAGGTATGCTCATTTGATGGTGGCTGATAATAGGTCTACAATGAGTAAGTTTGTTTCTGTTATAACTGATAGTGTGGTCAAGGAGTTTTGGACTGCTATGTTGATTAGGGAGATAGGCCTATTCAGTCTTATGGTTCATGCTGAGTGGGATTGAGGAAGAGAAGCTTAAGGACAAAAAGAGAGAGAATAAGAGGGCCAGAATAGGTAGTTTTAACTTTTCTCAGCCGAGGTCATAGGGTGGATACCATTTCCAGTTCCATCACAAATTCTAAGCCTGAACTCCATCTTTATCTAGTTCTCCAGTGCCAAATTTTTGGAATGACAGCCGAGATATAGCACCAGGCTCTAAGTCACAAGGTAGCGTAACAATGGTCGTACTAATCCTCTCAATGGGAGGTGTGGTAGGAATTATTAGGGTGTGTGTAAGGCTGGTAGTGATGTATGTTTTAGATGTGGAAAGCTAGGTCGCAGGATCAGAGAGTGCCCAGTAGTTATTCATAGGGGAAAGGATTTGCGCCAACAAGGCCAGTACAATCTGTCATCAGCTCTAGCAGGTCTCCTGACTCAGTAGGGTGCCACCTCCAGTGCAATTAGTGGTCAGCGCCAGAATAGATTGTATGCACTCAGGTCCCGACATAATCAGGAAGGTTCTTCTGATGTGGTTACGGGTACGTTACAGATTTTTCACCTTCATGTATATGTTTTATTAGATCTCAGAGCTTCATTTTATTCTGTAACCCCCTATATAGCTTTCAATTTTGGTGTTAGTCCAAAAACATTAGCAAAACCTTTCTCAGTATCTACCTTAGTGGGTAAATCTATTTTAGCCAAATGGGTATACAAAAATTTCCCGATTACAGTGTCTCAAAAAATAACTTTAGTAGATCTTATAGAGTTAGAGATGACTGATTTTGATGTCATCCTCAGCATGGATTGGCTCCATTCGTGCAATGACTAGGTGGATTGAAGAAATAGGGTTATTCAATTTTAGTTTCCCAATGAACCAGTTATTGAATAGAGGGGTAGTACATTAGTGCTTAGGAGTCAAATTGTTTATTATCTTAAGGCAAGTAAAATGATATCTAAAGGGTGCATGTACCATCTTATTCGAGTCAAAGACTCTAGTTCTGAGACTCCCAGTCTCACATCAGTTTCAATAGTAAGGGAATTTCCAGATGTGTTCCCTAAAGATCTTCCCAAAGTTCCTCCTAAAAGGGAAATTAACTTCAAAATAGATCTCTTTCTAGATATCTATCCTATCTCTATTCCACCATATAGAATGGCTCGAGCTAAGCTTAAGGAGTTGAAAAAATAGTTGAATGATCTCTTAGATAAGGGATTATCCGGCCCAGTATTTCCCCATGAGGCATTTTAGTCTTGTTTGTGTTTAAGAAAGATGGTTTTCTCAGAATGTGCATCGATTACCATTAGTTGAAAAAAGTCCCAATCAAAAATAAATATCCACTCCCCAGGATTGATGACTTGTTCGACCAACTTCAGGGTGCGAGTTATTTCTCTAAGATAGACCTGAAATCTAGCTATCATCAGCTTCGAATCAAGGAATGTGACATTCTGAAGACATCTTTCAAACTCGATATGGTTACGTTGAATTCCTATTTATGTCTTTTGGACTAACGAATGTCTTTGTAGCTTTCATGGATTTGATGTATAGAATCTTCAAGCAGTACTTGGACATGTTCATCATAGTATTCATTGATGATATTCTTGTCTACTCCCGTAGTGAAAATGATCATGCAAACCACTTAAAATTGTGTTGCAGACTCTTATAGCCTATCAGTTGTTCGCCAAATTTAGTAAGTGCAAATTTTGGCTAAGATCAGTACTTTCCTTTGCCATATTATTCCAGTGATGGCATTCGAGTTACCCTCAAAGGACCGAAGCAATGAGAAACTAGCCCAGACCAATCTCTCCATCAAATATCAGAACTTGCATGGTCTGGCTAGCTAATACAGAGAGAATTTGAAGACTCGACTCACTTCAGCCCCAGTATTGACTTTATCAGATAGTTCAGATGGGTTTGTAGTTTACTATGATACTTTTAGCATTGGTCTTAGTTGTGTATTGATGCAGAGAGGTAAATTCATAGCCTATGCCTCTAGATAGTTTAAACTCATGAAAAGAATTATCCTATCCATGATCTTGAGTTGGCAGCTGTTGTTTTTACCTTGAGAATTTGGAGGCATTATCTTTTTGGGGTTCATGTTGATGTGTTCACAGATCACAAAATTTTGTAGTATGTGGTCTCGTAGAAATATTTAAATCTTTGCCAAAGAAGGTGTTTTGAGTTGTTAAAAAATTATGATATAAGTATGTTGTATCATCCAGGAAAGGCCAATGTAGTTGCAGATACCCTTAGTAGATTATCTATGGGTAGCGTTACTCATGTTGAGGAGGATAGAAAGAAGTTAGTCAAAGAGGTTCATCAGTTTGCTAGATTAGGTGTTCGTTTAGTTGACTCAGCTGAAGCCAGTATATGGATTCAGAATGGCTTAGAATCGTCACTAGTTTATGAAGTGAAAGAAAAGTAATATAGGGATCCCAATCTGGTTAAGTTGAAGAAATCAGTTAGAGATTAGAAAGTAGTGGTTTTCTCCCAAGGGGGAGATGGTATGTTGCGATGCCAGGTCAGGTTGTGTTTTGAGTGTTGATGGGTTAAGGCAACGGATCTGTAACGCCTCAATCTTCTATATCGGAATGCCACATGGTCCTCATGATCCCGATACCACAAGATAACCCTCTACTAATATCTTCACCTGAGCACTGCATAATATAATATAATAAATGCGGAAAACTAGCAAAAACTTGCCATAAGGTTCAAAACATCTAAAATACTCAAAACTATAAACTAAATACTTATACATCTGTCTAAAAAGCCTCTAACTATCAAAACTGTGGAGTTGATAGGACATGTCCCTAACTAACTCTGTCTACTGAAAATAAATTGAATCTAATGAAATGCTGAAATAAGAATCATCCTCGAATGATGAGGACTCACTAATATGACTACTACTTCTAGCTGAGTCTGGATTGCTAAAGGTGCTCTAGGGCTCGTGCTCCTGAACCTATGGCATAAAGTAAAACACCATAGCGAAAATGCGTCAGTACGTGGGAATGTACTGAGTATGCAAGATGAGGTAAGGCTAAATCCAAGGGCTTATGCATGAACAATTACTTAACTAAATATCATGAGACTACTGAATGGGGACATATGCATGAGTGCACAACTAAATCTAAAATTACCGCAACACTAAATACTGAATTTTGAATACTGGTTTCTGGATATTGATTTAGTGATGACTGAGTATTCTAGTACTGACATCTGAGTTTACTAACTCTGGGAAGCTGAATAACTGAGTCTATGGGGATTAATGTCTTATCTTGCTGAGACTGATACTGATCTATTATATATGAGATCAAACCTATATAACGGGTGACCTCTGAGTTTAATGTTGATAATGTCTGATACTTGGTTAACTGAATATGAGATCAAGCCTATATAATGGGTTATCTCTGAGTCTACTGATGATAATGTCTGATACATTATTAACAGAGTATAAGATCAAGCCTAAATAATGGGTGATCTCTGAGTCTACTACTGATAATGTGTGATACATGATTAACATAATATGAGATCAATCCTAAATAATGGGTGATCTCTAAGAGATAGTCAAGCCTAATATAATGGGAGACTCCTCAGTTGAATTCTATTACTGAGACTGTGGGAAGTATTATCCAACTAGCATGCCCCTTCTAGCTTCTTTGGGGTCCAACCTGTAACCCCAGTTGGAAGGGTGTCACTACCGTACCACAGGTAAAGACACTTCTCTCTGAACCTAGGATGCCATACCTGATATGATGGGTGACACCTGGTTGGAGCTAAGCCTAATATGACAGGTGACTCCAGAGAGGTAGTCAAGCCTAATATGATGGCTGACTCCTCATCCTGCGCTAGCTACATAGTTCTGGAGTACAAGGAATGTTATTAATAACTAAGTCTATAATAACGGGGAAGCTATTATCCCTGCCCTCGCTCGGTGCTGAATCCTACTCCTAACTGAAAGACACTGACTTGATTCTTAGAACTGTAATATAATGACCCAAATCTGGTACCTGGAATGCTACATGGTGCTCATGACCCCGAAGGACCATAAGCTAACCCATGGCTGATATTTGTACCTATAAACTGCATAATATGATGTAATAATGCGGAAACATGCACTGAAAGGCCATATAGTTCAATACTAAACATAATCGAAATAATATAACATCTGTGTGGGGTAATAGAATAACTAAAACAAAACAAAAAATACTGAAGTCTGAAACATGATAGTTTAGAAAGCCTCTAACTAACTGAACTGTCTAAGTGAGGAGTTGATGGGACATGTTCCTAACTAACTCCAACTAATAAACTGACTAATGAGATAATAGAGAATATTCAGGTCCTTGAAATATGAGGACTCACTTCTAACTCTGACTGCTAAGACTGGGATTAACTGCTGCTCTGGATCTCATGTCTCTGAACCTATGGTATAAGACACCATACCGCAAATGTGTCATTACTTTAAATGTACTGGTATATACGTGAGGTAGGTTGAATGCATGGGGTTAATATGCATGAACAATAATAATAACTGACTAACTATCATAAGTGTGAGAATACATGTATGAGATATATCAACTGACACTAATACTGTGAAAACATGATTACTGAATCTGAATACTGATGACATGACATACTGATGACTGATATGACTAATAACATGAGTGACTATATCTAAATATAACTGATAACATAAGTGACTGTATCTGACTATCCTGAATCTGATGGAACTATCTGAGTTTCGTACTGTACCTGAGTTGGCTGTATCTGACAGTCCTAAATCTGAAGAACTTTCTGAGTTCTATTACTAAGACTGATTAACTGTATCTGACAGTCTTGATTCTATAACATGAAACTGTGGGAAGTAGTTATCTAACCGATATGCCCCTAATACGTTATTATGACTGGATTGGGTTCCAATCTGTTACCTCAATTAGAAGGGCGTCGATGCCATTCCACTAGTAAGGACAACATGTGAGTAACCCTCATATAATAGGTAACTCTACTGAGAACGGTGGGAACCCTCATATAATAGGTTAAGCCACCTCATCTACCCTCATATAGCAGGCTATGATGTCTCAACCTATGCTGGTTACATAGTTCTGGAATGCAAGGATTGCTTCTAAGAATCACACACTTATATAAAAGGTGAGTTCCCATCCTTAGGTTCACTCAGTTCTAACTCCTACTTCCATCTAAATAGACATTGAACATGATTTACCAAACTGAACATGGACTGAGTTACTAAATTTTTTTGACTGACATAATACTACTGATATCTGACAACTGACTGATTTTATGAGATCATAGAGATCATTCTTGAGTCATAAGTCTTTTTGAAGTCTAAAAATTCATAGCTTGGCTGAGAGTATCGTGAAAACATTATATGGCTCTAGGTACACAGCTAATATTTTGGGTACAAGTACCCCTAGGACTCGATAGAAGGAAACTAACAAAGCATATCTTACATGAACATATAACTAACATCATAATCCATAATACATTTATAGAAGCATTTCTTCAAACATGTGATAGGCATAAACTTGTACATACTTGGGGATTTCATGATATCATGCTAGCTAGGCACTTTTCCTTCATCTAGGCATTTAATCAAACATATTGTAGGCATAGTACATGTAAACATCATTGTACAATAATTAAACATCATGGTTCAATTCTAATTTCATCATTCAAGGGTTTAGTCATAGGTTTGCATGAATCTATATCTATAATAATTTAACCCACATAGAATTTATCACCCAACATGAAGTAGAATTTAATTTCTCATCATCCACATGAACAAGAGCAACCCAATCATGAAATTCATAAGAAAATCCATAAAATCAAATTTAGAAAAGGGATTCTTGGGCTTCATGGACGAAAGGAGTCCATGAATGAACACTATGCATAACTTAGTTCGTGATTTCGTGAAGATTGACAGAGGAAATTCTTGATTTTGAATCTTTTATGAAAAGCCCTAGGTTGTTCTTGAGAGGTTTTTGAGATAAGAGAGTGTATTTTGGGTGAAACGTGGTTGAATTGTGTGTTAAAGGGCTTAAATAGGGGTGGGAAATTAACCCTTTTTACCCTGGACGCGTCTTGTAATTTCAGTAAAAATTTCTCGAATTGAACCCCTAGCGCGATGCGGCGCTATCGCACCATGTCACTGGAATTTGAAAATTGGAAAACTATGGGATGGCACAAAACGGAGCAATCATGTTGCCCCTTCTTTTGCGACCTGGAACTTTGGCGCGATGCGGAGGAAATCGCACAGAGACACTAGAAAAGGAAAATTCTAAATTTGAGCCCTGGCGCTATGCGCCATAATTGCGGACCCCTACTGGAATTTTCTAAGAGCCATTTTTTCTTATGGCGCGGTGCGCCACTGACTAATATGGTATTGTTTTATGATGGAAACTTAAAATATTCGTAACTTCTGACCCGGTTATCGGATTTGGACGGATCTTATATCAATGGAAAGATATTGAATTACCCATATGACAAGAAGTGAAAATCTTTAAAATTCTTCATGGAATTCAATTTAGAAGCTAATACTATACATTCTTGAGACTAAGTTAGCTAGGGAAAATACGGGGTATTACATATACTTAGACTGAGCTGAATCTTGTGACTGAGCATATTACTTGACTGATCTAACTGAGTTTTCTTGGTTCCGTTATCTAATGGAATACTTATGAATTCTACTTACTGTCTGAATACTACTGAGTTTTGTAACTTACTGAACTTTACCAAAACCTTAACTGAATATTGAATACTACTGAGTTCTGAACTAAATACTGAGCTGGATTAGAATGAATACTGAGATTACTGAGTTTTCTTAATGTTCTGTCACTTACAGAGTTCTATTGATCATAGCACGACTGAGACTATCTTGATACTGACTCAGCTCTACGCAAACAACTAAGTTTTTGGGTATTAAATACCCCCAGGACTCGATAGCATAAGTAAATAAATAAGACAAGACCACACTTGAATATCTTGACAATGGACTTTCATTCACAACACAATGAATGTGATATCTCGTCAATCACTTGAATGTCATAAACATGTAAATGCATACGGCATGCATACTAATATCTCATAGTTGTTCAATAGGGAATACACATGGATAAGAATGCATGCAACTTATCATAATACATTCACTAAGGCATTTCAACAAATGACTGGTATGCACTAGTTATCACATAATTGGGAATTTCATGATTAACATACTAAAAAGACACTATTCTCTTTACTTAAGCATTCTATCAAACAAATGGGGAGCATGCTTTGGTTATACCACCAATACTTTACTTAATTATCATGAATACATCAATATCATGCAACTTGAAGGGATTTTATCATGAACATCACATAGTAGGATCAAAGCTTGGATATTTGAAATCAAATCATGAATTAAAACTCATCAACAACATGAACTTCAATTTCTATTCACAAAAATTATGACAATCTCATAAATATAAGATATTTGAATTTAGAAAAGGATTCTTGAACTTCTTGGGTGGAAGAAACCCAAGAATCAACATCTAACATGCCTCAAAAGCTTGAATCTTGAAAGAGAATGACTTTTGTTGAAGGCTCTTGAATTGGGAATGATAATTTCTTGGTTTTCTTGAAGGAGATCTTTAATCTTGTTCTTGGGAGATGATCTTGAGAGAAAACCCTAATTTTTCTTGTTCTTGAGAGTTGAGAGGATTAAGGGTTTTTAAAGCTGATTTATGATGATTATGTACATGATTTTGATGATTTAAGTCGTAGAAGGTGAAGGAAAGTCCAAAATACCCCTACGAAACCACTTCCCAGTTGCTAAAATTCTCGACTGACAACCAAGGCTGATAAGCTGTCACATCTGTGATAGCCCGTCAACCCACGTAGTTACCTAGGACCTACAATTGATAGGTTTCTGCCTAAGGCTGATGACATTAGCTGATAAGTATTTAGATCTGTGACGGCCCATCAGATATGTTGTCACTCAGTTGTCAGGCTAACATGCTGGAGTAAAATAGGCATAACTTTTTGCTCTGATATTTGATTTAGGTAAAATTGGTATCGTTGGAAAGATAATTCAATTATATATCTGTTGGTGGGTCATGAGTGCAAAAATTTGTATTATAACGAGATATATGCTTATTTGAAGTTGACTATACCAATTTCCTTCCCAATAATTCAATCGGTAAGAAATGTTTTGAGTCTTCTAATAGCTATGATGTATTTGAGAACTTCATATACATCAAACTTGATCATAAAACTACCAAATTACTATAATTTATTTGTCATGAACTTGAGGCATGGTTCTACTATTGGTTTGGAGTCTCGGGGTATTACAGGATCTTAGAAGAAGCGCATGGTGCAGGTTACTCTATACACCCAGGAGCCACTAAGATATATCATAATTTGCAAAGTTGTATAAAAAGAGGTATTATAAAGTTTGTAGCTAAGTGTTCTAATTGTCAATAGGTCAAGGTTGAACACCAAAGGCCTAGTGGTACATTGTAGGAGTTCAGCATTCCCACTTAGAAGTGGGAAGTAGTGAACATGGATTTTGTGATGGGTTTGCCTCGTACGCATCATCAGCATGATTTGATTTATGTCATTGTAGACATAATGACAAAATTATCTTATTTCGTACGATTTCATACTTCGTACTTAGCTAAGGATTATGCCAGACTTTATATTAGGGAGTTGGTTAAGTTGTACGAGATTCTATTGTCTATCATATCATATAGGGGTACCCAGTTTACCTCTCACTTTTGGAAATCTTTTCAGAAGAGTCTTGGTACCCAAGTTTATCTCAGTACAACTTTTTATCCTCGGACAGATGGTCAGGCAGAGATTACCATTCAGACCTTAGAGGACATATTGAGAGCATGTGTTATTGATTGTAAAGGTAGTTGGAATGACAACTTTCCTTTGATTGAGTTCTCCTACAACAATAGTTATCAATCCAGTATTCAAATGGCTTCGTTTAAGAATCTCTATGGATGGATATATAGGTCTCCTATTGGTTGATTTAAGGAAGTTTTAGCTACTTTGATAGGGCTAGATTTGACGTTTGAGGCGATGGAGAAAGTTCAGTTAATTTGAGAGAGGCTGAAGACAGCCCAAAGCAGTCAGAAATCTTATACAGATATGAGGAGGAGAGAACTTGAGTTTGATGTTGGAGATTTAGTCTATTTAAAAATATCGTCCATGAAAAGTGTGAAGATATTTGGCAAGAAGAGGAACCTCAATCCCCGATATGTTAGACCTTATAAAATTTTGAGTCATTTCGGAAAGGTAGCTTATGAGATAGAGTTGCCTACAGATTTGGCTTCAGTGCATCTGGTGTTTCATTTTTCTTTGTTAAGGAAATATATTGGTGATTCAGCTATTATTGTACCTTTAGAAAGTACAGGTGTTCAGGATAGACTTTCTTTTGAAGAAGCCCCAGTTAAGATCCTTGATCGTCAGATTCGTAGGCTAAGGGAGCTACTTGGAAAATAGAAGAACATATGCATACCAAGTATCCTCATCTATTCTCTGCAAACTCAGAATCAACTTGAGGTAATAGTTTTCCTTAGATTGACTCTTTCCCATTCTCAGTTCTAGCTGTATAATCATTCTCATATTATTTCATTCATTCACAAAATTAATGCAGTTCCTATATCATGTTTCAGACTCAGTTATGTAATCATGTTTCCAGTCATGCATGTTCAACATGCGATCTCAGTTCCCTTAGTTCAGTACTCTCAGCCTAGCCAGTCTCATTCGAGGACGAATGTTCCCAAAGGGGAGATATTATAATACCCCGTACTAATCTTAGCTCTGTTTAGCTTCTAGTAGTATGTATAAGGGTCTTAAGTCCTAATAATTTCACTAAGTATTAGGGACTTTATCATCTTTGAAGCCTCTAAACATTGAGGATTTTTTATTTGGTTTTTTTGACCTTAAGGCATTGGTTTTTGAGTTGATTCATCTTTAGGGATGTAAGAAGGGTATCTCGGAGAAGTTTTAAATTTTTTGAACAAGGTTTATGGTATGTTTGGATCACAGAACCAGAGAGTTACCACGATAAGACCGTATCACGGCCCTATTTCCATTCTCATGTTCACCACATCGTAATGAAGAAATTCAACAATTGAAACTAGACTGTATCGCGGTGACGTTGTTGCATCTAGTTTTTGATTTAAATAGTTAAGGGACAATTGGGTATTTTCCCCTCAACCCAAATCATCCATAACACGAATTGGGACATCATTTAGGGCATTATTTGCCCTTCTTATCCAAATCCCTCTGAAGAAGACCCTCTCCTATTCCCCAAGATCACAAATTCAATTCCTTTCTTCCTAAGAAATCAAGAATTCAAGTGCCCCAAGTTCAAGAACCTTCAAGAAAGCATCAAGATTGGTGTTTCTCTTTCAATTTAGAGGTTTAAAGTATGTGTGATGTTCATCCATGGGCTCCTTTCGCCCATGGTGTCCAATAACCCTTTTAGGTTTTTAAATTATGAGTTTTACATGTTTAAGTTGAATGATCACCTTGAATCACTTGTTAATTCAATCACAAGTTATGTTTATGAGTGTTTTCATGTGGAATGAGCCATTGTATGTTTAGAATGTTGAAATCTTCACATTAAATCCCTAAGTTATGATTTTAGTCTTGTAATCATGTTATTCTCACATGTTTTTCCCATTCCCATGCTTAAGTTCATGACTCTCATGTGTTTGATGAAATGCCTAAATTTTGGGTTTTTAACAATGATCCCCTATTATGATTTTAAAGCTTTTGTATGGCATTGTTAGTACTTCCATTCAGTGTTGGTGGGTTGTGAACACCCAATACTTATATGTTTTAAATAAATTCATCTTTTCAAGTACTTAGACAGTTAATCCATGAATCTTATCAGTATACTAAGATATTTATATTCATAATGAGCACTATTGGTTATGCAATAGCATTCAGTTGAGTTTAGTTCAATTCAGTACCAGTGTCAATTCAGTTGGGAGTAGGATTTAGCATCGAGAAAACCTAGGGATCGGGGCTCACTCGCCAGTTAGGACTGGGTTCTTAGTAGTAGTCCATAAGTTCTAGAACTACATAGCCAACATAGAATTATGAGATGTCACATGCAAGTTTAGGACTGACACTCTCTTAAGGGTCATCCGCTAGTTTAG
Organism: Capsicum baccatum var. pendulum; assembly: GCA_030864225.1. Taxonomy (NCBI): domain Eukaryota; kingdom Viridiplantae; phylum Streptophyta; class Magnoliopsida; order Solanales; family Solanaceae; genus Capsicum; species Capsicum baccatum. The sequence continues at coordinate 46,877,892 of CM061557.1, forward strand.
GACTGACTCCCTAGTCCTTTAGGACACCAGATTAGTGGATCCACATATCCATTGTTAGTACCCGTGGCATGGTACTGACACCCTTCCAACTAGGGTTACAGATTGGACCCTAATTAGCTCAGATTGAGGCATACCGGTTAGATGATACCCTCCATAGTCTTAGTACAGTATTCAGTGTATCTTCAGTTTAAGTTTGTTTGACTTAGTTTACAGACTTTCATATATATAGTTTTATAACTTTAAGTATTTCAGATTATAGATTATCTCTATAACATAACAGATATACCATTAGTCTTGCATTCTCAGATATTACAGTTTTCATACATTTATGTTTAGTTATCTCATGCTATTTAGTTAGTTCTTATTTCATATGCATAATACCCCATGCATATCAGCCTGTCCTCATCTCATATAGCAGTATATTCAATGTGCTGACTGCATAATTTTCTTTGCATTATGATGTTTGGTATCATAGGTTTGGACGCACAGTTTTCCGATCGTAGTTTGATTACTCTGCGTAATCCAGTAGCAGTAGTCATGAGTCCTCATCTATCGAGGACATGTCATTATTATTTAGTTATCTATGTATTTCTTTTTTTCAGACTGTCGAAGTTAGTTAGGAGCTTGTCCCATCAACTCCTAAGTCAATTTAGAGGCTTTCAGACAGTCAGATAACCAGTTAGATAGTCAGTCGGTTGTTTTAGGATTGCTAGATGTTTTTGTTAAACCATTGGTTTCAAGTGTTTTATCAGTTGTTCAGCCATACTTTTTTTATTTTTTCATCATTCAAATTTTAGTACTATGTCAATTTATTTTAGGCTTATTTATTTCATTAATATTCATTCAGTGCTCACAACAGGTATTAGTTTATAGGTTAGCTTGTGAACTTTGTGGTCGTAAGCACCGTTGTCGCAATTAGGGGGGTTGCTTCAGGTCATGAAAGGAACAGGCCATATCCATATGGCAAGATATGGACCAAGAAAAAGAGAATTCTTGCAGTCATGAACGTAAACGTCAAATATTTTATGGCTCTTGTGATACTACTCAAGGAGCGAAAGATAAAGGTTTAGGACTGCAACTTACCTATCTTCGACGAGGCCAATTTTTACCCACATGAAACCACTGTTAGAGTTTTTCTCCAACTTATTAAGGTAGAGTAAATTAATGGATCATTTGCCAACGAAAGTGTTGATGAAGAAATAATGGGATTTTGAAGGTCGAACTAAAATCTTTAACCTTCCAAAAAATGAAAATGCTACCACGTATGGGTCATACACGTTTGCACACATCAAATAATTATTGACTGACCTAGAAATAGACGAGCTAATGACTTTTCTGTGCAATAATACTATAGAAAACATGCAAGAGGTTTGGGATTATGGGGTACTAATTAGACGCTTGGAGCCTATGTATAAAAAAGAAGACGTAGAAACATAAACACCATAACAATCTTTTATTTCAATCCACTTCAGTTTACATGTACTGACAATTTTTTATATTTGATGAAAATTAAATTTTATATAATGTAACAGATTATCTAACTGTTGTGACAGATAGTCTATCTTTTCTGATAGATAGTTTATCTGTTGTAGTAGGTTGATCATCTATTGCAATAAACAGATGTTTATACTTAAGTCTATCTATTGCAATAGTGAGAATACCTTTTTGATAATTTCAATCAGATGACCTACATATTATAATATATGTCTAATATGTTTGATATTATCCAACAGATATGTCGTCTACTGCAACAGATACCATATCTGTTGGAACATTTGAATTTAGTATTCTATTTCAATAAATAAGTTCAAATCTAAGGATAAAATAAAATCCATAGAAAAAATAAAATAAATTGAAGCCTTCAGAAATTACATGAAATAAATCAGCAAATAAATAAAATTTAAAAAATTGTTATACGTACAGATCTCAATAAATAAATGAATAATTTAATTTTTAAGGCCAACAATTCTTAAGGAAAGGTGAGGTTATTGCTTTGACAGACTCAAGCTATAAAGATCTACTCAACATGGACAAGTTGTTCTTCATCCGGTGCTGTGGAAATCGGCTTTGGTCGTCATGGATCTTTAATGTCACTTACGTATGGTTTTTGTACTTTCACTTCTCCATATTTTCATAAAAGAGTAGCATATTGTCCATGCTTTTCAGTAGTAGTTTCTACTATGATATCCATTTGGAAAGCTAAAATTGTCAATGCTAATCACAAAAATAGAAAAAGATAACTCATCTGTTTTAGTAAATCAAATAGGTCTTTCTCCCATTTTAAGTTATCCCAACCAGATTATCTATCTGTTACAACAGATAGATCATCTTTAGGGATAAATTAAAACATGAGGATGACCTGTACGATAATTTCCAATGGATGATGAATCTGTTGCAACATATGACTCATCTGTTTGTAAAAACTAAAATAGTAGGAAGTCTTGCTTTAATTTGTCCTAACAGATGAACCATCTTTTGTAGCAGATAGGTCATCTATTGGTACAAATAAAAATGGTACAAAGAGCTATTTGAGTTTCTAAAATAGATAAGATATATGTTGTAATAGATACTGCATCTGATGCAATAGGTTAGTCAACTATTGCAACAAATGTATATATGTTTGATAATTTTAGCAGATATATTATCTGTTGAAACAAATACGTTTCTGTTTGTTAGTTGGAATAGATGATATATATTCACCTCTTTTATCTCATGCTACTCTCCTGTGTCCCTTCTATATTTCTCAATGGTGCAACACAAAGACACATGAGTTGCAATTTTGCTTTTATAGATACTTGATACTACCTTGAAAATTAGTTTCCTTCTTCTCTTAGACTTAATCTCTAATGGAGTGGATGGATATGAAATAATGTTTTATGGAATGAAACCTATCAAAGATTTAAATTCCTTTACAGAAGCAGTCAATGCATTAATAGCATTAATCACTCCATCATGTTTTGCCTTGCAGTATTGACATTTACATGCAGAACATTCGCTAGGATGGGCAAAATCTGTATAACCAGTATGATTGAACTCATAATGGTCTGTTGTTTCAAAAACTATAAGAGGAGCATCATTAGCCCCAACAGCCGCACCACTACAATCAATAGCTCCATTATTACTAACACCATCAACAATAACAAGCCCACCCACCAAAATGGTTTTTCTTGTGATGGTTGTTGCTCCAAACAATTACTTTCTTATTATGTCAATGACCGTAGGGTCCGATAAAGTTTTCACAAATCGTAAAGTAAGAAAATAGCATCTTAAACACTCAATTGATCGGAATAAGCGACGGATACACAATCTAAAATAAATCAGTACATATATTAGAATGATGATTAGATCATTCAAAAAAATCATTAATTAAAATAAAATCTGAATTAGAATTAGACTTACTACATCTTTTGTGGGGTTGAAGAGATCAAGAAATTTTACATTTTATCAGTTTTAGCCTACAACTATCTAAGGATTCTTGGACATAAAACTTCCTCCTGGTAGTTCACTTGTTGTCTCAAATAAGGAATGACTTCAAATGCCCAAACTTATAAATTAACGTTAATAAATCAATAGAGTATCCAATAAAATATAAATGAATCATAATAAAAGAAATATTTACCATGAAAACCCATGGAAAGCTATAAAATTTGACTGTTCTTGGCGTTAACGGAGTCAACAAATATTTGACAGTCATTTTGAAGCTTTCATATCCCCACAGATAGTTGTTAAATGCCTTAAGATCCTCAGAGAGATTTATTAAACCAAGCGGTATGTTGTTGTTAATGTCTCTCGCCCAAAGAATATTAAGTACAAACTAAAGCAAGCACAATGATTGCTTGTTCTTCTTTGAAAGTCTTTTACCTTTCAACGCTTCTATTAATCTTTTGTTTTTGAAGACTGGACTAACAAGGGACCCCAAGTCATCACCATTACTTAACTTGCCTTTGACTTTTTTGGGTGTGCGAGGTGTTTTTTGGGTTAGAATAGGTATAACTTGAGAACAAGAAAGAGGATAACATTTTAGTTCTGTAACTATGGAAAAATCCTTCCGTAAAAATGAAACAGGCATGTCGCAGTAATTTATCCAAACCTCATCCATCTTATCTTTATTTTCATACGTCAACCTATACTTGAGAAGATCATATACCATTTTCATTTTAAAATGAGCATTGTTGTCCTTCGGTAAATCAAGATATTGCCTGAAGCAGCTTTCCCTAAAATAAGCATTCAATTTTTATTCTCGAAGTATTTTTCAGAAGGCGTCGAAAGATTTTCCCATGGCTGACTTAACCACAAAATCACCAGTTAAATAGGTAGCACCATCATACTTCATTTCAAAAGATAGCTATCAATGTTGAAGGTTTTGACCAACACATTAGTGGAAGGGCTATTAGCATTTTGATCATCTCTTTTGATACATTCCTCATTCCCGTGTTCATTATCTTTTACTTCCGATTGAGATATCGCTTGTAAAGTAAGCTCATAGAGTAGTGGATGTAGCCTAGTTTCTTTACTTAGACTTGATTCGATTTCTTTTCTTTTGGGAGTCATATTATCTAAAAACAATAGGAAAAAAAAATATTATAATTGATTAATGCATCGGTAAGAAAAGGATAATAGTAAATCTAACATATACAATATTAAACTAACAGTTCCAACAGATCACACATTTATTGCACCAAGTAGATTATCTATTTCAACTTATGAATAACTTGTTCGACCGAATGAGAAATCTATTGGAAACAATAAAAACAAACCACCCATCTGTTGAAACAGATAACTGGTCTGTGAAATAGATCAAACATCTATTGCAACATATTAGTAGTCTGTTAGAACTGATATCATTTGTCAATATTGTTTAGATTTCTTCCAACAAAAGGGTTGTAGTTCACAACAAATGAATCATCTGTTGAAAAAATCAAGTCTTGGACATGTCGTCCTATTGGAATAGTTGATAGAATTTTATTGTATTAGATGGTTAATCTGTTGCATCAATTTTTTAATCTGATGGTTTCTTTATTGCATCAGAAGGTTAATCTGTTGCATCCAATGGCTAATCTGCTGCATCCGGTTTTTAATCTGATGGTTCCTCTATTGCATAAGATTGTTAATCTGTTACATCATAATTTTTAATTCGATGGTTCCTCTGCTGCATCATATGGTAAATATGTTGCATTATACTTTTAATGAAATGGTTCCTCTATTGCATCAGATGATTAATCTATTGCATCAAATGATTAATCTATTGCATCAGATGGTTAATCTATTGCATCATATGGTTAATCTATTGCATAAAATGGTTAATCTGTTATAGAGAAAACAGTAGCAAGATGTTATTTAATAGAACAGTAACAAGATTTTTTTAATAGAACAACAACAATATCAAATACACCATTTTTACCAAGAACAAGAACAAATCAACTCAGCAACAGGCGCAACACAAAAAAACACCAACACTGTTGTTTTGTTTATATAAATACAAACAACAAAAATCAAATTTTAAAAAATACAAAAAATAACAAAAAATCAAATTTCACTCTGAAAAGAGAAGAAATACCAGAAATTAGTATTTTCTTCAGACCGCATTTCAAATTAAAGCAACAAATATTAAAATTGTTAACCAATACTAGAAGAGAAGTTGGCTCAAGTTTCTCTTTTTCTTCAAAAATAAAAAGCCATAATTTTTTACCTGTGAAAGAAGAAAAGAAATGATGAAGAACTCGAAGCTATTATGGCCGGAGAGAAAGGTTGTCACGTCGATTGATGATTGAAGTCGAAAAGAAACTCGAAGCCCAATTCTTTATCGCCGGAATTTGAAGTCTCCGGGGATTGAAAAGTGAAATTTGCAGAACTGTTGGTTGGGAGAAGTTGAGAGAAACTATCGAGAGATAGGGGAGAGAGAGGAGTGTCACCGAAGATTGAACGGAGAAATTTGCAGAACTATTAGTTGGGAGAAGCTGAGAGAAACTATCGAGAGAGAGGGGAGAGACGATTGATTTGGAGAGGAGAGGGTGTGGGTTGATTTGTAATTTTGAAAAGATTAGAATGTTTTAAAAATATTAATCAAGTTCACAATTTACTTAATCAAGTTTCTTAATTATGTTTGACCTTTTAAGTTGGTCAATGTCACCAATCCTACATTCAAGACTTAAGTGACACCTTTCCTTCAATAATCTCAAGAATATAAGTAATAAACAACTTATTTTTCTGGAAAACGTTTTTCCTCCTCCATATCGAACACACGCTTAAAAAAACATATTTTTCGAAGTCAAAAATTATTTTTCTAAAATGTATTTTTACGCTTTAGCTAAACACTAAAATGTATTTTCTGAGAAATATTTTTTCATTCACCAACCAAACAGTAGAAAACATTTTCCAAAAAATATTTTCTACTTACCAACGAAACATAAGAAAACAAGTACGAAAGCAACTTGTTTTTCAGGAGGAAAATATATTTTTCATGGAAAACATTTTCCTTCATGCCAAACGCACCCTTAATCGACTTAAAATTTGTGTTACTAAAAACTTCTTGATAATAAGCTAAAATTATAAATTACAAAGTATGTATTACAACATAGAGTATTACTTGTCATTTGTTTTTCAAGAGATAAAAAAAAGAAAGATACTAGTAACAACAACAAAAAGTTCATTCCAACCTCATATATAAAATCAAAAGAAGCACCCACAAATACGAACAAGAATAATCAAGATATGTATGTCAATTTCCTATTCAAGAGACAGCCCATGCTACACTCAGCAAGTGATTCCATGCATTTTCATTTGTAGCTCTATGTCTTTTAGCTTTCAGAAATGCCTTCTGAATTAAAAAAATCATGCGGAAGCTTCTGAAAATTTGATTTGAGGAATCCACTTTTTTTATTTTCAAATTTAATTATTTTGCACTTGTAATTATTTAGAGAAAGAAAGTGGTTATGATTTCCATTCGGTGAACAAGGGAGCAATAGTTGCAAAAACTGAGATTCCCCGGGTATTAATAAATCCCTGTGAATGTTGCTCAAAATAATGGACTGATTGTTAGAAATTGTTGGGTTATGGGTATTTTTTCCTTCATATGTTGATAAATAAAGTTCAATTAGGATTAACCTACTTTTTCCTATAGACCCATTATTATAGCGCATATATAGATACCTTTTTAGGTTTTATTTTAGCATCCACAAAACAGTTTTCAGCAGAGAGAAAAATAGAGCAGATTTTTGCCCAAAATTTCAGCCCTAGCAGTTAACTTCAAATTGTGATTTCTGCTTCATTTCTTGTCTGATTGAGCTGATTTTTGGAAAGCTTATTCATCTCATCTCAATATTTGATTAAAAACTGGCGGAGTTGAATTTAGTATCATGTAACTCCTGTTTTTCATCCGTGAACAGTAGCTGTATTTTTGGTGATATTGCTCCTTTATTTCTCTAGTTTTTAGTGTTGTGTCTTATGTATTGTTGCTCGTTGTTTTTCACTTGTTTGGTGTCCATTTTGGAGAAAATTATTATGACTCTTGATGAATATAGTACAGGTATTAGTCCTGTGATTTTTTACACTTCACATCAAAGGGTTTTTCACGTAAATTTGATATCTTGTGTGACTAATTTTGTTTTTTTCTTGTCGTATTTACTAGGTTGATTTATTTGCTACCCTGTTATCATTGTTCTTGAGTTTATTTGTTTCCCGTTGTTTCAAATTGAAAGAGAAATTTAAACTTGGATATTCTTTTGTTACTACCCTATCGTGGACTTTTATAGTGCCCTTATCTTTCCCAATGGTATTAAATCATTGACTGTTATTGATTGTCGATTTGAATGATGAAGAAAAATATGAGAATTTGAATGGTAGTACTTGTCATACTTGTAAATGCAAGAGAAAAGGTCTTCTATTTATTTATACTATGAAGAAAAAGAAAAAGATAAATGGTTTGACAAACAGAAGATCTTTCATCTTGCCTTTCCATGTATGATAATTACTATCATTGGAAGATACCATTTTTCTTATTTTTTCATCCATCATTCACATTGGCAATCAGTAACAACCAATGTCCTGCTACCACTTTGTTGGAAAAGACAAGGGCACTATTAAATTGCACGATAGAATAATGGCGGAACAATATCCAAATCTAAACTTTTCCTTTTAATTATTACCAAGAAAAAAAATCCAAGCACAATGATAATAAGAAAATAAATAAATACGGCAAGACAAAATAAAATCAATCACACGAGATATAAAATTTATGTGAAAAAATCTTTGATGTGAAGAGTAAAAAATTACGGGACCAAAACCTCCACTATAATCACCAATCGTCACAATAATGTTCTCAGAAATGGCCACCAAAAAAGAGTCAAACAACGATCAACAATACATAAACCGCAACACAAAAACTAGAGAAATAAAGGAGCAAAATCATAAAAAATACAGCAACTATTCAAAGATGAAAAAAGGAGCTATAGGACACCAAATTCAACTTCGTTAGTTTCTAATCATCAATTCATATGAGTGAAACAAGTTTTGCAAAAAATAGCTCAATTGGACAAGAAACGATGAAGAAATCGTAATTTAAAGGTAGCTTCTAGGGCTGAAATATTGAACAAAAATCTGATCTATTTTTCTCTCTATAGCTGTAAACTACATAAATGACTCTCATAATAGGTGGCTTTGCTTTTTTGTCCCTCGTAAGAAAACTCCTACAAAACTAGCCTCCCTTTATTTTTATATATAGTACAATTACTTATTTGTCCCTCTATATCTCAAATATTTATAAACAACTCCATACTTATTGTAAACACCTAATTTTTGACCCAAACCTAATATTTTTATACCATTTTAATGTTCAATTAATTTTTATTTTATTTTATTTTTTTATTTTTTATTTTTTATTTTTTATTTTAATTTTTAGGCATTTTAAATTTATCTTATTTTTGAGGTTCGTTAAAAATTTTGAAAACTACAAAAATAGAGTCACATTGTTGAATAAGTTTTTATTTTATCGTATTTATTTGTTTATTATTATTATTTTTTTTTTTTTATTTTTTTTTTTTTTTTATTTTTTATTTTTTATTTTTTTTATTATTATTTTTTTATTTGTTTTTATTATTTATTTTTTATTTATTTTAATTATTTTTATTTCTTCCAAAATTAAAAAAAAAAAAAATGCAGAAACCTAACTACTCCACTAACCCAACATTCCCCATATTCCCCTATTCTCACTCAACACACACAAACACATAATACACGACATGCACACACACTACATACACTATATATGCAACACATGCACACATGCAAAAAAACAGAAAAAAAGAGGAGGCACTAATTCGAAAGAGAAGAAAAGGACGGACAACAAAACAAGAAAAAAAAAAACAAGAAGGCAGTAAGGAAGAAGGGAACGAGAGGCTAGAAAAAAAAAATATAGAAAGCCATAGAAGAAGAGTTAGAAACAAAAAAGAGAGCAAAATTAGAGTTCGAGTTGGGAGTTTCGTTTGAAGTTTCCGGTGACGGTTTTCTAAATTTTATACTCAATTAATTCTTCACACAGGTTCTTACCCAATTCTATAATATTTTTTTTTTTTATAAATTTCCATGTGTATCAAAACACGAACTACGTTGTTAAGATCATCTCATGTGTTATATAGCATTGTATATCTAATGATTTGAAAATTTATATGCATGTGTGCATGCTTTGTCAAGTGGGCAAAAGAGCAGAAGAAGAAGGCTTGGAAACTGACAATTCCGATTCCACACATTAGCCAATCGTTCACGAAAGCTCAAAAGAAAGAAAACCAATACTCATATGCTAACAAGGATGTGGATGAAATATGTCAAGGCCTCAAGGAAATGTTTTATGAAGTAAACATGGTTCAGATGGGTGAAGGCCCTAGCCATGCGGATGTGCAGTTCGTCGGGCCAAATATCAAGCTCACTAACTGGGAAGTCACTCCTTTCCCCACAAGGAAGGAGTCTTGGTAGTTTATTTTGTTGTTTCGTTTTTCTTTTTTTTGTATTTTGGACTATTCTCAGGGTGGTAGTCCACATAGTTTAGTTATTTTCATGTTAACCCTCCTATCCTTTCCGATTCAACTAATGGAATTCAAGTTTTCTAGTAAATTTATCTTTTCTTCCCTCTTTTAATTTTTATTATTTTTATCTTATTTCAGTTATGTTAATACTGGCTCCGATAACATGGCATGTACGTGGAGTTCACATTTAGATCCTAAAAAGTTGTCTAATCTCGAATCAGCAAACCAAATGGTAGATGAATACGATGAAGGTGAAGCTGATAAGGAAGTCAAAAAAGGATTGGATCAATTTGAGGATAAGCCCAAACCCAACTTAAATGACACCGAGATAATAAATTTGGGAACTGGTGAGGAGGTTAGAGAAATAAAAATAAGTATTCATGCGGATCAGAATATCAGAAATGATATCGTTCAGATTTTGATCGAGTATAAGGATGTTTTTGCTTGGTCTTATGATGATACGCCGGGTCTAAGCACAGATTTGGTAGTCCACAAACTGCCTACATACCCTGATTTTTCACCGGTCCAGCAAAAGCAAAGAAAGTTTAAAACTGACGTGAGCGATAGAATCAAAGAGGAAATCATGAAGCAATTGAATGCGAAAGTGATCAGGGTCGCTCAGTACACCACATGGTTAGCTAATGTGGTGCCCGTACCGAAGAAAGATGGCAAAATCAAAGTCTGTGTTGATTATAGGGATTTGAACAAAGCAAGCCCTAAAGATAACTTTCCGCTGCCCAATATTCATATCCTCGTTGATAATTGTGCTAAACATGAGATTCAATCTTTCGTGGATTGTTACGCCGGATATCACCAGATCTTGATGGATGAAACAGATGCAGATAAGACTGCTTTCACCACCCCGTGGGGTACTTATTGCTACAGGTTCATGCCGTTTGGTTTAAAGAATGCGGGAGCTACGTACATGAGAGCTATGACTACTATTTTTCATGACATGATGCACAAGGAAGTAGAAGTATACGTTGATGATGTCATTATCAAGTCCAAGACACGAGTCGATCATGTAGATGACTTGAGGAAATTCTTTGAAAGGTTGCGAAAGTATAATCTTAAGCTCAATCCAGCCAAGTGTGCATTTGGAGTTCCATCCGGAAAAATTTTGGGTTTCATAATTAGCCGCAGAGGTATTGAATTGGACCCCTCCAAGGTAAAATCCATTCGAGAATTGCCGCCTCCGAAGAATAAAACTGAGGTCATGAGTTTTCTAGGAAGGCTGAATTATATAAGCAGATTCATCGCTCAGCTCAGCACTACATGTGAACCGATATTTAAGTTGCTAAAGAAGGATGCTGCTATCCAATGGACAGACGAATGTCAAGAATCATTTGATAAGATTAAAGAATATTTGGCAAATCCTCCAGTACTGGTCCCACCGGAACCTGGTAGGCCTTTATTCCTATATCTGTCAATGATGGACAATTCTTTTGGTGGTGTTTTAGGACAGCATGATATCACAGGCAAGAAGGAACAAGCAATCTATTATTTGAGCAAAAAGTTCACAAGTTACGAGGTAAAATATACTCTTCTAGAAAAGACGTGTTGCGCCCTAACTTGGATTGCTCAGAAGTTGAAGCACTATCTTTCGTCCTACACAACCTACCTCATATCTCGAATGGATCCTTTAAAGTATATTTTTCAAAAACCTATGCCCACAGGCAGATTGGCGAAGTGGCAGATTTTACTTACAGAATTCGACATTGTGTATGTTACTCGTACCGCTATGAAAGCGCAAGCATTGGCCGATCATTTGGCTGAGAACCCAGTTGACAATGAGTATGAGCCTTTGCGAACTTACTTTCCTGATGAAGAGATAAATTCAATTGAGGAAGAAGTTCAAGATGACATGTATGCATGGAAATTATATTTTGATGGGGCAGTCAATGTCAAAGGAGTAGGAATTGGGGCGGTTCTTGTCTCACCGACCGGGCATCATCATCCCACCACAGCATGACTCCATTTATTTTGTACTAATAACACAGCAGAATATGAAGCTTGAATCATGGGGATAAATATGGCAATAAATCTGGGTGTACACAAGCTAGTGGTGTTGGGAGATTCTGAATTACTCGTTCGACAAATTCAAGGTGAATGGGAAACGAGGGATATCAAGCTCATTCCATACAAACAGTTCTTAGAGGACCTTAGCAAGAGATTCAAGTCTATCGAGTTTAGACATATTCCCAGATCCCATAATCAGCTGGCTGATGCCCTGGCTACCCTAGCTTCCATGCTCCAATACCTAGGAAATACGCATCTCGACCCATTAGAGATACAGATACGAGATCAACATGGTTATTGCAATATAATTGATGCAGAACCAGGTAATGAACCCTGGTACTATGATATCAAATGCTTCCTAAAGTCAAAATAATATCCAACACACGCCAGTGCAGATCAAAAGAGGACTATTAGGCGACTCGCCAATGGGTTCTTCTTAAGTGGGGAGATTCTGTACAAACGAACCCCAGACTTGAACTTGTTGAGGTGTGTTAATATTCAGGAAGCTGAAAGAATCATGAATGAGGTACATTCGGGGGTATGTGGTTCGCATATGAATGGCTATGTTTTAGCAAAGAAGATTATGCGGGCAGGATATTATTGGTTAACTATGGAGAGAGATTGCTTTCGCTTTGTCCGCAAGTGTCATCAGTGTCAAATTCATGGTGATTTGATTCACTCGCCACCTTCAGAGCTGCATCCGATGTCTGCTCCTTGGCCATTCGTCGCTTGGGGCATGGATGTAATCGGTCCAATAGAACCAAAAGCTTCTAATGGGCATCGATTCATACTGGTCGCTATTGACTATTTCACCAAATGGGTAGAAGCTGCTACTTTCAAATCAGTCACGAAGAAAATAGTAGTGGATTTTGTTCATTCGAACATCATATGTCATTTTGGTATACCAAAGTCCATTATCACAGACAATGCAACCAATCTCAATAGTCATCTAATGAAGGAGGTTTGTGAGCAATTCAAGATCGTGCATCACCATTCTACCCCTTACCGTCCTAAAGCAAATGGAGCCGTTGAAGCAGCAAACAAGAATATTAAGAAGATTCTTAGAAAAATGGTCCAAGGATCTCGACAGTGGCATGAGAAATTACCGTTTTCTCTTTTAGGATATCGTACAACTATCCGTACATCGACTGGCGCAACTCCTTATTTACTAGTCTATGGGACTGAAGCTGTGATACCCGCAGAAGTCGAAATTCCCTCGCTTCGAATCATTAGTGAAGCCGAAATTGACGATATGGAGTGGGTCAAGTCTAGACTAGAACAACTATCATTAATAGATGAAAAAAGGTTGACGGCAGTTTGCTTTGGTCAATTATACCAACAGAGGATGGCACGAGCTTACAATAAGAAGGTACGTCCTAGAAAATTCGAGGTCGGCCAACTTGTTGTAAAATGCATCCTTCCACACCAAGAAGAGGCTAAAGGAAAGTTTGCTCCAAACTGGCAAGGCCCATACATAGTTAAACAAGTATTATCAAATGGAGCTTTGCAACTTGCGGATCTGGACGGAAAAATGACAGAAAAAGCTATCAATGCCGATTCAGTCAAAAGATATTATATTTGACACACTTGTGCTTAACATTCTCAAGTTGAAATGACGAAAGGCCATCATTCTACTTAACTAAATGCCATTAATCCCTTGTCAGCCCTTCGAGCCTTATTTATCTTTCTTTAATTACCCTCTTTGGAGCCAAAAAAAAAAAATAATGCATCACCATTGAACTACGTTCGACCTGATTCCTAAATGGATACGTAGGCAGCCCTATCTTGGGGTTCGGTCCGACAAAAGAAAAACAAAAATCTTAGTATTAAAAAAAAAAATAAAAAAAAAATAAAAAAAAGAGATATATATCCTATTGTCACTTTTATATGGCTCTCAAGTTGTAATCTACCCTAAAAATCCTTTTCCCTTTGTCCATTAAAGACCTTCTAATCAATCTTTGAGAATGTCAAGCCTTGTGTGTTGTATATATATGTATATATAGATTCAAAAAAAAAAATCAAAAAAAAAAGAAAAAAAAAAAATCTTATTGGTGAAAACCCTCAGGGGCGCCATAAGACAATGATGAACGAGACAATCAAAATTAGAGAGGTCAATTGAGAAAATCCCAGAAGGAATAACTTTAGTCAAGCAAAGTTTATCATGACAGGACAAAGATCAAGAAGAATTACTTGATTTGATTGAAAGGTGCAGCCTAATTCGAGATTAGACGGTTTTGAAGGATCAAATATCTACTCCAAATTGCGTGTCATGTGTTATTGAAGTCAATATACATCTCCGAATAAGCTTTTCTTACTTTACTGGTAGAAATCCTTTCTATTTAAGCATATTTCTTTTATTCCTTCTTTCGATTTTTCCTTATTTCATTTTTATACGCACCAAATACAAAATAAACAAAGACGCGCAAAATTGACCATGGCTCCCAGTGAAATTGAGCAAAGATTATTGGACGTTCACCACCTTGACAAGGACAGAGAGCCAGTTAAGATAAGTGTTACGAACGAAGCATTTGAAAATGAAGAGCAAAATCGTACTAAAACAAACAGAGATGCAACAGAATTTGAAAAACAAAGAATCAAGCTCGCCAACCAATTAGTTGAATCAACTATATCAAGTTGGGGCAGGGATAAGGAAAACCTCTAAGGAACTCAAGGCCACAAACCAACCACCAATTTTAAAACTCACATTTTTTTATTTTTTTATTTTTTTTTCTCTTTGTTTGAACAGGGGCAAAGCAATCTTGTGAAGTTTAGTGAGAAAAACAAGTATAGCAAAGTTAAGTTTTCTTGAATTTTCTTTTTTCGTACCAATATAATAATAATAAAACCCCTCATATTCAAGACCGGGGCATTTTTTTCTTTTCTAACAAAAAAAAAAATCCTAGTCTTTATTCGTCTTCATAGGGCACCATCCCCTAGTTGACATCTTTATTCGTCTTCATAGGGTACCATTCCCTAGTTGACATCTTATCTCGTCTTCATAGGGCGTCATCCCCTAGTTGACATCTTTATTCGTCTTCATAGGGCGCCATCCCCTAGTTGAAATCTTATCTCGTCTTCATAGGGCGCCATCCCCTAGTTGACATCTTATCTCGTCTTCATAGGGCGTCATCCCCTAGTTGACATCTTTTCGTCTTCATAGGGCGCCATCCCCTAGTTGACATCTTATTTCGTCTTCATAGGGCGTCATCCCCTAATTGACATCTTTACTCGTCTTCATAGGGCGCCATCCCCTAGTTGACATCTTTATTCGTCTTCACAGGGTACCATTCCCTAGTTGACATCTTATCTCGTCTTCATAGGGCGTCATCCCCTAGTTGACATCTTTATTCGTCTTCATAGGGCGCCATCCCCTAGTTGACATCTTATCTCGTCTTCATAGGGCGCCATACCCTAGTTGACATCTTTATTCGTCTTCATAGGGTACCGTTCCCTAGTTGACATCTTATCTCGTCTTCATAGGGCGTCATCCCCTAGTTGACATCTTTACTCGTCTTCATAGGGCGCCATCTCCTAGTTGACATCTTTATTCGTCTTCATAAGGTACCATTCCCTAGTTGACATCTTATCTCGTCTTCATAGGGTGTCATCCCCTAGTTGACATCTTTATTCGTCTTCATAGGGCGCCATCCCCTAGTTGACATCTTATCTCGTCTTCATAGGGCGCCATCCCCTAGTTGACATCTTATCTCGTCTTCATAGGGCGTCATCCCCTAGTTGACATCTTTTCGTCTTCATAGGGCGCCATCCCCTAGTTGACATCTTATTTCGTCTTCATAGGGCACCATCCCCTAATTGACATCTTATCTCGTCTTCATAGGGCGCCATCCCCCAGTTGACATCTTTTTCGTCTTCATAGGGCACCATCCCCTAGTTGACATCTTATCTCGTCTTCACAGGGCATGACAATCCCTAGTCACATTTTTAGGAGCAAAAAATTCTAATTCTTTTTCATGCATTTATTAGGCATAACTTCCTTTGGTTGCACTATTAAGAATAGAGTTTTTATTTTATCGCGCTTCTAGCTTAAATTTCTATCCATTCATTTATTTAGTTTTCCTTAAACTAGTTTATAGTTTTTCTAATAACTCACAAAATTTCCCTAGTGTAAACTGGGGCAGAAAATTTTGTTTGTTTTGTTTCGTCTTCTTTGATGGCTTGCAGGTTTTCTGCGAAGCACAGGTTTATCCAAGAATGGAATTTCATCTCCGGTCAGAATATAGAAGAATGATCAGGTTGAAGATAGTTAGAGTCAGCTCTGTATCTGTAGCGGCCCAACATCTCAAGAGACATCTTTTTAGTTTCTGATAAGGAGAATAAGCATCCAAAGTATTCTATGAACTGTTCTTTGGCAGAGTGCCAATGACTCAATCCAAGTTGCAGGTTCAAATCTCAAATCCTAACTTCAAGGTCAAATCTTGAGATCGAGGTACCCACCGGAAGAAAGTGAGGCAATAACTGAAGATCCAAGAGGAAGATCTGAAGCAAGAGGATCAAGACAAATATAATAGATAGGATCTTGTACTTTTATTTCTAGTTTCATTCTTTGATGTAATAAAAGGAGCAACGAACCGAAAACTCGACGGGACCTCAACTCGACTCTCCAATTCATCCACTCATTCCCACACCTATTTGAACTACACGTGACCTGATTCTCTTATAACCCGAGATATGTAGGATGCCCAAAGCCAGGGCTCGGTCACACCTCTTTCCCACTTATTTACGTATTAATATTGAATAAAGGGTTGAGCCAAAAATTAGTCATGTTTACTTCTTTGCTTGAAAATTCTTCATATTTCCAAGCAAAGAGGGGCATTCTGTAAACACCTAATTTTTGACCCAAACCTAATATTTTTATACCATTTTAATGTTCAATTAATTTTTATTTTATTTTATTTTTTTATTTTTTATTTTTTATTTTTATTTTTAGGCATTTTAAATTTATCTTATTTTTTAGGTTCGTTAAAAATTTTGAAAACTACAAAAATAGAGTCATATTGTTGAATAAGTTTTTATTTTATCGTATTTATTTGTTTATTATTATTATTATTATTATTATTATTTATTTTATTTATTTTTATTTTTTATTTTTTTTTATTATTTATTTTTTATTTATTTTAATTATTTTTATTTCTTCCAAAATTTAAAAAAAAAAAATGCAGAAACCTAACTACTCCACTAACCCAACATTCCCCATATTCCCCTATTTTCACTCAACACACACAAACACATAATACACGACATGCACACACACTACATACACTATATATGCAACACATGCACACATGCACAAAAACAGAAAAAAAGAGGAGGCACTAATTCGAAAGAGAAGAAAAGGACGGACAACAAAACAAGAAAAAAAAAACAAGAAGGCAGTAAGGAAGAAGGGAACGAGAGGCTAGAAAAAAAAAATATAGAAAGCCATAGAAGAAGAGTTAGAAACAAAAAAGAGAGCAAAATTAGAGTTCGAGTTGGGAGTTTCATTTGAAGTTTCTGGTGACGGCTTTCTAAATTTTATACTCAATTAATTCTTCACACAGGTTCTTACCCAATTCTATAATATATTTTTTTTTTTTATAAATTTTCATGTGTATCAAAACACGAACTACGTTGTTAAGATCATCTCATGTGTTATATAGCATTGTATATCTAATGATTTGAAAATTTATATGCATGTGTGCATGCTTTGTCAAGTGGGCATCTTTTCTTTTTCCATAATCTTTCGTAATGCTTCTGTTTTCTTTTTATCTTTCATATTGTGTATATAATTTGCATGCATGCAAATTCACGTGAAAGGTTCCTTTTGGACCATATATATTTGTTAAGACTTGGGATTTAGAAAAGGGTAAAACTTAGAGAAAACGTCAGAAA
The DNA here is from genome assembly GCA_030864225.1 of Capsicum baccatum var. pendulum. Classification (NCBI taxonomy): domain Eukaryota; kingdom Viridiplantae; phylum Streptophyta; class Magnoliopsida; order Solanales; family Solanaceae; genus Capsicum; species Capsicum baccatum. Next base: position 46,895,816 of record CM061557.1, read on the forward strand.
AGTTGGAACACTTAGGGAAACATAGATGGAGAGTATTGGAAATAAAAAGAGAAAGACATATGCAGTGATTCGAAAATAAAAGCAGTAATAGAGTAGAGAGAAAAACATATATAGAGAGAGATAGGAAAATATTGAAAGCATTTTAGCAATCTTGAAAAATGAAAGTGGGTTCAAAGATTAAGTCCGAGTTCATCGAGGTTTTCAGTGAGTTTCTCCGGTCGTGTTGCAATTCCCGATAGATGTTCAACGTTGGATTTGATTTAATTTTTATCCTACTAGACAACTAAATGATCTAGTCTTAAGAATGTCATAACATTTGTAAAGCTTTCAAAAAAAAAAAATGAAAATTCTATAGTTTCTGATATCTTAAATATAAAGTATTGTATTATATCTTTAATAAATTAATTTGAAAACTTTCATAATAATATAGATTGGGATTCCTCGAAAGAATGTGGTGAAGTCCGTTTGCAATGGCTAATAATTATGAATTAAATTGAGATAATGATGATGGTGGGGTTTTAAGTTAGCAATGTGTATAATTGTTTAATGGAAGCAGCTAAAAAGACTAGGAATAAAGTGAATGAGCTTAATGTTATATCAGTCATGATATTATATTTGTACAACAGCATTTCAATGTACGCATGTAATATCTGGTTACATTATCTATGAACAAAGTTATGTTTCTAGTAATTCTATTGTTCGGCTGGCAGTTGATTTATTTTGTTATTCGATAGATCTGAATGTTTTATTTAGAAAAAAATCGTATTCTTTTTTTTATTTATTTATTTTTGTTGGTAAGGAAGTGAATTCATAAAATAATGAGTTAGGTTCTTAGCCTCTAAATAATTAATATTTAATATGCAAGTGAAAATTAACGATGAAGTTGGAAAGCCCTGCTACCAACCATTCGTTATAATTAAATTAATTTACCATTTGAAGCCGATTGAATTGGGTTGGGTGGGTTTTAAACCCATTAGGTGCTTATTTAGATTAGGAAAATGGGGACGACTCATAAAGGCCATAAAGGCGCGAGAAACGTGCCAAAATTTGTGGTGAGGCCGAAAAGTACTACTATCGGTGAGCCACACGTCAATATAATAAATAATTTCAAAATAAATTAAAAGCGGGAGGCAAAACAACTTTTAGGTTAATAAATATTATAAATCCAAAACAAAATAAAATTAATTTAAGCCAGACGTAAGTCATTAAAGCGATCGTGCTAGAACCACGGGACTCGAGGGGTGCCTAACACCTTCCCCTCGGTCAATAGAATTCCTTATCCGGATTTCTAGTTCGCAGACCAAAAAATAAAATTAAAGAGTCATTTCCTTTTGAATAGGGATTCAATAAGGTGACTTGGAACACCCAAACTCAATTCCAAGTGGCGACTCTGTAAATAAAATAATCACTTTTCAAAACGTCACTTTAATTGGAAAAACCCATTTTTCTAAATCCAACTCCCTGGCGGGGTCGGATGCGGTGAAAAACCGGGGTGTGACACTTATTTATCTTTCAACTTCTATTTTTTTTTCTTTTTTAGTCTTTCTCAATCCTCAATACTTTTTTTTTCTTTTCTTCTCTCAACTTCTATTTTTTTATTTTTTTCTCTTTTTTATTTTACTTTGATTTTTATCTTTATTTTTGCTTTTAGTTGTTTCTCAACCCTTACTTTTTTCCCTTTCTCCTTTCAACTTTTTTTATTTTTTTTTTTTAAAAAAAAAAATATTTTTCTCAGCCTTTATCTTAGTTTTCTCTTTTTTCTTAAACCCGAGGCAATCTCGATTGAAGCTAATTCATCATTCTCATACTCAATCTTATTTATAAAAATAACACTTGATCAAAGGGAAGCATAAGCAAGTTCAATGGCAGAAACCTCTATAATAGATGGGAACCTCGAAAGTTGTCTGGGGCAGGAGAAAACTCATATTAAGCATTCCCCTATTATTTTTCCTTTTAGCCTCTCAACTTCGATATTTTTTTTATGATTTTTATTTTTTTATTTTTAAATGATTTTTTTCATTTTTTTCCGCAACTTTTTTTTTTCCAATGATTCCTTTCAAACAACAAGTTATGCCCCATGGGTAAGAGTTGACACACTCATATTATATCTTGATTTATAATTTGTTCTATAAATATTATCTTAGAGACAAGACTTTGGACTTTCAAACAACAAGTTATGTTCATGAGCAAGAGTTGATACTACCACATTGTGTTTTGATTTATGAGATGTTCTATAACTCTTAACTTTGAGGCAAGACGGCCTCAAGGATTTTCTAAAAACGAGCTATGCTCCACAGGAAAGATTTGACACTACCAGGTTATGTCTTGATTTATGAGAAGTTCTACAATTCTTGCCTTAGAGGCACGACTTATCGCAAAGATTATCAAATGACAAGTTACGTACATTGGGTAAGAGTCAATAATACCATATTCTGTTTTTTTACTTATGAAATGTTCTATAACTCTTGCATTAAAGACAAGAAATAGCCCAAGGACCATCAAACAACAAGTTATGTCCCATGGGCAAAAGTTGACACTACCACAGTGCATTGATTTATGAAATGCTCTATAACTCTTTTCTTAGAGGCAAAACATAGGCCAAGTACCTTCAAGCAATAAGTTGTATCCTATATACAAGAGTTGACATTGCCAAATTGTGTTTTAATTTATGCGATGTTTTATAGCTCATTCCTTAGATGCAAGACTTAATCCAAGGACATTCAAACAACAAGTTATGCCCCATGGATAAGAGTTGACACTACCACATTATGTATTGATTTATGAGATGCTCTATCACTTTTGCTTTAGACACAAGACTTAGCCCAATGAATTTTAAACAATATGTTATGACCCATGAGCAAGGATTGACACTACCATATTGTGTCTTAATTTATGAGATGTTTTATAAATCAAGGCCTTTCAAAAAATAATTTATGTCCCATGGGTAAGAGTTGACACTACCACATCATGTCTTGATTTATGATATGTTCTATAACCTTTTCCTTAGAGGCACGACTTAGTCCAAGAACTTTCAAACATCAAGTTACGCCCTATGGGTAAAAGTTGACACTACCACATCATGTCTTGATTTATGAGATGTTCTATAACGTTTGCCTTAGAGGCAAGACTTAGCCCACAAGATACGCTCCATGGACAAGAGTTGATACCACCATATTGTGTCTTGATTTATGTGATGTCTTATTAGTCTTGCCTCTAAGATAAGACTTATTCCAAGAACCTCTCAAAAATATAAGTTATGCTCATTGGGCAAGTATTGACATTACCACATTGTGTCTTGATTTATGAGATGTTCTATAACTCTAGCTTTATAGGCAAGACTTAACTCAAAGATTTTCAACCAACAAATTATGTCCCACGAGCAAGACCTGACACTACCACATTGTGTCTAATTTATGAATTTTGTCTATAACTTTTGCCTTAGTGGAAAGACTTATTTCAAAGGACTTTCAAATAACAAGTCATGTCTTTAAATTTACTTTGATGTCAAAGAAAAAAATTTCTTTGTGGATTATCCAACTGTCTATTTATTGATAAGATATAATAGAAGTTGAGAAAAAAAATAAAAAAAATAGAGAAAAGAAAAAAACGATTGAGGAAAAAACAAAAAAAAAAATGAATGTTTAAAAAAAAAAAAAGAAGAAGAAGAAAAAATTGAGAAAAAAACAGAAAGAGAAGAAAAAAAAAAGTTTGAGGAATATGAAAAAAGAAAAAAAAAAAGAGAAATGATTAAAAAAAAAAATTGAGAAAAATGAATTAAAAAGGAAAGAAATAATTGAAGAAATAGATAACGTTTGTGAAAAAATAAAAAAAGAGAAAAACAAGTAAAAGATAAATAATGTTGAGACTAAAATGAGTAAAAGATAATATCCAATCCATTAGTTTTGAGAAAACCTCTTTCAATACGAGTTAAATGGATTTTAGCTTTCATTCATTGTCATTACGTAACACGATGAATGTTTGGACTACATTTTTCATTTTATGTATCAATATAGCGGTTGATTTGATGAATCACGGGGATTGTTTCATATGTCAGACCAACCGCTAGTCAACATTTCACCATGAGACAATATTGTTGAATATTTTATCTTCATTTAATTATTTTTTATTATCTAATTGTAAATTAGTGTGAGGTAGAATTGCTGACTGAATAGGAATAAATTATGTGCAGTATCAATCTTAAAAATTCAAGATTCAACATCTTTCAATTGTGATTTTGCATTTGTATACTATGCATTTGTGGTAATAACCACATAACTATCATTTTAACCCAGAAATTGCATGTCATACACCTAAATATGGGTGGCTTTAGATATTTGATCCTAATAAAAAATGTCTTTAAAGAATAATCTTCCTTACTTTTTAAATATATTACGAGTACCTTTTTACCCCTCTACACATCAAATATATTTTTAAAACTTTCCATACTTATTTGTCTCTCAAATTTTATTTTTCATTATTTTCACTTTTTATTTTTATTTTAAGTTATTATTTTATTTTTTATTATTTTCAGTTTTTATTTTTCTTTAATTTTATTATTTTCACTTTTTATTTTTTTTCTTTAATTTTATTTTTATGTTTTAATTCATTTGTCTCAAACTTTATTTTTTTTCTTTTTTCTCAAGCATTATCTATTTCTTTTTTTTTATTTTTTTAATTCATTTGTCTTTAACCTTTATTTTTTGTTTTTATCAGTTCTCTTTTTTTCCCTCATTTTTCTCAAACTTTATTTTTATTTTTTCCTCTCATTTTTTATTTTCTCAATTTTTTAAGTTTTTTGCTTTTTTCTTAATCTTTATTTTTTTCTTGCCTTTTTTCTTTCTTACTCTTTTTTTTTTCTCTATTTTGTTTGATCATTTTTTTCCTTTTTCAGTTCTCTTTTTTTTTCCTCATTTTTTTCAAACTTTATTTTTATTTTTCCTCTCAGTTTTATTTTTCTCAATTTTTTTAATTCTTCATTTTTTTCTTGATCTTTATGTTTTTCTTTCCTTTTTTTCACAATTATTTTTTTATTTCTTTATTTTGTTTGATCGCTTTTTTTTGTTTTCTCAACTTCTATTATATTTTGCTAATAAATAAAAAATTGGATAATCCGCAAAGGAATTTTCATTTTTTGACATCAAAGCAAATTTATGGGCATGAATTGTTATTACAAAATTCTTTGAAAATTCTTGAGATAAGTCGTGTCTCTAAGGCGAGAGTTGTAGAATATTTCATAAATAATGACATAATGTGGTACTGTCAACTCTTGCCCGTGGGGCATAATTTATTATTTGAAAGTCCTTGAGCAAAGTCTTGCCTCTAAGGCAAGAGTTGTAGAACATCTCATAAATGAAGACATAACGTGGTAGTGTCAACCCTTACCCATGGGGCATAATTTATTAATTGGAAGTCCTTGAGCTAAGTCTTACCTCTAAGGAAATAGTTGTAGAACATCTCATAAATGAAAACATAACGTGGTAGAGTCAACTTTTGTTCGTGGGGCATAATTTGTAGTTTGAAAGTCCTTGAGCTAATTAAGTCTTGCCTCTAAGGCAATAGTTGCAGAACATCTCATAAATAAAAACATAACATGGTAAAGTCAACTCTTGCCCGTGGGGCATAATTTGTAGTTTGAAAATCCTTAAGCCAAGTCTTACCTTTAAGGCAATAGTTGTAAAACATCTCATAAATGAAAATATAACGTGGTAGAGTTAACTCTTGTCCGTGGGGCATAATTTGTAGTTTTAAAATCCTTGATCCAAGTCTTTCCTCTAAGGCAATAGTTGTAGAACATCTCATAAATGAAAATATAACGTGGTAGAGTTAACTCTTGCCCGTGGGGCATAATTTATAGTTTAAAAGTCCTTGAGTCAAGTCTTACCTCTAAGTCAATAGTTGTAGAACATCTCATAAATGAAAACATAAAGTAGTAGAGTCAATTCTTGCCTGTGGGGCATAATTTATTATTTGAAAGTCCTTCAGCTAAGTCTTGTCTCTAAGGCAATAGTTGTAGAACATCTCACAAATGAAAATATAACGTGGTAGAGTCAACTCTTGTCCGTGGGGCATAATTTGTTGTTTGAAAGTCCTTGAGCTAAGTCTTGCCTCTAAGGCAATAGTTGTAGAACATCTCATAAATGAAAACATAACGTGGTAGAGTCAACTCTTGCCCGTGGGGCATAATTTGTAGTTTGAAAGTCCTTGAGCTAAGTCTTGACTCTAAGGCAATAGTTGTAGAACATCTTACAAATAAAAACATAACGTGGTAGAGTCAACTCTTTCCTGTGGGGCATAATTTGTTGCTTGAAAGTCCTTAAGTTAAGTCTTACCTCTAAGGCAATAGTTGTAGAACATCTCATAAATCAAAGTACAATGTGGTAGTGTCAACTCTTTCCCATGAAACATAACTTGTTATTTGAAAGTCATAAGCCTTACTTCTATAGTGTAGCAGTGTCAACTCTTGTCCATGAAACGTAACTTATTGTTCCAAAGTCATAAATCTTACCTTCATATTGTGATAGTGTCAACTCTTACTCAGGAGATGTAACTTGAATGGAAGAAATCGAAGAAAAGAACAAAAATAATAAAAATTATGAAGAAAAAAAAAAGAAAATGAAGGAAAATATCAAAAAAAAATCAAAGAAAATGTAGAAGTTGACAGAGAATAGAAAAAAAATAAAGGTTGATAAAAAAAAGATTAAATAAAAATAAAGGTTGAGAAAAATTTAAAAAGAAAAATCAAAGAAAAATTAATAAAAAAAAGTTTATTTTTATAAAAGTAGACGTTGAAAGGTGCAAAGAAAAAAGTAAGGATTGAGAAAAACTAAAAAGAACAAAAAAAAAAAAAAAAGAGGAAAGAAAAAAATAAAAAATAAAAAAAATATAAAGAATAAAGAAAAAAAAGAAGTTAAGAGGAAAAAAGTAAGGTATGAGAAAATTAAAAATAAAAAAGAGAAAAGAAAAAATAAAAATCAAAGTAAAAATTAAAAATAGAAAAAAAATAAAAGTTGAAAGATATACATATGGAGTTGTTATCCATTATGAGAATATTTATGTAACTTACTCCATTGATCAGGGGCAATTTTGTCCAAAAAAATACTAGTTAATAGCTAAGGCTATTTTAAGGAAGTTTTTTTATTTGGGGCTAAAATTTGAAAACCACCCTAATTTGGGTCTATTTTTGAGATTCACACATATTTAACCACTTCAAAATGTAATTGTCGGACCCGTGCAAGCATGGGCATAACTATATAGTTATTATTATATAGAAGAGTGAGCCATGGAACGACCGAAGACATTATAGTCATTTCAAAATAATTTTCTGCATTCCTTACTTATGCATTAAGCTTCAAAGCTTGTTCATAAATTTTGAATGACAAAAAAGCAAATCTACTTTCTCTAAGGTGTAGTTTGGTTTGAATACAAGTTATATTGGGATTAGTTATGATATGATAAGTTATACTGGAATTAATTATGCTTTAATTATTTTGTATTGAGTGTTTGGTTTGTTGTATTTAAAATAATATGCATGGTATAATTTCTAAGAATAAGCTAATTAATCACAAAAATACCCTCCATCTTATTTAACTTTTATTATATAATTTCTTTTCAAACATTAAATATTCATTCTTAAAAATAAAACTTCCATCTTATGTAGCTTAAGACAATGTTGAAACGCCAGTCACAACTTTGTTTGATTTCCTTGAACCTAGCTCTTGGGATCTCCAGTTTGCTAGGTAGAGTTACCGCCATGTTAACTTGTCCATGATGTAGACAATGTTCAGGAAACAAGGATAAGGCTTATGGTTTGTTGCATTTTAATTCTTTTCTAAGTTTGGAAGATTTTACCAAGTAGTTTAATCTATAGGATTAAACATTTAGAAACCACCTATGTGAGAGTGAATAGAAGCCGCTTCTTGAAAAATATTAATAAAGGCCTATTCTCTATGTTCTCATAAAATCAGGACGTGTTCATGCCTAAAACGAACAAAATCGTGTGAACCATAAATGTTAAAAGGTTGATTCTGTGACATGTGTTGTCTAAGTGTACATTAAAATTCGATGGTTTAAAGATATAAGATCTATTGATTGACCGAGTGCATCCGCGTAATGCCCTAAGACTACCCCTGGACGTCACACGGTGCTTAGGACCACAAGTGATCCCAAGATAATCCTTGTACTTGCATAACTTATGAGCAACAAAATAAAATACATAAAACTTATAGTACTAAGCGAAAGAAGAAAATCTTTAGCTGAACATCTTCAAAATAAAACTATTAAAATAATTACAACTCTGGTTATACAAAATAAAACTGAAATCAAATACATCAACTATACTCACTGTCTATGAAACCTCTACTAATATTGATTATAGGTAGCTGGTACATGATCCCCAGCTATCCTAAATCAATATGACTGAATAAAGAAAATAAGATTCTACTCGAACTATGATTGACTCAAGCTCTCTAATAAAAATGACTCATCATCTGCTGACTGAAAATTTCACACTGTCTGATTATAATATGTGGGCTGCAACTGGTATGTATATTATGAGACAGTGTAGCACATAGACGTATATATGGATCAGTACTTTTAGAATGTACTGAGCATATGGGGATGACTGCATAGGTAAAACAATAACTCAATATACTCATAAACTTGTAAAGAATGCATGCTAAGCGTAAATAACTCACCTTGGTCTCGAATAAAACAAAGCTGTAAAATCATAAACATGAGTAGTAAAGCATAATGATAAACTTTGTGAGCCATAACACTTATTTCTAAAAGTTGTACTTTTAGTCTTTCTATTGGGAGGTTCTTCTAACCGATATACACCATATGAGCTATCATGGTGTCTAACGTCTTTTTCCCCATAGGGAAAAGCTCACATTGGGAAGAGTCATCCTACCCTTGCATCGAAATAAGACCTAATCTAAAGTGATCACTATCAGTAACTTTATTCATATTAGTAATAAGCTGAACCTACATTAGCTCGTAGTTTTGGGGCACATGGCCTTAGACTTATGCCCAACTCGGTGCTAAATACTACTCCCATATTACTTATATGCTCTCTCTTTAGAAAATCCATCTTAAATAGCACAAACGTTTATAATGAAAACTAGTTATTCTTCTCTTTTCTTTAAAATGCAATCAAAATAACAAATGTGGATTCTATATCTTAGCTTAGGATCAAAATATCAATCTTTCTTTAAAGCTTTGTATAAAACAATCAAAGAAACTTAAGATCATAGTTTTCTTGAAATCTCAAACTCATTCTTGGTATAAACTTATCAAATAAAACTAAAGAGCATGATCTTCTTGAAATCTCAAGACTTAAACTTAGGGCTTAAAACTCATGAAAATTCACAACAAAATTTCATTCTCAATATAAATCTTGAAATACTCAACAATGTCAAGTCAAGATAGTGCAATCTCATTCATAATATAAATTTCATAAATTAAAACATAAATATAAGAACTTCTTGATATACTTAAAGCTTTAAATCTCATGAAAATCACATGCTTTAAGAACATATAAACTTGGGTATGAATCCTATTTCAAAACGAGTAAATAGAATCTTAAAATCATGCAATTTGGGTACAAGGGTGAAAGGATACCATTGTTCATAAGCCTACATACCTTAATTGGTTTGATTTGAAATTCAAAGCTTGACTTGGAAGCCTTGGGAATGTTCATGAATGCTTTTCTTGAACTTCTTGGATTAGAGGACTTAGACTCTTGCTTATCTTGAAGGAGTAATGGAGTTCTTGGTGTTCTTACAGGGAGTTTAGGGTTTTATTAGAGAGAAAAAGTGAATAATGGAGCAACTAATTCTCCTTGGGGACTTTAATTTTGTGTTTTGGACGGTTTTGGGTGAGGAAAAATGACCCAATTGCTCTTAAATATGCTAAAACAAAAGCTGGAAAATAAGCGAGCATGCCATGGAGCGTGCGTCGTGGACTCTGGAGCACCGGAATACAGTGTGCACCACAGGCCCTGGAGCGCTGAAATAGAGCGTGCACCACATGCTATATCGCGGGCTGCTACTATTTTGGACTTCCAAACATGCCCTTACGCTCGTCCGAAAATTCTAAAACTTACCCGAGACGTACCTTTGACACTCCTGATCATGAATCAATTTTAAAATCGACATTCCAAATATGGAAAGGTCTAAAATAAAATCATCAAAGTTTACGAGCTTTATAAATGACTAAGTCCCAACACTTAGTGAAATATTCTAAGTCTTGGACCACTTTAAGCAGAATTGGGCTAAGATCTTATGGGGTCTTATAATAGGATACATGTTGTAACACGCCCGCATATTTTGAGCTAGAAATCAAACCTTCGTTCTCACGTGTGTAAACCATAATCCCATGATTTACTTTTGACTTCATGAGTCGTGATCTTTATCCTAGTGTGGAAAGTGTTTTTGAAATGAAAGATGTTCATAGGAATCATGTAATCCCCCATGGTTGTAACAATTTTTGGGTACGTTAAAAATAACCTTTGGGACCCCATAGTGATGGTAGATCTTATGTTGATGTTGTGGGAGGTGTTGGGGGTGTTTTCGAGCCTCAAAGATCAGTAGGCGTCACAAAGTAGGGCCTAGGCGATGGCTAGGCATCGTATTGCCATCGTCTACCTTCACTAAAAAGGTTAGGAAATAGCTTACGCACCGCCCACCTTGGGTTAGGCCATGGGCTAGGCGCCACTTAACCTGTGTTAGGCAATGGCTTAGGCTCCGCCCAACCTGGGTTAGGCCATTGGCTGGGTGCAGCCCACTTGATGTTTTGCGGATTAGGGGGTCCATTTTTAATTTATTTCAAGGGCAACCAAGTCCTTTTACGTTCCATAACCGTCCCTAAACATTTTATCACGAAATTAAAGTCTTTAAATACGTTTTAACACTATCAAATCCCTAGTCCATCTTCCTAAGAAACATGAGTAGAGAAACTAACTTAGGGTTGTCACATTCAAGTTTAAAAGGTCAATATTTTCATGATTTTTTTATCATTAAGGTATGTGGGACTACCTTAAACTCCATGGGCATAAGTTTTCTTATTTTTATTAAGTTTTGAGGATCCATAATCTTGTTTACAAGGAAAGTTTGATATTGTTTTGAAAAGCATGTATCATGGAATCATTTTGATGAAAATATTGTCTTGAACTATTTTTCATGAAATTTAAATATAACTATGTATATATGGTTTCATTTGAAATGAAGAGTTTGATTGAAAGCATGAAAGATATAAACTCCCTCTTATTTTATGATATCTTTGATTTCAAGTGTCGTGGATTGTTTAATAACATTAATTTCTTAAGGAAAACTAGAGGGTGAATTTTTTACTAATAATCATGGAATGATACGGATTGTGACATGTTCGGAGGGTGTTTTTGAAAGATAAACGTTTATCGTGTTAAATTAACAATTTCCATGGGTTTTGAATAATGCAAACTTAATATGACCACCTTATGATTTTACTATTGAGAGAAGAGTGTTTTGATGTAAAATCAAATAAAAATTTATAGCATAACTCTCTCTCACTTGATGTTTAAAAACTATGGGTGGATATTAACATGAGGATAAGTGAAAAAAAAGGCTACAAATATGTTATGATGTGATTTGAATAACTTGCAAGTCAGGGTATGGTGAAACTCAATTATGGCATGCCCTTAACAGAAGAAGTCTTGAATGATTTAAAATTATGAAGAATGGTTTTAAAGAACTAAAATTTGGGCTTAAGAGAGCTAGTTTGTTACCCGAAGAAGACATTTGAGTGCAAGGGCTCATTGCTTGAAATATAGGCATACAAGGGTAGATGTTTGGACATCATACAAGGGTAACGCCACGGTACATTTGTAAAGGGGTGTACCATATCATTAAAACTATAATCTTTGCGGCAAATGTATATTAGGGGCTTAGCCGCCTAGTCAAGGGTGAATTCCATATAGCCTATGGAATTACAAATTGTAGGGTGTACTGCCTAGCTCAGAAGAATAACAAAGAGTGAGTCAAGGTTGTCAAGAATTGATTTGATGTTAACTAAAATATGCCCATGTATTTTTACTAGTGTTATGTTCACTGCTATTATGAAATGCTCTCACTTATATTGTGTAAAAATATGTTATTTTGGGTTGTTTCTCATACCAGTACATTTTGTACTGACCCTCTATATTCCATGATTTGAAGCTCGGTCCTAGGGCTCGGCTAGCAGTAGATCGTGATAGATATTCAGAGTTGGTGAGCCTCCCTTATTTTGAAAGGCCTAGTTCTTATGATGTTTACATTTGGTTCTAGTTTATGGTCCGACCGGGAGCCTTATCCTGATTTTCAGACAGATGTTGTTTTTATGTTGCTAGAGATTTTGTATACTGGTGTTAGATGTTTTGAATTTCTATGAACTCACATTAGTGTTGTTCATTAATAACAAAAAATGACCATGTTTCTATTTTATTGTGTTTATCTGCAATTCCTTATGGTATGTGAATTAAGCATATGATTGCCAGTTAGAAGGGCTCTCGGGCTTATATGGTTTAGGATGTACATTACAGCCAGGGCCCCAGCTTGGTTTGTGACAAACTTGGTATTAGAGCATGGTTCATGGTCCTAGGGTGTCTACGAAGTCGCGTCAGGTAGAGTCCAATTTATGAGTGTGTAGCGCATCACACCTATAAGTAGGAAGCTACTAGACGTTTAGGAATGGCTCTCTTTTCTTCATAATATTGATCATGCCATTGTGTTATCCATATGAAAGTTATCCAAATTCCTTCTTTACTCGAATTTTATTAGCTATGTCCCATTGTCTATTCGATTCAAGTGCAGAAGCTTGGAGTCTAAATAATGCGGTCCTTTCTAATTGAGTCATAAACAATTATGAAATTGCACAAGGACTTGAGAGGAGTCCATGAGTGCTTTAAAGTGTATTGATTTAATCTTATACCCCTATCTACATCAATCGTGCATTTGAGCTTGAGGTATGGAGTGTGTTCAGTCCTTTTTTTCAAAACCCTTGTTCCAGATGTTTTGCTTAAGGGTAATGATGTGTGGAAGAAATTTGGAACATTATTTTCCACCTGAGTAGTAGTATGTGATAAAGTGTCATGACCTATGAGCTGTAAGATGGTTCAAAAGTTATGTGGGACTACCCTAAACTCCATGGGCATAAGTTTTCTTGTTATCATCAAGTTTTGAGGATCTATAATCTTGTTTTAAAGGAATATTTGACATTGTTTCGAAAAGTATGTAACATGGTATCATTTTGCTGAAAATATATGTTTGCGTTGAACTTTTTTTCACGAAATTTAAATGTAACTACGTATATATGTTATCACTTGAAATGAAGAGTTTGATTGAGAGCATGAATGATATATAGTCCCTCTCCTTTCATAATATCATTGATTTCAAGTGTTGTGGATTGTTTAAGAGCTTGAATTTTTTATAGAAAACAAGAGGGTGAATTCTTTACTAATAATTGTGGAATGATATGCTTTGTGACATATTGAGAGGGTTTTTTTGAGAGGTAAATGTTTATCATGTCAAATTAACAATTTCCATGGTCTTTGAATAATGCAATTATGATAAGACCACCTTATGATTGTAATATTGAGAGGAGAGTGTTTTGATGTAAACTCAAATGAAAATTTATTGCATAACCCTCTCTCACTTGATGTTTAACAACTATGGGTGGTCATTAACATGAGGATAAGTAAAAAGGGATACAGATATGTTATGATGTGATTTGAATGACTTGCAAGTCAGGGTATGACGATACCCAGTGTTGACATACCCTTAATAGAATAAGTCTTGAATGATTTGAAAGTACGAAGCATGGTTTTAAATAACTAAAAGTTGAGCTTAAGAGAGCTAGTTGGTTACCCGAAGATGGCATTTGAGTGCAGGAGCTCATTGTTGGAAACTGTGGTTTGCCGATATGGGTATTATCCAAAAGGGGATAAATTTTTTGACATCATGCAAGGGTTATGCCATGGTACACTTGTAAGGGAGTGTACCATATCATGAAAACTTTAATCCTTTCGGCAAACTTGGATTGGAGGCTTGGCTGTCGAATCTAGGGTAGATTCCATATAGCCCATGGAATTACAGATTGTAGGGTGTGCTAACTTGCTCAGAAGAATATCGAAGAGTGTGTTAAGGTGGTCAAGAATTGATTTGATGTTTACTAAAATATGCCCATGTATTTTTACTTTTGTTATGTTCACTGCTATTATGAAATGTTCTCACTTGTATTGTGTAAAAACATGTCATTAGGGTTGTTTCACATACCAATACATTTTTTATTGACCCCCTACATTCCAAAATTAAAAGCTCAGCCCTAAGGTCCAGCTAAGTAGTAGATCGTGACAGATATTCAAAGGTCCAACTTTGGTTCTAGTTTATGGTTTGATTGAGGGTCTTGTTCCAGTTTGCAGACAGATATTTGTTTCATGTTGCTAGAGATTTCACAGACTGGTGTTAAAAGTTTTGAATGTTTATTAACTCACATTAGTATTGTTCAGTAATAACAAGAAGATAACCATATTTCCATTTTGTGATGTTTTTCTGTAATTCCTTGTGGTATATGAATTAAGCATATGATTGCCATTTAGAAGGGCTCTTGAGATTACATGGTTTGGGGATGTCCGTCGTGGCCAGGGCCCCTACTCGAGTCGTGACACATGTTCACTACAAAAAGTTCAAAGAAAAACCTACTTAATCAGATGCAATCAGTCTTAGCTTGTTGATCACATACTTGTTCATAAATATTTTGATAAAATAGTCATTCCCCATTCATGTGGGGGATTTTTAGGATCAAATGGAATGTATGAATAGAAAATGGAGGGAATAATAATTTGGAGGAAAGTGAAAATATCAGTTAAGGAATGCTAAGTTCTCCTACAATGGTGGGCGAAAGAACTTTTCTCGTGTTTATTATAAGAAACAATCATTCATATGGATAGTAAGGCAAGAACAAAAAATGTCTCGCACCATCATCATCATCGTCATTACTCTCTCCACTCAGCTTTGGCTTTGGATTTGGATTTGGATTTGTCAAATGATCGATCGAGAGATTAATTTTTTAGACAAAGTCTATTTTAAACTTGGAAAATAAGTGAAATTTTAATCCATAAATCTAATGAAAATATTTTTCTCCATGTGCAAACACATTTTGGACTCTATGCAAGCGCATATATAACGCACCTCGAAAGGATGCTACCATTCGAGGAAGAGAC
>CM061557.1:47526682-47638259 GCA_030864225.1 Capsicum baccatum var. pendulum
AGGAGTTTCTAGTGTTTGATAGATTATCATTTTTGCGTTTGTTATGCAGTACCTTTTTTCTGTTATCCAGAGGCAACGCTTTTCTTCGCATGTGCAATCCACCCGCCCAATTTATAGTTATTCGTAAAGTGACTGTTTATTTTCTTGAGTTATAACATCATTATTTTGGTATTAATACAACTATTTTTGGGCAAAATAAAACTCCATAATTGTAGGACTCATTACTTGGTTATAGCATAAAAGTACTAATACAAATTATACTTTGAATTCAATTAAATTTTTGTCTCCAAAATTTATTAGGACTCTGTAATTTTATAATAATCAATTAATAATTGAAAAAAATAAGGTGAAAAGATGATTTTGTCTATTGCGGAGTATTATAATGAAGGGCAAAAAGTTCAATCAATATTTCTAATGCCCTTCACACTTTTAATATATTATTATAGATATAGATTATAGATATAGATATAGATAGATATAGATATTTATTATACTTGAGTCATGCTAGAACACTGTCCTAAAAAAACTATTTCAACAATGTGAAATATTTTCCAGAATTAAACAAGAATTTCAAGCACTTTCCTAATTATTTAGAGGATACAGGAATCAATAAAAACTATTAATACAAATACCAACAAGTTAATTTAGAAAAGAATATAACTAAATAAAAGGCATATAATAAAAGATGAAGTGCAAGAAACGGAAAAGAAGCAGTAGGACTTAAGCAAAGATTGTTTGTTTTTTTATTTTTATCCACTCTATCATGTTACACAAAGTAGCCTTTATATATAGGCAAATAAAGAAAGGTTCTCCCTTCTATGCTATAACAAGTGTTAGAACACTTGTTTTTTATCAAAAGAAGAAGGCCTCTTTTGCTATTTTTCAGACACATATCTAGCCAAATGGCAAATTCAAAATAATTACGTAACTTTCTCTTCTCTTTCATGATATGATTCCTTTTTTTCTTTTGTTTTCCTTTTTTTTTATTTAAATACACAATAAATTATTTTGAAATAAATAATTTTCCTACAATCCCCACATTATTTCAGAATAATTTTAAAAACATTTTAACTTGTTGGATTTGTATGGACAAAATGCAATAGGTTTCGTGTCTTTTGGACTATAAACCAAACTTAGACCAATAAAATTTAACTTACAGAATTACCGTGAAATATAATATTTCTATGAATCGAATAATTCTTGTTGTAAGCTAGAGATTTTATCAATCACATTTTGACCGTAATTTTGTTGTTCAATGCGGTTTTACGCCAATAGGCCATGTGCGTGCCTGGTATTCATGAGAGCTTTAGAGACTAAGACCAAAAGTCTCATAGGAACGACCTCATTCCACTTTTATATAGGTGGATTCATCAAGTGTACACTGCCTTAAATACGCCACCCATAAGGATTACGGATTCATTAAGAGTTAATAACCCATCCCTCTATTTTAGTAGCAGTTCAAGCACTCTATAAGTACACAGAGTCAATATCGACTTGTTATTACCCATATGAACCTACTTCATGGGATCTCCAATCACATAGGTTGGGTCACCATCTCTATTGACAATCATATTAGCCTTAACCCCATCTCTTTTGAGGTTTGAAGAATTAATTTTCTTCCTACAGGTTTAGTCAGAGAATCAGCCGAATTCAATTCTAACTTTACAAAATCAATGGAAATTATTCCATCTCTCAGTAGATTTTTAACAACATCATGCTTCAACTTCATATGTCTACTCTTACAACTGTAAGATTTATTCTTTGCAATAGCAATTGTGGCTTGACAATCGGCAGTATATATACCCAGGAGGCATCGGATCATTGTTTTTTCGTAACGCACCAATTTTTTGAATCGGAACGCTGCACGGTGCCCATGACCCCGAAGGACCACAAGCTTACCCATGACTAATATCTGTACCTCTGAATAATACACTAAATATATACAGAATTTAGTTGTAAGGCCATAAGGTTCAAAACTATATAAACATCTGATAAAAATAATGTATGAATATGTTATAACAATACCAAAACTGATAACAACTGTCTGAACATGATATAGTCTGAAAGCCTCTAAACTGAACTGAATAAGGAGTTGAAGGAACATGTCTCCAACTAACTCCATCTACTGATACTGAACTGAAGTAATAAATAATAATAAAGTAATCATATCGCCCTTGAAAGATGAGGACTCACTGCTAATCTACTGCTACTGGAATCTGAAATGCTAATGATGCTATGGAGTGCGTGCTTCTGGACCTATGGCATAGAATAAAACACCATAGCACGAATGCGTCAGTACAATTAAATGTACTGAGTATGCAAGTAAGGTGGGCTGAATGCATGGGGTTCATATGCATGAACAATGCTAACTTACTGACTAACATGAACGTGAGAATACATACATGCATACGTAACTGTAACTGAGTTAGTGATACTACTGACTACTGAGTACTAGACTCTGAGTACTGATTTACTGACATCGGAGTTTACTGATACTGATAACTGAGTCTGATGATGTTGAACTACTAAGCACTGAGGGACTGTTATGATATTACTGATAAAGGAATGATTGATTTTTGACAGTTCTGATTATAAAAACTGGTCTAATTGACTGTATCTGACAGCTTGATTATAAAGAATTGATCTGGTTAACTGTATCTGACAGTCCTGAATCTGAATACTGCTAACATGAGTTACTGATAACTGATATGACTGATACTGAGTGACTGTATCTGACAGTCTAGATTTAATAGAACTAGCTGAGTTCCGTAATGAGCTGAGTGACTGTAGCTGACAGTCTTGAATATGAAGAACTATCTTAGTTCTGTTACTATGACTGAGACTGAAACTAAAACTGTGACTGTGGAAGGTAATCATCTAACCGACATATCCCAAATCTCAATTGGTGGGATCCAACCTATAACCCCATCCGGAAGGGTGTCAATACCGTGCCACGGGTAAAGACAAACTATGAGTAAACCCTTTTCTGTTGGGAGCTCTTTTCGTCTACCCTGCTATTAGGAAAACTCGAATGAGATGTATTGACCCTATGGGTAGAGACATCTCAACCTACGCTAGCTACGTAGTTCTGGAACACAAGGATTGCTTCTATGGATCGTACCCTCTGACTCAGGTGAGTCCCCATCCTTGAGTTCACTCGGTGCTGAATCCTACTCCTAACTGAATAGACACTGAACTGATTTAACAGAACTTATTTAGACTAAGTTTACTGAATTCGTGGACTGATAGAATACTACTAAATCTGATAGCTGACTGAGATTACAGAGATTTGCTGAGTACTGAGATTACATAGATTATTGAGTACTGAGTAGGACTGGACTGATACTGAAGTTACATAAGTTTTCCTGAGTCATGAGACTGACTGAAGTCTACTGAACATGGCTTGACTGAGAGTATCGTGAAAACATGACATGGCTCTAGCCACACAACTATATTTTTTGGGTACAAGTACCCCCAGGACTCGATAGAAGGAAACTGGAACTTCTTGACATTTTGAATACATGATCAATATCAACCATTCATAATAAAATAAGTTGGAGATATTTCATGAGGACATGTTTATCATCATACTATACATAGATAAGAATGCAATTATTCATGGTATGATTTCATACTCTAATAGCATGGGCATTCCAATAATATATACATTCCACAACAATAGCATGGGCATCAATTAAACATAATGGGATGGCATGCATATATCACTTAGGTCATATTTTAGCTAATATGCATAATTTATATGTTCTTAGGCATTTTATCAAACACCTTGCATGCATAACTTTGGGCATAGGCATGATCAACAATTAAACTTTAAAACCAATTCAATTCATATATTTTTCAATTCACATGATGTCATAGATTCATAAAAACACAAAAAGATTCCAACTTGGAATCATTCAACATCATCAACATGGTTTAAAAACAATCCACAAAATGAATAGCATGATACATACTTTAAAACAAGATTTTTGGGCTTCATGGATGAAGGAATCCATGAATGAACACTGTTCATACCTTAGAAGAATCTTTCTTGAAAGTTCTTGAAGAAATCCTTAGGCTTGTTCTTGATTTCTTGGCTAGGGTTCTTGCCCCTTTGAGAGAAAATATTTTGTTCTTGAGAGAAAAATGAGGAAAATAATGGAATAAGGATTTATTGGGCGTTTAATTTTGTGTTTAGGGTTGATAGGGGTCATGGGAAAAGTCTAAGATGCCCTTGGAATTTAAAATCGGAGCTGGAACGCCAAAAAAGCTTCCCCGCGATGCGCCAGATGACCCATCGCTATACCCACCATGATACAGTGGAATCGCGGTGAGCTACTGGAATTGACAATTGTTGATTTGGTCTTCATCGCGACATGGTGGCTTGTCAATGGGAACACTGATACTAAAAAGGCCCTAACTTCTTCACCGAGTGTCTGTTTTGGGCAAACTTGGTATCGATGGAAAGGTAATATGATTATCTACAATTTGGTGGGTCATGATTTGAAAGATTTTATATGTATATAAAGTTATACACATTCAAAGTAGACCCTTATAGAATCGAATATCGAATTTTTTATGAATGAATGACTCTTGTCTCAACCTTGAGCCAAGTGATTTTATGAACATTTATCACCTCATAATCACTTCATACACTAGGATAAAGATCATGGAATATTGATTCAAAAGAAATTCATGGGGTTAGATTCAACACACATGAGAATAATGCTTTAAAGTCTAGCACAAAAATGCGGGGTGTCACATTTTTAAAGGGATATTAGACAACAGATCATCTTTTTTCAAAGGTCTATGAGGCAACAGATCATCATTTTTAAAAGGAATAGTTGCTAAGAAATTTCTTAGCCATTCAGCCTCAGTACCAACTAACTCCAGAGCCACAAACTCTGATTCCATAGTTGATCTAGCAATGAGTGTCTGCTTAGCTGATCTCCAAGATACTGCACCACCACCAGACGTGAACACATAACCACTAGTGGATTTCATCTCATCTGAATCAAAGATCCAATTTGCATCACAATATCCTTCTAAAGTAGAAGAAAATCACTATACAAGATACCACAATTCACGGTTCCTTTCAAATATTTCATCAATCGCATTAATGCAAACCAATGCTCATTATTGGGATTATGAGTATATCTACTCAATCTACACACAACATAGGCTATATAAGGCCTAGTAAAAATCATTAAATGCATTAGACTCCCAATAATCTGTGCATACTTAGACTGAGCAACTGGGTCACCATTATTCTTTTTCAATTTAGAATTAGCATCATAAGGAGTGGCTACAGGAGTTACCTCCCAACATTCAAACTTCTTTAGAATTCTTTCCACATAATGTTCTTGTGACAACATTATACCATCTTCACTCCTTATAAATTTAATTCACAATATCATATTCACTTCACCAAGATCTTTTATATCAAAGTTAGTAGACAAAAATAATTTGGTACGTTCCACAATATTTATACATGTACAAAATATAAGCATGCCATCAACATATAAGCAAATTATCATATAATCACTGTCTATTACTTTTGTATAAACACACTTATCCATCTCAACAGAAGAAAAGCCGTCTTTTATCAAGACTTGATGAAATTTCTCATGCCACTGTTTAGGAGCTTGTAACCATATAAATTTCTTCTTCTAAATCACCATTTAAGAAAGTTGTTTTTATATCCATTTGATGGATAAACAGTTTATGAATTGATGCTAAAGCAATTAATATTCAAATAGAAGCAATTCTAGCTACTGGTGCAAATGTATCAAAATAATCAATATTTTGTTTTTGAGAAAATCCTTTATCTACTAATCGAGCTTTATATTTATCTATAGATCCATCCGAATTAAGTTTCTTTTTGAAAATCTATTTAAAATCAATCGGTTTTGCATCAGGAGGTAAATCGATTAAAACCCGTGTATTATTTTTCACAATTGAATCAAGTTCAATTTTTATTGCTTCTTTCCAAAATTTAGCATTAGAAGAAGATACAGCTTCAAAATAATTTGCTGGTTCATTATCAACAAGAAAACTTTGAAAATCATTTCTATAAGAAAAATATTCTTTTCTAGGCCTTTTACTCCTTCGCATTTCCTCAATATTAGAGGTAGATTCATTTTCTCTTTCAACAGGTGCATGAGAGATTTTATCACATAGTGGAAAAGTGTGTTCATAAAATGCAGCATTTTTTGTCTCAATTATAGTATTACTATCAAGTACATCACATTTCAAGACAAGAAATTTGTATGCAGCACAATGTTCAGCATATCCAATAAGTATGCAATCAGCAGTTTTTGAACCTATTTCCCTCTTTTTAGGTTCAGGAAGAAGAAGTTTAGCAAGACAACCCTACACTATTAAATATTTCAAATTAGGCTTATAACCTTTCCACAATTCATAAGGGATTTTACCAGTTCTTTATGAAGAATTTTATTCTGTAAATGACATGCAGATAAAATAGCTTCACCCCACAAATTATCAGGTGCACAAGAGCTAATTAGTATAGAATTCATCATTTCTTTCAATGTCCTATTCTTCCTCTCAGCTACACCATTAGACTCAGGAGAATAAGGCGGAGTAACTTCAAGAATAATACCTTTTTTTCACAAAAAGCATTCAAAGATACATATTCTCCACCTCTATCAGATCTAATTCTCTTGATTTTTCTACTAAGCTGATTTTCAACTTCAGATTTATAAGACACAAAAGCATCAAATGCATCATCTTTATTTCTAAGCAGATACAACTTAGTAAATCTAGAGAAATCATCAATAAAGGTCACATAATATCTTTTACCATCTCTAGTCATAGTTTGTTTTAAATCACCCAAATTAATGTGGATCAAAGATAACAATTCAGATTCTCTATTAACTGAAAAACATGACTTTTTAGTAATTTTAGCTTCAACGCTTATTTCACATTTATCAAAACTACTTAAATCCAAACCAGAAATTAAACCAAGTGATTCCATATTCTTTACATATTTAATATTAACATGTCCTAATCTAGCATGCCATAAGAAAATAGATTCAACCATATAAGCAGAAGCTGATGCATTATCATTGATAATATTAAGTACATAAAGTCCATGGTTACAATAGCCTATTACCACAAATACATTATTTTTTGTCAAAATAACCTTATTAGATTCTAGAGACACTTTTATTCCAGTTTTATCCAGCAAAGCCATAAAAATCAGGTTTGCTCGCATTGTAGGAACATGTAGCACATCCATGAGGGCTAAAGTTTTTCTCGAAGTGAGTTTTAGAACTTTACCCTTGCCCAAGACTTTGGTTGTTCTTGAGTCACCAAGGTAGACCATTTTACTGTCATCTCCTGTTGATGTATAAGAGGAAAATGCTTTATTCTCATCAAGGCATCTTTGTCTCAATCCAAGTTGGTGATATACAACTTTCAAAATCGCAACGCTCTAACAGGTAACATCCTTTCTATTTGTATTTTTACTTTCTTTCTTATTTCCTTCTTTTTTTGCAGAGTTGAAACAAATATGCAACAATCAGCTTAAGGTGCGAGAGTTTAAATTTGCCTCCATCACCTCAAGACCAGAAGATTTTGCTTGAAGACGGTGGCCGTCGGCTTAAGGTGCAAGGGCCTTCGTTACCTCAAGACCCGACCAATTTCGCTTGAAGATGGTGGACGTCGGCTTAAGGTGCGAGGGCCTTCGTTACCTCAAGACCTGACCAATTTCGCTCGAAGATGGTGGACGTCGGCTTAAGGCGCGAGGGTCTTCGTTACCTTAAGACTCGACCAATTTTGCTTGAAGACGGTGAATGTTGGCTTAAGGTGCGAGGGCCTTCGGTACCTCAAGACCCGACCAATTTTGCTTGAAGACGATGGACGTCGACTTAAGGTGCGAGAGCTTTTGTTACCTCAAGACCCGACCAATTTTGCTTGAAAACGGTAGACATCGGCTTAAGGTGCAAAGGGACAAATTTTGTCAACCTTAAGGTATGAAAATTTTGAGATCCTTTTAAGGATAAGCCAGTAAGAGGCCAGCTTAAGGTGCAAAGGGATAAATTTTGTCCACCTTCAGGCATGGAAATTTTGAGATCCTTTTAAGGATAACCCCATAAGAGGCCAGCTTAAGGTGCAAAGGGACAAAATTTGTCCACCTTAAGGCATGAAAATTTTAAGATCCTTTTAAGAATAAACCCGTAAGAGGCTGGCTTAAGATGCAAAGGGACAAATTTTGTCCACCTTAAGGCATGAAAATTTTAAGATCCTATTAAGGATAAACCTGCAAGAGGCCAGCTTAAGGTGCAAAGGGACAAAATTTGTCCACCTTAAGGCATGAAAATTTTGATATCCTTTTAAGGATAAACCCTCAAGAGGCCAACTTAAGGTGCAAAGGGACAAATTTTGTTCACCTTAAGGCATGGAAATTTTGAGATCCTTTTAAGGATAAACCCGTAAAAGGCCAGCTTAAGGTGGAAAGGGACAATTTTTGTCCACCTTAAGGCATGAAAATTTTGAGATCGTTTTAAGGATAAACCTGCAAGAGGCCAACTTAAGGTGCAAAGGGACAAATTTTGTCCACCTTAAGGCATGAAAATTTTGAGATCCTTTTAAGGATAAACCCATAAGAGGCCAGCTTAAGGTGCAAAGGGACAAATTTTTTCCACCTTAAGACATGGAAATTTTGAGATCTTTTTAAGGATAAACCCCTTAAGGTATGAAAATTTTGAGATCCTTTTAAGGATAAAACCATAAAAGGCCAGCTTAAGGTGTAAAGGGACAAATTTTTTCCACCTTAAGACATAGAAATTTTGAGATCCTTTTAAGGATAAACTTGTAAGAGGCCAGCTTAAGGTGCAAAGGGACAAATTTTGTCCACCTTAAGGCATGAAAATTTTGAGATCCTTTTAAGGATAAACCCATAAGAGGCCAGCTTAAGGTGCAAAGGGATAAATTTTGTCCACCTTAAGGCATGGAAATTTTGAGATCCTTTGAAACATAAACCCATAAGAGGCCTTGATTTGAAGACTTGGAAATTTTGTTTTCTCTCCTAAATTTGGCGTTTTGAGCGGTTCAACTTCCAAATTTGGGGATTTTAGAGACTTCATCTTATGTGAATGAAGCTCATATTTCATTGGAGTTTTCCCCCACTAAGCCACCAATACTTGGAGTGAGTCCAAAATTTAATTAGAATGTTTTCATACTTTGTATCCATATGGTGGATACTGCAGGAACTATTTTTTTTGACACTCATGCAACTGAACTCAGAATAAAGTTTCAAGCGCCTACGTACATCAGTTAAGAGCATCAAGTCATAACGTAGTTCAGGGTAAGTGTTTTTTTTATGTCCTAACTTTTGCCTAGGCGCCTCTTTCGAGGTTTTCAACCTAGCGGACTTCTTTATTTATTTTCTTGAGCCGTACAAAGTTTATACTCTTGCGGGCCAAGAGTGGACATGAGTTTATACTGCCTTAAGGAGTGTCATCTTCCTTCAAGGATAGTACTTCTTTAAGAACTTGGCGTTGATAGGACCAATTTTCACGTCGTCTGCATCGACAAGCTTGTAAGCTCCATTTGAATATGCCTCTTGTACGACATATGGTCAGTCCCACTTTAGGGTAAATTTCCCCCCAGACTTACAAGAAGTGATAATGGGTCTCCTTACTGCAAGGACTTGATGTCCAACTTGGAAGCACCTTAAATGAACTCTTTTGTTGAAAGAACAAGATAGACAGGCTTGGTAACATTCAAGATTTTGTTGAGCCTATAGTCTTTTCTCATCAAGAGATTCTAACTCTGTAAGATGCAACTTAGAATTTTCTTCATCGATGAGCCCTTCTTGGATAGACAGTCTCAAAGAAGGTATTTGACGCTCAAGTGGTATGACTGCTTCAACTCTAAAAGCATGTGAATATGGGGTTGCTTGCGTTGGCATGCGGTAAGTTGTTCTTTATACCCATGAAACTTCTTCTATTCGTTCATGCCAGTCTCGCTTGGACTTGGAGACGACTTTCTTCAACAAGTTACATAAAGTCTTATTGAATGCTTCGGCTAGACCATTGGCGACAGCATGGTACATAGAAGACTTGCGCCTCTTGAAGCCAAAGAGATCACAAATCTTATTCATCAGCTTGTTATCAAACGGCTTGCCATTGTCGGTTATTATAGATTGAGGAATTCCAATGCGGTAGATGATATTCACTGGAATGAAATTCACAACATTCTCTTTCTTTACTTCTTTGAGAGCAACCGCTTCGTCCTATTTTGAGAAGTAATTTATTGCGGTCAAGATGCATAAGTGTCCACTAGAAGATTTTAGTAGTGGAGCAACAATATCCATTCCCCAAGCATTGAATAACCAAGATGATATAGCAGGGTGTAGTACTTCAGGAGGTTGATGAATAAAATTCGCATGGAATTGACAAGCTTTGCATCTTCTAGCATAGTCCAAGAAATCTTTCACCATCGTTGGCCAATAGTATCCCATCCTTTTAATGTGAAAATGGAGCTTTGTTCTAGACTGATGCGATACACAAACTCCCGAGTGTGCTTCTTGCAAAGCTTGAATTGCTTCTTTCTCTCCCAAACACCGTAAGAGTACTCCTTCAAATGATCTTTTGTACAGTGTGTCTTTGTAGTAAGAAAGTGGGGTGCACCACGACGAATGCCAGTCTTTCTCCTTGGATCTTCTGGAAGTATCCCATAACATAAATAATCAATAATAGGTTGTCGCCAATCTTCTTTTACAGCTTCAAACACGGCAACAAGGCATTCAACCTTGTTTTCTACATCCTCATCTGACGGGGTACTACCCATTCTTGGGGGATAGTAACTCGCGTCTGATTTGGAAGATTCAGGGTTGAGACCAAAGCAGTTAGGGCATCAACTTGCTTATTTTCTCTCCTTTGCACATATTGAGGGTTACCTCTCCAAGCCACCCTATCCATTTCTGTGCATAATCATGAAATGATCATAGCTCAGGCTTTCTGACTTCATAGCTTTTCAAAAGCTGATTGATCACCAATTGGGAGTCACCAAAGACTTGTAATTATAGTTGTTTCATGTAAACTGCCATCTCAAGTCCAAGTATTAACGTGTGATATTCAGCAATGTTATTAGAGCAATGGTTTGTTAGAATAAAAGAATATGGGATGACCTCCTATTGTGGAGTGATGAACACCACACCGGCACCAACTCCATCTCGATGTGCGGCACTATCAAAGTACATCTTCCACGGGGGTCTGGCTTCAATAATGATTACATTTTTATCAGGAAGTTCATCACTCAGTTCCCAATCATCAGGTATCAGGTGATCTGTCAAGAAGTCAGCTAATGCTTGTCCCTTTATGGCCTTTTAGGGAACATACACATTCTCAAACTGTTGAAATTGAAGGTACAATCTTGCAAGTCGATCACTAAGAACTGATTTAAACATTACAAACTTGACGGAATTTGACCTAGACACAAGACGAACAACATGCGCCTGAAAGTAGTCCTTCATGTTTTGAATTGATAAGGCCAATGCCAAACACAACTTTTTGATTGGAGAATACTTTAGCTCATTTGGTGTCATCATTCTGCTCAGATAGTAAAGAAAATTCTCTTTGCCTTCATTATTTTCTTGATCCAGTAGTGCTCCAACTGACCTCTCTTGTACCGCGATGTAGAGTATCAATGGTTTCCCAGGTATGGGTGACGTAAGAACTGATGGCTTCATTAAGTATGATTTGATACTCTTAAAGGCATTACTACAAGCTTGGTACCATTTAAAGGGAGTGTCCTTCTTCATGAGGATACTAAATGATTGACATTTTCCAGCCAGGTTTGAGATGAACCTCCTTAAATATGCTAGCCTTACTTGAAGGCTTTTTAACTTATGAATATTTCGAGGCTCGGACTTCTTCAAAATTGCATCGACCTTGGCTTGATCAATTTCAATTTCTCGGTGTCATACAATGAAGCCAAGAAATTTTTCTGAAGTAACTCCACAGGCACACTTCAATGGATTCATCCTAAGTTGATATCTTCGTAGTAACTCGAACACCATTCTTAGGTCTTTTAAGTGGTCGTCTCTCTTTCTTGACTTCACCACTAGATCATCCACGTAGCATTCAACATTTTTATGGAGAAGACCATCAAATATGTTTTGCATAGCCCTTTGATAAGTGGCGCCAACGTTCTTCAATCCAAAAGACATCACCTTATAGCAATAAAAATCTTTGGGCGTACGGAATGCAATGAGTTCTTCATCCTTTGGTGCCATGCAAATTTGATTGTAGCCGGATGAACCATCCATGAAAGACATTGTCTCATAACCAGTGATGGCATCAATCATCAATTCTGGTATAGGGATTGGAAATTCATCCTTAGGGCAGCGTTGTTGAGATCTCGAAAGTTGACACAAACTCGAATTTGGCCATTCTTCTTTTGTACTGGAACAATACTTGAAATACACATGGGATATTTGACTTCACGAATAAAAACAGCTTCAATGAGTTTGTTAACTTCATTTTCAATTAATGGAACCAACTCTGGCCTAAAACGCCTTTGGGCTTGCTTAATAGGACTAGCACCATTTTTGACCGTCAACTGATGGATTGCTAATTTTGGATCTAAGCCAGGTATTTCCTTATAGCTCCAAGCGAATACATCTATATATTGTTTGAGTATGTCCATATAAGCAATTTCCTCCTCTACTTCTAGAAACGCACTCAGTTAAGTTGGTTTTAGGTCTTCACCGATTCCAAGATTAAATTTCTTCAAGGGATCTATTGTGGCCTTTACTCCTTCTTCAAGTTGCGATGGAGCATCTCCAACATCTTTTTCCTCTTGAGGATCATTGTCGTTGACAGATATATGATAACACCAGAAAACATCTTCTATCTCTTCATCAACCTTTATTTGAGACGAGACATCTTTCTCATTCTGGGTCATAACATGATATGAGGAGCCAACACTCTCTTCATCTTTCTCATTCTAATCTTATTATATATTATTCACTTAAACTTAATAAGTTACTATGTTATTTTGGTCATGAATAACATATCTTATTTCTTCTCATCATTGTAAAAAAATTCAGATGTAGTGAAATTAAAAAAAAAGACTTACAATATTAAACTCAAATGGAGATATATTTTAAGGATGTTGTTGCTACTGGAGATCATGTGTGGACACCATCATCTGAAGTTTTACCAGATGATATACGAGGGAGTATATGATTTCAATATGAGCAACCATTTGAGTTTGACACTCCAATAAATAATGAAGAATTTGTAACTTTTGATGATTTAGAAGAATTAATTGAAGCTGGAAAAAAAAAAGTAACAGTGAGAGTGATACTAGAAGAAAAAGAAAGGTATCAACAAAAATGAAAAAATAATCCTAGTTAGAAAATTAGTTCATCAATGGAGAGAATTGCTGGCGTTATTGAATCACGTACTTCAATGGAGTCGAGAAAAATTTCACTTAGTATTAAAAGTGTAATGACTATAGTTCCCAATTTACCTGATATGATTGTTGGTAGTGATTTATGGTGGAAAACGAGTGATTTAGTTGTCAAACAATCAATGAGAGAAATGTTCTTAGCCCAAGAAGATGCAGAATTGCAATTGCAATGGTTGGAAAGAAAGACCATGCTTCATAAGGATTAGATTAATGATGTTATTTATTATGATTTGCTTTTAAAACATATGATATTTTTCTTTTAATTGAGATTCTTTTAGCTATAAAAGTTTGTTTATTCAAATTATTTAGTTTTTATATTTGAATAATTTACACTATTATTCTATGAGCAACAAATAAATTGTCAATCTTGCATTATTAAATTTAATATAATATTTATTTATTTTATAGTTATGCCATTGACTAGAAATAATAGTGATGCGTTTGATGATGATGTGTCTGATGTAGAAGTTTTAATTAAAAATAATGACAATAATATTGTTTTTGATGCGGCAATTTTCAGCATCGCTTTAGAAACAAAATATTTCATGAAGTTTTGCTTAAAAGTTCCATGCAGAACTTCTCTTCAAACAGATTTTTATTTCATTAAAGAAGTACTTGAAGGACATGATCGACGATGTTACGAAATATTTAGAAAGGAAAAACTTATTTTCTTGAATTGTATAAGACTTTAAATGAACAATGTGGCTTGAAAGCAACAATAAATATGACCATCGAGTAGATGATTGTCATGTTTTTAATGATAGTAGGTCATGGTGTTAGAAATCGAATGATCCAGGAAAGGTTTTAACATTCGAGAGAAACTGTTAGTAGACATTTTCATTATGTTTTATTTGCATGTTTGAAAATGACTATGGACATTATTAAACTAAAAGATCCAACCTTTTATGATATACATCTTAAATTAAAAGAGGATAAAAGGTATTGGTCATATTTTAAGAATTGCATTAGAGCTATAGATGGAACACATGTATCGTGTATTGTCCCTTCGAAGGATCAAACTAAATGCATTGGTAGAAAAAGTTTCACTTCACAAAATGTTATGACGGTATGTGATTGGGATATGTATTTCACATTTGTATGGCATAGATGGGAAGGTACTGTACATGATGCTAGGATATTTGATCAAGCGCTTAGAAGATTGGATCTTAATTTTCCTCACCCACCACTAGGTTAGTGATTTTAATATTATGTTTTATATTATTTTATAAATTATATTATTTTTATATTAATTAATTTTTCTTATATTGATGTAGATAAATATTATTTAGTGGACTCGAGTTATCCAACAATGATTGGTTATTTAGGACCATATAAAGGGAAGCCTTATCATCTCCCGAATTTCAGGAGTAATTCTAACTTTAGAAATTCAAATGAGACTTTCAATTTCTTTCACTCCAGTTTGAGATGTACAATTGAAAGAACATTTGGCGTTTGAAAAAATAAATTTGCTCTCCTACATTTAATGTCATTATTTAAATTCGACATTCAAGTTCATCTTGTTACAACTACTATGGCTATACGTAATTTCGTACGACAGTGCTCTACTATTGATAAAGAATTTAACTATTATGCTAACAAAGACATCATCACAGAGATCGAATAAGCAGACTAACCTTTTGGTATACCTTCAGAAATATAAGACAAATTTTCTAAGACTAGTTAATATTTTTGATGTGTATTCATTTTTGTTTGATGTTTTAAGTAGTATTTAAATTATTTAAGACTATTTAATATTTTTAATGTATTTATGCATATAAATATTGATTTAAAATTTTAGAGTACGTACTTTTTAATTAACTAAAAAAATTAATTAAAAATATTATAATAGATATTTAAAATAAACTTTCTCTATAAATTGATAGATGTCCTTTTTAGTCATTTTGTGCTTTTTTATTTTTTAAAAGCACTTTTTTGAAAAACCATTTTATAAAAGTATTTCTCAAATAAGTAGTTTTGTAACAACATTCTCAAATGGACTCTTAATTTGTTGGGACCAAGACCAACAACTTCGTTAGCTGACTAAATACCGATATCTTCCTTCCCAATTTTTAGTTTTGCTCAGCTTTCTTTCTTAGTTATACAAGAAGCAGCTGTATGTTCCACCATATATCCAAAAGAAAAATCATATATATGTGGAATAAGTTTATTTCCAATTTTTATGATTTAATTTGATTGGACACAAAGTTTAAGCAATATGGGGGATTTCAGGTAATAAGACCCCCATAAAGTTTAATTCATTCACCAACCGTTTATCCAATAATTTAATTTTGTGGTTGGCTTATCAATTATGATTCGGTTTTGAACAGTCCTAATAAAGACCCAGAAGCTCATATTCAGAACTTTTTGGAGATTGATGATACATACACATCACCGCAGGAGTGTTGGAAAGAGTACGTGTGACTCACCTTGTTCCCATTCTCTCTGTTGGAGGTGGCTAAAGGCAAAACATGAGTCTCTGACGAGTACATAAAATGCAGCTTTCATATATCTATATCTATATCTATAATATATTAAAATTGTGAAGATCGTTAGAAAAATGATTTGAACTTTTTACCCCCTCATTAATGTTTTTATACAGACAAAATTAGCTTTTCACTTATTTCTTTTAGTTATATATTTAAAATTAAAGAATCCTAAAATTGATAAGACAAAAATATATGGAGAATTAATGTTGGTATGTTTTCTTTTTCCTTATGTACATAAGAAAGTAGTCCCTAAAACATATAATAACAAGAAGAAAACCATGTTGAGGTTTTCATCAAAATTGAAAAATAGTAACAACATTTATTAACAATTTGATTTCTTAAGAACTAATATAAGGAAAAAAAAATATGAGTGATTCGGCATTTTTTATTCTCCAAGTTTCAATCAAAATTAGGTTGCTATATTAAAGGAAAAGAAAAGGTCCAAGGAACACAAATGCACGTTATTATTTCAAAAGAGCTTAAAACTTGAAATTATTTGGGTAGTTTAATTTATGTAAAACAATTGTAATATTTGAAACTTGTAAAATAATTAGAGTTTTACCTCTATAAAATTTTCTACAATGCTGTTTAAGTAAGATACACTATTTTTACCTCTATGTTTTCTTCTTATTTTACAATTTGGTCTGATTTAAGTTGTCTTTTTGTATTTATTATCACCCTCTTTTTAACAATCTCTACCTAAAACATGAATCTCTTCACTAATCAGGAAATAAAAAAACAAAAAACCTCTCTGCTCAAATATCACCAAAATACTCCGAAGCAACGAGTTCCACACAAACCAGTAGAAAGGAAAACATGTCCGCACCTTCAAACACAATCCCAGATAATCAAAATAAGATTGATTTCAAATAAAAACAATAAAAACACAAACTTTTGCACCCCAGGCTTGTTTGTCCCTAACCTTGGTGAAGAGAGTTACATGGTACGTGAGAGGTGGCAGGTATCCTGAATTAGTTAGTCGAGTTGCACGGGCCCAACACAACAACTATCAAAATGAAAACCAAACTTTTGCATGAAAAGCAATTATAGAACATTTTATCAAAAATAGTAGTAATAAAAAAAAGCAATTATTTTGGTGACGCTTTGATTCTTGTTCCCCATCCATTACACACAGAAACCTTAGGGTGGGTCTAAAGGTTTTTTACTCTCTTTTTGTGTGTGTGATTGATTCTTGCGTTTTCTGCTTTCAGGGTTTTGTTTTTGTTTAGACGCGCTAGTAACGCTAGGGAAGGAAGTGTTCCTTTTAGCAATTAACCCAACTATGTGAAATCTCACAGGAATATACCAATCCGCCGCTACCACACTCGTTGGAAAACGCATAAAAAAATGATGGTCAAGCCAGTCCTTCACCGGATCTACAAAACCACTGAATCATCAACTAAGGAAATCACCGGATCTGCACTTATACACATGCTTAAGCTACTGACTAGACATAATTCCAGGGAGAGAGACAGATAGTGTGCTCCCATCTAACAGAGAGCTCTTTCAGCTCATTGAAATTGATGCCCAATGAAACAAGCATGGCACAAAACCTTAACATTCAAATGCATTAATGGATATAGTAAAGCCAAGTGTATTTATCTGAATAATTGGTAGTTCAAGTAACTAGCTAGTAGTAGAAAGATACTACAGTTTTCATACTATTAGATGAGAGACCTAGGGCATAAATATACCAAGTTTAATAAAAATATTACATAAATTCAGTCTAGACATTCCCAA
Organism: Capsicum baccatum var. pendulum; assembly: GCA_030864225.1. Lineage (NCBI taxonomy): Eukaryota > Viridiplantae > Streptophyta > Magnoliopsida > Solanales > Solanaceae > Capsicum > Capsicum baccatum. Next base: position 47,544,352 of record CM061557.1, read on the forward strand.
AAAAATGAATTCCTCCTTGTCCATTTAAGCAACCGATAGCACATTTGCATCATCAACTTCAAGAACCAAAACTGCCAGAATCCTTAGAACAAGGTGCCTTGCAATAAAATGAAAGATTCAAAAAATAATGAAGAATCTAGAGAAACATAAATTTAACATATGAAAAGATCAAGTACAGCAAACCATGCAGCTAAAATAACTTTAATATCTACAGCTATCAAATATAATTTTAAAGTTCGCGGGGAAAATTAAATAAACCCTACGATAACTTTTTACTTAAGATGGTAGCAAATTCGCTATTTATGGTAAATAAAAGAAAAAAAAGTGTTTTCCTTACCTTGTAATTGCCATAAAAGGTTTGTCACAAGTTAAAAGGTTCATCCTACAATTTTTGAATGTGATTAGTAGTCAAAATATTAAAATAGAAGAAAAACAGTAATAACATAGGGAAGACTTACCATATTAAAAATTGGGTGTGAGCCTCTTGAAAACTTCATCAAACATAAGATGAAAATAGAAACAAAAAATTTTTTATCTTTATTGTTCTCACACCAACTTCTGAAAACTAAAAAAAATATTTCCCAAATTTATCTTACATCTTGCCATGATAACTTTACCAGGTCCTTCAGAAGTCTTGGCGTCTACTGATTTTCCCCTATCTGTGCTAAAAGAAATCAACGTATGCCTTTCCGACAAGATCTGGGAAGACTCTCAAAACAAATCGACATGTATCCTCTTCGGTCATAGTTGGCTTACGATGAACTATGCTAATTTGTACAGAGCCGGAGGACTGAAAAAGAGTCTGCATATTTGTGCGAACCTCCTCCCTTGTCATAAAAGTCAATTAGCTCAAGATTCTTACTCGACCTAAGTTGTCTCCCCAATTTTTGGTAAAGTTGTTCTTTCCCATATAATCAGACAAATATTGACAACGGTTGAACTCGTGCTTATTATCAAAACTCAGAGAATCCACCAAGAATAAAAAATTCAGAACTTTAGCTATGTTCCAGCAAAAGATGGAATTATATCCACACTCGATCTCGTTCATCTGACTGCAACAAAGTATTCAAAGACGAGTCAGCATGTTTAAAAACTTAAAATAGATTCACATAAAAACATATACCTAACAGTATGGACTGGGGAGTGCTTCTTGAAGTCACGATGCTCTTTAATAAATTAATATCATCAGAGATACAAGTATACTTTGAACAATCCTCTGCAGCACCTATAACCAGATCTATAAAATCTATAATATCCTTTGCTATATCGTGTGATCTCTCCCTCTCCACTTTTTCCTTCTCCTCAATTTCCTTCGCTACGAAATCAATAGCAAATGAAAGACGCGTAATTTGAAAAGGATTGTAAATATTAAGCTTATTACACACCAGTAGGACCAGAAGTCCATTTCAACTTTCTTACAGGTTCCTGAGAAATCTTAGCTCTCTTGTTTTCACTAGATTCCACTGCTACAAAACCAATTACAAATTAAAGCAACATGTTTAAAACCAATGGTAATACCGAAAATATTATATACTACACACCAAAAGAACTAGAAGGTCGTTTCAGTGTTATTGGGTTGTGGAGAATTCTTTGCAGCTACTTGCACCATATTTTCCACTTGGATTTTATCCACATCTGCTTCAAGAAAAAAAAAAAGAAATCAAGATAGTTGAGAAAAAAATAGTACAAAATGGTAATGTAGAAACTGATAGGATTGTCAAATAGACCTGCGAGCAGAAAAAAATTATAGATTCGAATATTTCCCTCCTGTCCAAACATAATCTCCCTTCTTGAGATTTTTGTGGGGCACTCGATCGCTGTTCAGTTTTATCATAGTTGCCACAATTTGACTTATCGCATAAAAGAAAAGAGCAAATAACAATTAAAACGTCATACAAACTTCTATATGAGATTCAATGGAAAATAAAAAAGAAACTTACTGAAACACTTTCTTGAACGTTGAGTCCAAGACCAATGCATTCCGTATAATCATTAACTTCCCACATACCATTTTACCTTTTTTATTTAGCCAATCACGAAATGAAGTTAGCGGCTCCAAAAGAACCACCCCTCCCCGACCCCCTTTTTTGCCTCTGCATACAAACCTTACCTTCACAATATTTCCTTTACCCTCATACTTTCGATATGCTTCCATGCATCTTTTGGCATCCTCATACTTTTCATATGACATTGCTGAACATTTTTCCTTACTGTTGTTAGTGGTAAGAGAGCAATCTTGAATTATACCAGTATCTTTATCTATCTTTTCTCCAAGTTCATAATCTACTTCCCTGTGACTATAACAACCAAACAAATTATTCAAAAACATACACATTGTACAAAAAACTTTGTTCCTATACATAGTATTGACCAAAAACATATGCAAACTTGTCATTACATTCAGTCGACAGGTTGTGCCAAGGGATCCATTAATATAGTCATAGTACATTACCTACAAGAAAAATGAGAATTAGAGTTTGAATGACATAAGAAGAAAGTCTACTGAGGCACGCGTGTACATAGTAGGAATTAAGTAAATGAGTCAATAAACACATTAGGGACCACAAAAAAAAACACTACACGAATAATCCCAAGTTGTAAAATCAAAGAAGTGTGGCCCCTGGACTCTGACTTTTAAAACATAAAAAACAGGGACAGTGACAATAAACAATGGAAAGGCAAAAACCCTTATCAATACACTACAGTAACAAATTCATAAACGTAACATATTCACATTCATATACATATACATTCAGATTCGACAATAAAAACCCTAGTGAGTTGACATTAACATAAATTATTCATATGCAACCAAAAAAAGTATCAATAAAGGCAAAAAACCAACAGAAAATAGACCCCCCAAAACAAGATAAAAAACGATACATTCTAAAAAACTTTTAACCAATTCATTCATACGTACAATCTAAAACCAAAAAAACATGAAAAATAGTATTTTTATCTCAAATGCAAGGAACCATGAGTATCGACATCAACATTTTATTAATATTTCTCAATTACATATAGATAGTTACCTAGTATGTGAGAATCCAAGAAGAAAAACCCTATCCAAAGTTAGGAGCTTGGGCTTGAAAGCGAAATTCACGGGAGTTCACCTTTTCTTTCTAATTAATTTTTACCTTTGAGAATTTGGACAATGCTTTGCCTTTAGCTTAAGGGCCCCGTTTGGCCAGGAGAAATTTTTCAATTTTCAAAGACAATTTTCTACAACTTCAAGTTAATGTTTCGTCATGAAAATTTCAAATATAACTCCATAAAAATAAGAAAAAGTTATTTTTATTTTTTTCATCTTTTTTCTCTCTCACAAAAATTTAAAAACACTTCAATTATATTCATGGACAAACACTACTCTGGCGTCAACTCCAACTCCAACTGCAGTTTTTTATGGACAAACATCCACTAAATAGCTGGTTTGACCATAAATATTATTCACAATATCTCGAAATATATTTTCATTTTATTTCAAAAATTTATTTAGTCATAAAAATTCTAAAATATGTTTTCATCTGTGTTTTTTCACTATTTTTTGAAATCATCCTTTTATAAATTTTTAATTTATATTTTTCAAAAAATATCTTGATCTTTTATTTTCATAAAATAACCTCATCGTCATAAAACTCTAAAATATCTTAAGTTTATTTTTAATTTTTATTTCTTTTAACTTCAAAATACCCCATTTTCAAAACTACTTTGAACAAACACAACTTCAACTCTATTTTCAACTTCAAAAATACCAAATAAAATGAATATATTTTTTATTTTTATGGTCAAAAATGTCCTTCGATTTTTTACTAAATTTTCGAAGATTTAGGCTCCGTTTGCCATGAAAATCATAATTTTTCTGCTATGGATATATATACACACATTTGTCTGAATATGCATTTTTTTGGACTATGCATATGTATATGTATTTGTCCAGTTTGAATACATATGTTTTTTTAAGCCGATATACATATGAGTTATCCATAGATTTGTTTCAATTATGCGTATATATCTATGAATAATGCATATTTATGTATGATTAATGCATATATTTAAAAAAAACATATGTATTTAAAGTTTTGATTACGTAATTAATATGTCTATATATGTATTTAATTTTTTTTATTTATTACATTCACGGTATGTTAACTTATTCTTAAATTTTATAGATGGGCTGCAACACCCTGTATTCAGTACGTGTATTGGCGTATTCAGGTACGTGTATTGGTCTTATTTATATGGAATTAATTTTTTTATTTTTTTATACCAGAATTTGCCCCGTCGTTGGTTCCATGCGAAGATTATTGAATAGCTTTCCAACGATATCAAGATTTCCAAAAACGGATAAGTTTTAGATATAATCGAGCATGTTCGAACTATAAAACGGTGGCCGGATATTGTGAATAGTAAATGTGCAGGAAAATTTCCTGCACACAAACTTACTGAGGCCAGCCCAATTTTTTGGGTCAAACTTTGAACGATCATAACTCCCCTTAATATAATGAACTGGGAGAGCTACCACCTATCAAAAGAAAGATCTTTGAGTCTTCTTTCCAATGCAATACTTTCGATCTAAAATTTCACCTCAGAGAGAGAAAATTAGAAGGTAGTCGTATGTTTCTTGTAGAAGAATTTGTAGAAATTTTCTTTGTATATCTAAGGTAAAAATTTAATTAATTTAAAGGTATAAAAATGATATAAGTTGGGTTAAGAACACAATTGTTAATTATTTTTAGTTAATATAATTATAACCATCTAATATTTTGTAGTTTTATTAAGTAAAAAAGAAAAGAAAACCAAATTAAAGAAAAAGAAATAGGAAAACTATGAATTAAGTCTCACGGTGTTTACCTTTTTGCAATTCCCTCCACTCACAATTTCGTTGTAATTTATAACTCTTTAACATAATTCTAATATGGAAAATTTTAATGACTAATTTTGGTTAATTTAAAAGTCCAAAATATTAATTAGTAATTTTGGTATCTATTTAAATGAGTGACTTTTCTCATAGAAACACTAATTCAAAGAATCCTAAATTTTAGGCATAACTTAAATTAAGAAAGGTTTAATAACTAAATTTTAATGTACTTTTTAATTTTAAAAATTATTAAAAAAAAAAGCAAAAAGATGGTTTTGTCTATGCGAAGTATTTTAATGAAGGAAAAAAAGTTCAAATCACTTTTTTAAGGGTCTTCACACTTTTAATATATTATAGATATAGACTAGTTTTAACCTCACGTGCCTCGTACGTGTAATGTTGATTATTTAAAATTAAATGATTTAGTCTATTGCGGAGATTTTTAGTGAAGTATAAAATGTTTAAATGACTTTTTAAAGATCCTCCACACTTTAATATAATAATAAAAATATAAACATATATCTTAATATAAGCACACCTATATTTTTACCACCAGGAGTTTCTAGTGTTTGATAGATTATCACTTTTGCGTCTTGTTATGCAGTATCTGTTTTCTGTACTGAGGCTAAGAGAGACACATCAATTTGAACTATATTTGTGGTACGATTTTTTTTTTCAATATTAATCTTTCCTTATTTTTAAGTAAAAATCTTTACAAAATCATTTATTACATTCTTATTACATACTTTAAAACTTTTAAAAATTTGGTACTTACTAAATGTTTCATATTCTAAAGTTTTTATATTTATTCTAGATTTTTCAAATCTTCTTAAAATCAAATTTAGTTTTATTCTAGAATTCTTAAACTAATAAAAAAAGTATTAGTTGTCATTAATTTTGATGACTTTTAATAAAGAAAAGGTCTTAAATTTTTTAAAATTTGATACTTATTAAATTTTTCTTATTCTAGCGCTATTATATTATTTCTAGTTTTTTCAAATATTCTTAAAATCAAATTTAACTTGATTTAGAATCTCAAGCTAATGAAAAAAACATTAGTTGTAATTAATTCTGATGATTTCTAATAAGGAAAATTTTTACCATAATATATTTAATTAATTTTCAACTCTTCAATATTAAAAAAAAATAGAAAGACAAAGTTCAATGTATCCTTGTTTTTCACCTTTAATTTTCATGTGCGTAATTTTTCTTCTTTTCTATGTATATACAATCAAAGAATTTTATCCCAAAATATTTAATATAATTTTATAGTGATACTAATTGTTGCAATATATTTTATGTAAAACTTATTAAAATAAACTAAACTAACAAAACAGAACCATAAATCTATCTTGCTCTTGATGGTGCTTAGGAAAAATCAAAATAAATATCATTAATTATAATTTTAAATCCCACATCCACAAAATGTAAATTATTTCTTGTTTCAACTTGCCCCGCCCCACACTACACACGCATATATCTAAACCTGCTTCATCCCACACCTGCATATATCTAAACTCGCCTTGTCCCACATCGGCATATATTTAAAATCGCCCCCCGCACCATTAATTGTCATCCCTAATCGATGTGCACTCCTATCATTTATAATAGAAGTCTTTTGTATGCATAATTTAAAATAGAATAGAATTCAATAATTTAATAATTGTTTTGGAATAGAAGACAATATTTGTAACTTAATTATATTCAATTATATTCTTATGTTAAAAATCTACCTTTTAATAGTGAAGATAACTAAAAGCACATGAACTAAAATAGTTTAACTTGGTTGAATCATGAATAAATGTGTATAAAAAGGCTTTTAATAGTCTGTAAAAATATTCTCTTGGGCTTCATTCCTTAAATCATATTTACTTTCGATATATAAGCTACGTTAAGCTCACAGATTTCTCCAATCTCGTTTTAGCTAAACGACAAAGCATTAGCAATCATTCTAAACTGGCTTCAGAGAGCTTAGTTGAAGCCAAGTAATATTAAAATATTGAACAAAAAGTAGATTCAATTTTTTTGAAGTACTCATATTGATCAGTGAGCAATAATTCTCAGTAACATAAGATCAAAGGCAGTTGACTTTTTGAGAAAAACAATATTTCTTACATTAGTTATGAATCAAAACTAAAATAAGGGAAGCAAAAACATAGGCACAAAGCCAAGTTGGGTCAAGGACAGAAAATTATAGTATTTATCAATGATTAAAAATTATATTATATATATATATATCGTGAATGTTGAATACTCAAGCTTCTTCAAGTACTTATTAATATTTTGAACGCTCTTTGTAAAATTTTGATTGTGCTATTGATTAAACACATAAATAAAGTGAGTATACACAAATTAATTACATCAACGGTGCCCCAAAAAATACCCAAGAACGTATAAGAAATTCATCACATAATTACATATAAGAAATTCATCACATAATTACACATATGCTACCAATGTGAACAAGACCATAAAAAAGTTTGAAATATACAAATTATACTTTGAATTCAATTATAGCATAAAAGTACTAATACAAATTATACTTTGAATTCAATTAAATTTTTGTCTCCAAAATTTATTAGGACTCTGTAATTTATAATAATCAATTAATAATTGAAAAAAATAAGCTGAAAGATGATTTTGTCTATTGCAGAGTATTATAATGAAGGGCAAAAAGTTCAATCAATATTTCTAATGCCCTTCACACTTTTAATATATTATTATAGATATAGATTATAGATATAGATATAGATAGATATAGATATTTATTATACTTGAGTCATGCTAGACACTGTCCTAAAAAAACTATTTCAACAATGTGAAATATTTTCCCAGAATTAAACAAGCACTTTCCTAATTATTTAGAGGATATAGGAATCAATAAAACTATTATACAAATACCAACAAGTTAATTTAGAAAATAATATAACTAATAATAAAGGAAATATAATAAAAGATGAAGTGCAAGAAAACGGAAAAGAAGTAGTAGGACTTAAGCAAAGATTGTTTGTTTTTTTATTTTTTATCCACTCTATCATGTTACACAAAGTAGCCTTTATATATAGGCAAATAAAGAAAGGTTCTCCCTTCTATGCTATAACAAGTGTTAGAACACTTGTTTTTTATCAAAAGAAGAAGGCCTCTTTTGCTATTTTTCAGACACATATCTAGCCAAATGGCAAATTCAAAATAATACGTAACTTCTCTTCTCTTTCATGATATGATTCCTTTTTTTATTTTGTTTTCCTTTTTTTTTATTTAAATACACAATAAATTATTTTGAAATAAATAATTTTCCTACAATCCCCACATTATTTCAGAATAATTTTAAAAACATTTTAACTTGTTGGATTTGTATGGACAAAATGCAGTAGGTTTCATGTCTTTTGGACTATAAACCAAACTTAGACCAATAAAATTTAACTTATAGAATTACCCGTGAAATTATAATATTTTTATGAATCGAATAATTCTTGTTGTAAGCTAGAGATTTTATCAATCACATTTTGACCGTAATTTTGTTGTTCAATGCGGTTTTTACGCCAATAGGCCATGTACGTGCCTGGTATTCATGAGAGATTTAGAGACTAAGACCAAAAGTCTCATAGGAATGACCTCATTCCACTTCTTATATAGGCGGATTCATCAAGTGTACACTGCCTTAAATACGCCACCCATAAGGATTACGGATTCATTAAGAGTTAATAACCCATCCCTCTATTTTAGTAGCAGTTCAAGCACTCTCAATAAGTACACAGAGTCAATATCGACTTGTTATTACCCATATGAACCTACTTCATTGGATCTCCAATCACATAGGTTGGGTCACCATCTCTATTGACAATCATATTAGCCTTAACCCCATCTCTTTTGAGGTTTGAAGAATTAATTTTCTTCCTACAGGTTTAGTCAGAGAATCAACCGAATACAATTCTAACTTTACAAAATCAATGGAAATTTTTCCATCTCTCAGCAGATTTTTAACAACATCATGCTTCAACTTCATATGTCTACTCTTACAACTGTAAGATTTATTCTTTGCAATAGCAATTGTGGCTTGACAATCGCAGTATATATACACAAGTGGTATCGGATCATTGTTTTTTCATAACACACCAATTTTTTGAATCGAAATGCTGCACGGTGCCCATGACCCCGAAGAACCACAAGCTTACCCATGACTAATATCTGTACCTCTGAATAATACACTAAAATATATACAGAATTTAAGTTGTAAGTCCATAAGGTTAAAAACTATATAAACATCTGATAAAAATAATGTATGAATATGGTATAACAATACCAAAACTGATAACAACTGTATGAACATGATATAGTCTGAAAGCCTCTAAACTGAACTGAATAAGGAGTTGAAGGAACATGTCTCCAACTAACTACATCTACAGATACTCAACTGAAGTAATAAATAATAATAAAGTAATCATATCGCCCTTGAAAGATGAGGACTCACTACTAATCTACTGCTATTAAAATCTAAAATGCTAATGATGCTATGGAGTGCGTGCTTCTGGACCTATGGCATAAAATAAAATACCATAGCACGAATGCGTCAGTACAATTAAATATACTGAGTATGCAAGTAAGGTGGGCTAAATATATGGGGTTCATATGCATGAACAATGCTAACTTACTGACTAACATGAACGTGAGAATACATACATGCGTACGTAACTGTAACTGAGTTAGTGATACTACTGACTACTGAGTACTAGACTCTGAGTACTGATTTACTGACATCAGAGTTTACTGATACTGATAACTGAGTCTGATGATGCTGAACTACTAATCACTGAGGGATTGTTATGATATTACTGATAAAGGAATGATTGATTTTTGACAGTTGTGATTATAAAAACTGGTCTAATTGACTGTATCTGATAGCTTGATTATAAAGAATTGATCTGGTTAACTGTATCTGACAGTCCTGAATATGAATACTGCTAACATGAGTTGCTGATAAATGATATGACTGATACTGAGTGACTGTAGATGACAGTCTAGATTCTAATGGAACTAGTCGAGTTCCATAATGAGTTGAGTGACTGTAGCCGATAGTCTTGAATATGAAGAACTATCTTAATTCTGTTACTATGACTGAGACTGAAACTAAAACTGTGATTGTGGAAGGTAATCATCTAACCGACATATCCCAAATCTCAATTGGTGGGATCCAACCTATAACCCCATCCGAAAGGGTGTCAATACCGTGCCACGGGTAAAGACAAACTATGAGTAAACCCTTTTCTATTTGGGAGCTCTTTTCGTCTACCCTACTATTAGGAAAACTCGAATGAGATGTATTGACCATATGGTAGAGACATCTCAACCTAAGCTAGCTACGTAGTTCTGGAACATAAGGATTGCTTCTATGGATCGTACCCTCTGACTCAGGTGAGTCCCCATCCTTGAGTTCACTCGGTGCTGAATCCTACTCCTAACTGAATAGACACTGAACGGATTTAACAGAACTTATTTAGACTAAGTTTACAAAATTTCGTGGACTGATAGAATACTACTAAATCTGATAGCTGACTGAGATTACAGAGATTTGCTGAGTACTGAGATTACATAGATTATTGAGTACGTAGTAGGACTGGACTGATACTGAAGTTACATAAGTTTTCCTGAGTCATGAGATTGACTGAAGTCTACTGAACATGGCTGGACTGAGAGTATCGTGAAAACATGACATGGCTCTAGCCACACAACTATATTTTTCGGGTACAGGTACCCCCAAGACTCGATAGAAGGAAACTCGAACTTCTTGATATTTTGAATACATGATCAATATCAACCATTCATAGTAAAATAAGTTGGAGATATTTCATGAGGCACATGTTTATCATCATACTATACATAGATAAGAATGCAATTATTCATGGTATGATTTCATACTCTAATAGAATGGCCATTCCAATAATATATACATTCAACAACAATAACATGGGCATCAATTAAACATAATGGGATGGCATGCATATATCACTTAGGTCATATTTTAGCTAATATGCATAATTTATATGTTCTTAGGCATTTTATCAAACACCTTGCGTGCATAACTTTGGGCATAGGCATGATCAACAATTAAAACTTTAAAACCAATTCAATTCATATATTTTTCAATTCACATGATGTCATAGATTCATAAAAACACAAAAAGATTCCAACTTGGAATCATTCAACATCATCAACATGGTTTAAAAACAATCCAAAAAATGAATAGCATGATACATACTTTAAAAAAAGATTTTTGGGCTTCATGGATAAAGTAATCCATGAATGAACACTGTGCATACCTTAGAAGAATCTTTCTTGAAAGTTTTTGAAGAAATCCTTAGGCTTGTCCTTGATTTATTGTCTAGGGTTCTTGCCTCTTTGAGAGAAAATATTTTGTTCTTGAGAGAAAAATGAGGAAAATAATGGAATAAGGATTTATTGGGCGTTTAATTTTGTGTTTAGGGTTGATAGGGGTCATGGGAAAAGTCTAAAATGCCCTTGAATTTAAAATTCGGAGCTGGAACGCCAAAAAAGCTTCCCCGCGACGCGTCAGATGACCCATCGCTATACCAACCACGATACAGTGGAATCGCGGTGAGCTAATGGAATTGACAATTGTTGATTTGGTCTTCATCGCGATATGGTGGCTTGTCAATCGGGAACACTGATACTAAAAAGGCCCTAACTTCTTCACCGAGTGCCTGTTTTGGGCAAACTTAGTATGGATGGAAAGGTAATATGATTATCTACAATTTAGTGGGTCATGATTTGAAAGATTTTATATGTATATAAAGTTATACACATTCAAAGTAGACCCTTATAGAATCGAATATCGAATTTTTTATGAATGAATGACTCTTGTATCAATCTTGAGCCAAGTGATTTTATGAACATTTATCACCTCATAATCACTTCATACACTAGGATAAAGATCATGGAATATTGATTCAAAAGAAATTCATGGGGTTAGATTTAACACACATGAGAATTATGCTTTAAAGTCTAGCACAAAAATGCGGGGGTGTCACATTTTTAATGGGATATTAGACAACAGATCATCTTTTTTCAAAGGTCTATGAGGCAACAGATCGTCATTTTTAAAAGGAATAGTTGCTAAGAAATTTCTTAGCCATTCATCCTCAGTACCAACTGACTCCAGAGCCACAAACTCTAATTCCATAGTTGATCTAGCAATGAGTGTCTGCTTAGCTGATCTCCAAGATACTGCACCACCAACAGACGTGAACACATAACCACTAGTGGATTTCATCTCATCTGAATCAAAGATCCAATTTGCATCACAATATCCTTCTAAAGTAGAAGAAAATCCACTATAAAAGATACCACAATTCAGGGTTCCTTTCAAATATTTCATCAATCGCATTAATGAAAACCAATGCTCATTATTGGGATTATGAGTATATATACTCAATCTACACACAACATAGGCTATATAAGGCCTAGTAAAAATCATTAAATGCGATAGACTCCCAATAATCTGTGCATACTTAGACTGAGCAACTGGGTTACCATTATTCTTTTTCAATTTAGAATTAGCATCATAAGGAGTGGCTATAGGAGTTACCTCCCAACATTCAAACTTCTTTAGAATTCTTTTCACATAATGTTCTTGTGACAACATTATACCATCTTCACTCCTTATAAATTTAATTCACAATATCATATTCACTTCACCAAGATCTTTTATATCAAAGTTAGTAGACAAAAATAATTTGGTACGTTCCACAATTTTATACATGTACAAAATATAACCATGCCATCAACATATAAGCAAATTATCATATAATCACTGTCTATTACTTTTGTATAAACACACTTATCCATCTCAACAGAAGAAAAGCCATCTTTTATCAAGACTTGATGAAATTTCTCATGCCACTGTTTAGGAGCTTGTAACCATATAAATTTCTTCTTCTAAATCACCTTTTGATAAAGTTGTTTCTATATCCATTTGATGGATAAACTGTTTATGAATTGATGCTAAAGCAATTAATATTCAAATAGAAGCAATTCTAGCTACTGGTGCAAATGTATCAAAATAATCAATATTTTATTTTTGAGAAAATCCTTTATCTACTAATCGATCTTTATATTTATCTATCGATCCATCCGTATTAAGTTTCTTTTTGAAAATCTATTTAAAATCAATCGGTTTTGCATCAGGAGGTAAATCAATTAAAACCCGTGTGTTATTTTTCACAATTGAATCAAGTTCAATTTTTATTGCTTCTTTCCAAAATTTAGCATTAGAAGAAGATACAGTTTCAAAATAATTTAGCAAGACAACCCTACACTATGAAATATTTCAAATTAGGCTTATAACCTTTCCACAATTCATAAGGGATTTTATCAGTTCTTTATGAAGAATTTTATTCGGTAAATGATATGCAGATAAAATAGCTTCACCCCACAAATTATCAGGTGCACAAGAGCTAATTTGTATAGAATTCATCATTTCTTTCAATGTCCTATTCTTTCTCTCAGCTACACCATTAGACTCAGGAGAATAAGGCGGAGTAACTTCAAGAATAATACCTTTATTTCACAAAAAGCATTCAAAGATACATATTCTCCACCTCTATCAGATCTAATTCTCTTGATTTTTCTACTAAGCTGATTTTCAACTTCAGATTTATAAGACACAAAAGCATCAAATGCATCATCTTTATTTCTAAGCAGATACAACTTAGTAAATCTAGAGAAATCATCAATAAAGGTCACATAATATCTTTTACCATCTCTAGTCATAGTTTGTTTTAAATCACCCAAATTAATGTGGATCAAAGATAACAATTCAGATTCTCTATTAACTGAAAAACATGACTTTTTAGTAATTTTAGCTTCAACGCTTATTTCACATTTATCAAAACTACTTAAATCCAAACCAGAAATTAAACCAAGTGATTCCATATTCTTTACATATTTAAAATTAACATGTCCTAATCTAGCATGCCATAAGAAAATAGATTCAATCATATAAGCAGAAGCTGATGCATTATCATTGATAATATTAAGTACATAAAGTCCATGGTTACAATAGCCTATTACCACAAATACATTATGTTTTGTCAAAATAACCTTATTAGATTCTAGAGACACTTTTATTCCAGTTTTATCCAGCAAAGCCATAAAAATCAGGTTTGCTCGCATTGTAGGAACATGTAGCACATCTATGAGGGCTAAAGTTTTTCTCGAAGTGAGTTTTAGAACTTTACCCTTGCCCAAGTCTTTGGTTGTTCTTGAGTCACCAAGGTAGACCATTTTACTGTCATCTCCTATTGATTTATAAGAGGAAAATGCTTTATTCTCATCAAGGCATCTTTGTCTAAATCCAAGTTGGTGATATACAACTTTCAAAATCGCAACGCTCTAACAGGTAACATCCTTTCTATTGGTATTTTTACTTTCTTTCTTATTTCCTTCTTTTTTTGCAGAGTTGAAACAAATATGCAACAATCAGCTTAAGGTTGCGAGAGTTTAAATTTGCCTCCAGAAGATTTTGCTTGAAGACGGTGGCCGTCGGCTTAAGGTGCAAGGGCCTTCGTTACCTCAAGACCCGACCAATTTCGCTTGAAGATGGTGGACGTCGGCTTAAGGTGCGAGGGCCTTCGTTACCTCAAGACCTGACCAATTTTGCTCGAAGATGGTTGACGTCGGCTTAATGCGCGAGGGTCTTTGTTTCTTTAAGACTCGACCAATTTTGCTTGAAGACGGTGAATGTTGGCTTAAGGTGGGAGGGCCTTCGGTACCTCAAGACCCGACCAATTTTGCTTGAAGACGATGGACGTCGGCTTAAGGTACGAGAGCTTTTGTTACCTCAAGACCCGACCAATTTTGCTTGAAAACGGTAGACATCGGCTTAAGGTTCAAAGGTACAAATTTTGTCAACCTTAGGGTATGAAAAGTTTGAGATCCTTTTAAGGATAAGTCAGTAAGAGGCCAGCTTAAGGTGCAAAGAGATAAATTTTGTCCACCTTCAGGGATGGAAATTTTGAGATCCTTTTAAGGATAACCCCATAAGAGGCCAGCATAAGGTGCAAAGGGACAAAATTTGTCCACCTTAAGGCATGAAAATTTTAAGATCCTTTTAAGAATAAAACCGTAAGAGGCTGGCTTAAGATGCAAAGGGACAAATTGTGTCAACCTTAAGGCATGAAAATTTTAAGATCCTATTAAGGATAAACCTGCAAGAGGACAGCTTAAGGTGCAAAGGGACAATATTTATCCACCTTAAGGTATGAAAATTTTGATATCCTTTTAAGGATAAACCCTCAAGAGGCCAACTTAAGGTGCAAAGGGACAAATTTTGTTGACCTTAAGGCATGGAAATTTTGAGATCCTTTTAAGGATAAACCCGTAAAAGGCCAGCTTAAGGTGAAAAGGGACAATTTTTATCCACCTTAAGGCATAAAAATTTTTAGATCATTTTAAGGATAAACCTGCAAGAGGCCAACTTAAGGTGCAAAGGGACAAATGTTGTCCACCTTAAGGCATGAAAATTTTGAGATCCTTTTAAGGATAAACCCATAAGAGGCCAGCTTAAGGTGCAAAGGGACAAATTTATTGCACCTTAAGACATGGAAATTTTGAGATATTTTTAAGGATAAACCCCTTAAGGTATGAAAAGTTTGAGATCCTTTTAAGGATAAAACCATAAAAGGCCAGCTTAAGGTGTAAAGGGACAAATTTTTTCCACCTTAAGACATAGAAATTTTGAGATCCTTTTAAGGATAAACCTGTAAGAGGCCAGCTTAAGGTGCAAAGGGACAAATTTTTTCCACCTTAAGGCATGAAAATTTTGAGATCCTTTCAAGGATAAACCCATAAGAGACCAGCTTAAGCTGCAAAGAGATAAATTTTGTCCACCTTAAGGCATAGAAATTTTGAGATCCTTTGAAACATAATCCCATAAGAGGCCTTGATTTGAAGACTTGGAAATTTTTTCTTCTCTCCTAAATTTGGCATTTTGAGCAGTTCAACTTCCAAATTTGGGGATTTTAGAGACTTTATCTTATGTGAATGAAGCTCATATTTCATTGGAGTTTTCCCCCACTAAGCCACCAATACTTGGAATAAGTCAAAAATTTAATTAGAATGTTTTCATACTTTGTATCCATATGGTGGATACTGGAGGAACTATTTTTTCGACACTCATGCAGCTGAACTCAAAATAAAGTTTCAAGCACCTACGTACATCAGTTAAGAGCATCAAGTCATAACGTAGTTCAGGGTAAGTGTTTTTTTTATGTCCAAACTTTTGCCTAGGCCGCCTCTTTCGAGGTTTTCAACCTAGCGGACTTCTTTATTTATTTTCTTGAGCCGTACAAAGTTTATACTCTTGCGGGCCAAGAGTGTACATGAGTTTATACTCGTGCCTTAAGGAGTGTCATCTTCCTTCAAGGATAGTACTTCTTTAAGAACTTGCCGTTGATAGGACCAATTTTCACGTCGTCTGCATCGACAAGTTTGTAAACTCCATCTGAATATGCCTCTTGTACAACATATGGTCAGTCCCACTTTAGGGTAAATTTCCCCCAGACTTACAAAAAGTGATAATGGGTCTCCTTACTGCAAGGACTTGATGTCCAACTTGGAAGCACCTTAAATGAACTCTTTTGTTGAAAGAACAAGATAGACAGGCTTGGTAACATTAAAAATTTGATGAGCCTATAGTCTTTTCTCATCAAGAGATTCTAACTCTTTAAGATGCAACTTAGAATTTTCTTCATCGATGAGCCCTTCTTGGATAGGCAGTCTCAAAGAAGGTATTTGACGCTCAAGTGGTATGACTGCTTTAACTCTAAAAGCATGTGAATATGGGGTTGCTTGCGTTGGTATGCAGTAAGTTGTTCTTTATACCCATGAAACTTCTTCTATTCGTTCATGCCAGTCTCGCTTGGACTTGGAGACGAGTTTCTTCAACAAGTTACATAAAGTCTTATTGAATGCTTCGGCTAGACCATTGGCGACAGCATGGTACATAGAAGACTTGTGCCTCTTGAAGCCAAAGAGATCACAAATCTTATTCATCAGCTTGTTATCAAACGTCTTACCATGGTCGGTTATTATAGATTGAGGAATTCCAATGCGGTAGATGATATTCAATGGAATGAAATTCACAACATTCTCTTTCTTTACTTCTTTGAGAGCAACCGCTTCGTCCTATTTTGAGAAGTAATTTATTACGGTCAAGATGCATAAGTGTCCACTAGAAGATTTTAGTAGTGGAGCAACAATATCCATTCTCCAAGCATTGAATAACCAAGATGATATAGCAGGGTGTAGTACTTCAGGAGGTTGATGAATAAAATTCGCATGGAATTGACAAGCTTTGCATCTTCTAGCATAGTCCAAGAAATCTTTCACCATCGTTGGCCAATAGTATCCCATCCTTTTAATGTGAAAATGGAGCTTTGTTATAGACTGATGCGATACACAAACTCCCGAGTATGCTTCTTTCAAATCTTGAATTTCTTTTTTATCTCCCAAACACCGTAAGAGTACTCCTTCAAATGATCTTTTGTACAGTGTGTCTTTGTAGTAAGAAAGTGGGGTGCACCAAGACGAATGACAGTCTTTATCCTTGAATCTTCTGGAAGTATCCCATAACATAAATAATCAATAATAGGTTGTCGCCAATCTTCTTTTACAGCTTCAAACACGGCAACAAGGCATTCAACCTTGTTTTCTACATCCTCATCTGACGGCGGTACTACCCATTCTTGGGGGATAGTAACTCGCGTCTGATTTGGAAGATTCAGGGTTGAGACCAAAGCAGTTAGGGCATCAACTTGCTTATATTCTCTCCTTTGCATATATTGGAGGGTTACCTCTCCAAGCCACCCTATCAATTTCTGTGCATAATCATGAAATGATCATAGCTCAAGCTGTCTGACTTCATAGCTTTTCAAAAGCTGATTGATCACCAATTGGGAGTCACCAAAGACTTGTAATTATAGTTGTTTCATGTAAACTGCCATCTCAAGTCCAAGTATTAACGTGTGATATTTAGCAATGTTATTAGAGCAATGGTTTGTTAGAATAAAAGAATATGGGATGACCTCATATTGTGGAGTGATGAACACCACACCGGCACCAACTCCATCTCGATGTGCGGCACTATAAAAGTACATCTTCCACGGGGGTCTAGCTTTAATAATGATTACATTTTTATCAGGAAGTTCATCACTCAGTTCCCAATCATCAGGTATCAGGTGATCTGTCAAGAAGTCATCTAATGCTTGTCCCTTTATGGCCTTTTAGGGAACATACACATTCTCAAACTGTTGAAATTGAAGGTACCATCTTGCAAGTCGATCACTAAGAACTGATTTAAACATTACAAACTTGACGGAATTTGACCTAGACACAAGATGAACAACATGCGCCTAAAAGTAGTCCTTCATGTTTTTAATTGATAAGGCCAATGCCAAACACAACTTTTTGATTGGAGAATACTTTAGCTCATTTGGTGTCATCATTCTGCTCAGATAGTAAAGAAAATCTCTTTGCCTTCATTATTTTCTTGATCCAGTAGTTCTCCAACTGACCTCTCTTGTACCGTGATGTAGAGTATCAATGGTTTCCCAGGTATGGGTGACGTAAGAACTGATGGCTTCATTAAGTATGATTTGATACTCTTAAAGGCATTACTACAAGCTTGGTACCATTTAAAGGGAGTGTCCTTCTTCATGAGGATACTAAATGATTGACATTTTCCAGCCAGGTTTGAGATGAACCTCCTTAAATATGCTAGCCTTACTTGAAGGCTTTTTAACTTATGAATATTTCGAGGCTCGGACTTTTTCAAAATTGCATCGACCTTGGCTTGATCAATTTCAATTTCTCGGTGTCATACAATGAAGCCAAGAAATTTTTCTAAAGTAACTCCACAGGCACACTTCAATGGATTCATCCTAAGTTGATATCTTCGTAGGAACTCGAACACCATTCTTAGGTCTTTTAAGTGGTCGTCTCTCTTTCTTGACTTTACCACTAGATCATCCACGTAGCATTCAATATTTTTATGGAGAAGACCATCAAATATGTTTTGCATAGCCCTTTGATAAGTGGCGCCAACGTTCTTCAATCCAAAAGACATCACCTTATAGCAATAAAAATCTTTGGTCATACGGAATGCAATGAGTTCTTCATCCTTTGGTGCCATGCAAATTTGATTGTAGCCGGATGAACCATCCATGAAAGACATTGTCTCATAACCAGTGATGGCATCAATCATCAATTCTGGTATAGGGATTGGAAATTCATCCTTAGGGCAGCGTTGTTGAGATCTCGAAAGTTGACACAAACTCGAATTTGGCCATTCTTCTTTTGTACTGGAACAATACTTGAAATACACATGGAATATTTGACTTCACGAATAAAAACACCTTGAAATACACATGGAATATTTGACTTCAATTAATGGAACCAACTCTGGCCTAAAACGCCTTTGGGCTTGCTTAATAGGACTAGCACCATTTTTGACCATCAACTGATGGATTGCTAATTTTGGATCTAAGCCAGGTATTTCCTTATAGCTCCAAGCGAATTCATCTATATATTGTTTTAGTATGTCCATATAAGCAATTTCCTCCTCTACTTCTAGAAACGCACTCAGTTAAGTTGGTTTTAGGTCTTCACCGGTTCCTAGATTAAATTTCTTCAAGGGATCTATTGTGGCCTTTACTCCTTCTTCAAGTTGTGATGGAGCATCTCCAACATCTTTTTCCTCTTGAGGATCATTGTCGTTGACAGATATATGATAACACCAGAAAACATCTTCTATCTCTTCATCAACCTTTATTTGAGACGAGACATCTTTCTCATTCTGGGTCATAACATGATATGAGGAGCCAACACTCTCTTCATCTTTCTCATTCTAATCTTATTATATATTATTCACTTAAACTTAATAAGTTACTATGTTATTTTGGTCATGAATAACATATCTTATTTCTTCTCATCATTGTAAAAAAATTCAGATGTAGAGAAATTAAAAAAAAAGACTTACAATATTAAACTCAAATGGAGATATATTTTAAGGATGTTATTGCTACTGGAGATCATGTGTGGACACCATCATCTGAAGTTTTACAAGATGATATACGAGGGAGTATATGATTTCAATATGAGCAACCATTTGAGTTTGACACTCCAATAAATAATGAAGAATTTGTAACTTTTGATGATTTAGAAGAATAAATTGAAGCTGGAAAAAATAAAGTAACAGTGAGAGTGATACTAGAAGAAAAAGAAAGGTATCAACAAAAATGAAAAAATAATCCTAGTTAGAAAATTAGTTCATCAATGGAGAGAATGGCTGGTGTTATTGAATCACGTACGTCAATGGAGTCGAGAAAAATTTCACTTAGTATTAAAAGTGTAATGACTATAGTTCCCAATTTACCTGATATGATTGTTGGTAGTGATTTATGGTGGAAAACGAGTGATTTAGTTGTCAAACAATCAATGAGAGAAATGTTCTTAGCCCAAGAAGATGCAGAATTGCAATTGGAATGGTTGGAAAGAAAGACCATGCTTCATAAGGATTAGATTAATGATGTTATTTATTATGATTTGCTTTTAAAACATATGATATTTTTCTTTTAATTGAGATTCTTTTAGCTATAAAAGTTTGTTTATTCAAATTATTTAGTTTTTATATTTGAATAATATACACTATTATTCTATGAGCAACAAATAAATTGTCAATCTTGCATTATTAAATTTAATAATATTTATTTATTTATTTATTTTATAGTTATGCCATTGACTAGAAATAATAGTGATGCGTTTGATGATGATGTGTCTGATGTAGAAGTTTTAATTAAAAATAATGACAATAATATTGTTTTTGATGCGGCAATTTTCAGCATCGCTTTAGAAACAAAATATTTCATGAAGTTTTGCTTAAAAGTTCCATGCAGAACTTCTCTTCAAATAGATTTTTATTTCATTAAAGAAGTACTTGAAGGACATGATCGACGATGTTACGAAATATTTACAAAGGAAAAACTTATTTTCTTGAATTGTATAAGACTTTAAATGAACAATGTGGCTTGAAAGAAACAATAAATATGACCATCTAGTAGATGATTGTCATGTTTTTAATGATAGTAGGTCATGGTGTTAGAAATCGAATGATCTAGGGAAGGTTTTAACATTCGAGAGAAACTGTTGGTAGACATTTTCATTATGTTTTATTTGCATGTTTGAAAATGACTATGGACATTATTAAACTAAAAGATCCAACCTTTTATGATATACATCTTAAATTAAAAGAGGATAAAAGGTATTGGTCATATTTTAAGAATTGCATTAGAGCTATAGATGAAACACATGTATCGTGTATTGTCCCTTCGAAGGATCAAACTAAATGCATTGGTAGAAAAAGTTTCACTTCACAAAATGTTATGACGGTATGTGATTGGGATATGTATTTCACATTTGTATGGCATAGATGGGAAGGTACTGTACATGATGCTAGGATATTTGATCAAGTGCTTAGAAGATTGGATCTTAATTTTCCTCACCCACCACTAGGTTGATGTAGATAAATATTATTTAGTGGACTCAAGTTATCCAACAATGATTGGTTATTTAGGACCATATAAAGGGAAGCCTTATCATCTCCCGAATTTCAGGAGTAATTCTAACTTTCGAAATTCAAATGAGACTTTCAATTTCTTTCACTCCAGTTTGAGATGTACAATTGAAATAACATTTGTCGTTTGAAAAAATAAATTTGCTCTCCTACATTTAATGTCATTATTTAAATTCGACATTCAAGTTCATCTTGTTACAACTACTATGGCTATACGTAATTTCGTACGACAGTGCTCTACTATTGATAAAGAATTTAACTATTATGCTAACAAAGACATCATCACAGAGATCGAATAAGCAGACTAACCTTTTGGTATACCTTCAGAAATATAAGACAAATTTTCTAAGACTAGTTAATATTTTTGATGTGTATTCATTTTTGTTTGATGTTTTAAGTAGTATTTAAATTATTTAAGACTATTTAATACTTTTAATGTATTTATGCATATAAATATTGATTTAAAATTTTAGAGTACGTACTTTTTAATAAACTAAAAAAATTAACTAAAAATATTATAATAGATATTTAAAATAAACTTTCTCTATAAATTGATAGATGTCCTTTTTAGTTATTTTGTGCTTTTTTATTTTTTAAAAGCACTTTTTTGAAAAACCATTTTATAAATGTATTTCTCAAATAAGTAGTTCTGTAACAACATTCTCAAATGGACTCTTAATTTGTTGGGACCAAGACCAACAACTTCGTTAGCTGACTAAATACTGATATCTTCCTTCCCAATTTTTAGTTTTGCTCAGCTTTCTTTCTTAGTTATACAAGAAGCAGTTGTATGTTCCACCATATATCCAAAAGAAAAATCATATATATGTGGAATAAGTTTATTTCCAATTTCTATGATTTAATTTGATTGGACACAAAGTTTATGCAATATGTCGGATTTCAGGTAATAAGACCCCCATAAAGTTTAATTCATTCACCAACCGTTTATCCAATAATTTAATTTTGTGGTTGGCTTATCAATTATGATTCGGTTTTGAACAGTCCTAATAATGACCCAAAAGCTCATATTCAGAACTTTTTGGAGATTGATGATACATACACATCACCGCAGGAGTGTTGGAAAGAGTACGTGTGACTCACCTTGTTCCCATTATCTCTGTTGGAGGTGGCTAAAGGCAAAACATGAGTCTCTGACGAGTACATAAAATGCAGCTTTCATATATCTATATCTATAATATATTAAAATTGTGAAGATCGTTAGAAAAATGATTTGAACTTTTTACCCCTCATTAAAATTTTTTGTAACAGACAAAATTATGTTTTCACTTATTTCTTTTAGTTATATATTTAAAATTAAGGAATCCTAAAATTGATAAGACAAAAATATATGGAGAATTAATGTTGGTAAGTTTTCTTTTTCCTTATATACATAAGAAAGTAGTCCTAAAAAATATAATAACAAGAAGAAAAACATCTTGAGGTATTCATCAAAATTGAAAAATAGTAACAACATTTATTAACAATTTGATTTCTTAAGAACTAATATAAGGGAAAAAAATATGAGTGATTCGGCATTTTTTATTCTCCAAGTTTTAATCAAAATTAGGTTGCTAATATTAAAGGAAAAAAAAGGGTCAAGGAACACAAATGCACGTTATTATTTCAAAAGAGCTAAAACTTGAACTTTTTTGGGTAATTTAATTTATGTAAAACAATTGTAATATTTGAAACTTGTAAAATAATTAGAGATTTACTCTATAAAATTTCTACAATGCTGTTTAAGTAAGATACACTATTTTTACCTCTATGTTTTCTTCTTATATTAAATTTGGTCTGATTTAAGTTGTCTTTTTGTATTTATTATCACCCTCTTTATAACAATTCTACCTAAAACATGAATCTCTTCACTAATCAGGGATAATAAAAACAAAAAAACTCTCTGCTCAAATATCACCAAAATACTCCGAAGCAACGAGTTCCACACAAACCAATAGAAAGGAAAACATGTCCGCACCTTCAAACACAATCCCCAGATAATCAAAATAAGAATTGATTTAAAATAAAACAATAAAAACACAAACTTTTGCACCCCAGGCTATTTGTCCTAACCTTGGTGGAGAGAGTTACATGGTACGTGAGAGGTGGCAGGTATCCTGAATTAGTCGAGTTGCACGGGCCCAACACAACAGCTATCAAAATGAAAACACAAACTTTTGCATGAAAAGCAATTATTGAACATTTTATCAAAAATAGTAGTAATCAAAAAAAGCAATTATTTTGGTGACGCTTTGATTCTTGTTCCCCATCCATTACACACAGAAACCTTAGGGTGGGTCTTGAGGTTTTTACTCTCTTTTCGTGTGTGTGATTGATTCTTGAGTTTTCTGCTTTCAGGGTTTTGTTTTTGTTTTGGCGCATTAGTAACGCTAGGGAAGGAAGTGTTCCTTTTTGCAATTAACCCAACTATGTGAAATCTCATAGGAATATACCAATACGCCGCTACCACATCGTTGGAAAACCCATAAAATACGATGGTCAAGCCAGTCCTTCACCGGATCTACAAAACCACCGAATCATCAACTAAGGAAATCACCGGATCTGCACTTATACACATGCTTAAGCTACTGTCTAAGACATAATTCCAGGGAGAGAGACAGATAGTGTGCTCCATCTAACAGAGAGCTCTTTCAGCTCATGAAGTTGATGCCAATGAAAACATGCATGGCACAAAACTTAACATTCAAATGCATTAATGGATATAGTAAAGCCAATTGTATTTATATGAATATTTGGTAGTTCAAGTAACTAGCAGTAGTAGAAAGATACTACAGTTTTCATACTGTTAGATGAGAGACCTAGGGCATAAATATTACCAAGTTTAATTAAAATATTACATAAAATCAGTCTAGACATTCCCAAAAAATGAATTCCGTCGTTGTCCATTTAAGCAACCGATAGCACATTTGCATCCATCAACTTCAAGAACCAAAAACTGCCAGAATCCTTAGAAAAAGGTGCCTGCAATAAAAAGGGAAAGATTCAAAAATTCGGAAGAATCTAGAGAAACATAAATTTACATATGAAAATGATCAACTACAGCAAACATGCAGCTAAAATAACTTTAATATCTACACGTATCAAATACAATTTTAAAGTTCGCTGGAAAATTAAAATAAACATAAATAGCTTTTTGCTTAAGATGGTAGAAATTCGCTATTATGGTAAATAAAAGAAAAAAAAGTGTTTTCCTTACCTTGTAATTGCCATAAAAGGTTGTCACAAGTTAAAAAGGTTCATCCTACAATTTTTGAATGTGATTAGTAGTCAAAATATTAAAAAAATTTAAAATAGAAGAAAAAACAGTAATAACATAGGGAAGACTTACCGTATTAAAAATTGGGGTGAGCCTCTTGAAAACTTCATCAAACCTAAGATGAAAATAGAAACAAAAAATTTATTATCTTTATTGTTCTCACACCAACTTCTGAAAACTAAAAAAAATATTTCCAAATTTATCTTACATCTTGCCATGATACTTTACAGGTCCTTCAGAAGTCTTGGCGTCTACAGATTTTCCCCTCATCTTGCTAAAGAAATCAACGTATGCCTTTCCGACAAGATCTGGGAAGACTCTCAAAACAAATCGACATGCATCCTCTTCGGTCATAGTTGGCTTACGATGAACTATGTAATTTGTACAGAGTCGGAGGACTGAAAAAGAGTCTGCATATTTGTGCGAACCTCCTCCCTTGTCATAAAAGTCAATTAGCTCAAGATTCTTACTCGACCTAAGTTTGTCTCCCCAATTTTTGGTAAAGTTGTTCTTTCGCATACAGTCAGACAAATATTAACGACGGTTGAACTCGTGTTTGTTATCAAAACTCAGAGAATCCACCAAGAATAAAAAATTCAGAACTTTAGCTATGTTCCAGCAAAAGATGGAATTATATATCCACACTCCGATCTCGTTCATCTGACTGAAACAAAGTATTCAAAGACGAGTCAGCAAGTTTAAAAACTTAAAACATATTCACATAAAAACATATACCTACCAATATGGACTGGGGAGTGCTTCTTGAAGTCACACATGCTCTTTAATAAATTGATATCATCAGAGAAACAAGTATACTTTGAACAATCCTCTGCAGCACCTATAACCAGATCTATAAAATATGTAATATCTTTTGTGATATCGTGTGATCTCTCTCTCTCCACTTTTTCCTTCTCCTCAATTTCCTTCGCTACGAAATCAATAACAAATTAAAGACGCGTATTTGAAAAGGATAGTAAATATTAAGCTTTTTACACACCAGTAGGACCAGAAGTCCATTTCAACTTTCTTACAGGTTCTGAGAAATCTTAGCTCTCTTGTTTTCACTAGATTCCACTGCTACAAAACCAATTACAAATTAAAGCACTTGTTAAAACCAATGGTAATACCAAAAATATTATATACTACACACCAAAAGAACTAGAAGGTCGTTTCAGTGTTATTGGTTACGGAGAATTCTTTGCAGCTACTTCCACCTTATTTCCACGTGGATTTTTATCCACATCTGCTTCCAAGAAAAAAAAATAAGAAATCTAGATAATTGAGGAAAAAAGAGTACAAAATGGTAATGTAGAAACTGATAGGATTGTCAAATAGACCTATGGGCAGAAAAAAATTACAGATTCGAATATTTCCATCCTGTCCAAACATAATTCCCTTCTTGAGATTTTTGTGGGGCACTCGATCGCTGTTCAGTTTGATCATAGTTGCCCCAATTTGACTTATCGCATAAAAGAAAAGAGGAAATAACAATTAAAACGTCATACAAACTTCTAATATGAGATTCAACGGAAAAAGACCAATGCATTCCATATAATAATTAACTTCCCACATACCCATTTTACCTTTTTGATTTAGCCAATCATGAAATGAAGTTAGCGGCTCCAAAAGAACCAGCCCTCCCCGGACCCCCTTTTTGTCTCTGCATACAAACCTTACCTTTGCAACATTTCCTACACCCTCATACTTTCAATATGCTTCCATACATCTTTCGGCATCCTCATACTTTTCATATGACATTGCTGAACATTTTTCCTTACTGCTGTCAGTGGTAAGAGACCAATCTTGAATTATACCAGTATCTTTATCTATCTTTTCTCCAAGTTCATAATCTAACTTCCATATGACTATAACAATAAACAAATTATTCAACAACATGTAGATTGTACAAAAAACTTTGTTCCTATACATAGTATTGACCAAAACATATGCAACTTGTCATTACATTCAGTGACAGGTTGCATCAAGGGATCCATTAATATAGTCATAGTACATTACCTACAAGAAAAATGAGAATTAGATTGTGAATGAACATAAGAAGCAAGTCTACTGAGGCACGCCGTACATAGTAGGAATTAAGTAAATGAGTTCAATAAACACATTAGGGACCACAAAAAAAAAACACTACATGAATAATCCCAAGTTGTAAAATCAAAGCAGTGTGGCCCTAGACTCTGACTTTTAAAACATAAAAAACAGGGACAATGACAATAAACAATGGAAAGGCAAAAACCTTATCAATACACTACAGTAACAAATTCATAGACGTAACATATTCACATTCATATACATATACATTCAGATTCGACTATAAAAACCCTAGTGAGTTGACATTAACATAAATTATTCATATGCAACCAAAAAAAGTATCAATAAAGGAAAAAAGGCAACAGAAAATAGACCCCCAAAACAAGATAAAAACGATACATTCCAAAAAAAACTTTTAACTAATTCATTCATACGTACAATCTAAAACCCAAAACACATGAAAAATAGTATTTTTATCTCAAATGCAAGGAACAATCAGTATCGACATCAACATTTTATTAATATTTCTCAGTTACATATAGATTGTTACCTAGTATGTGAGATTCAAGAAGAAAAACCCTATCCAAAGTTAGGAGCTTGGGCTAAAAGGAGTTCACGGGAGTTCACCTTTTCTTTCTAATTAATTTTTACCTTTGAGAATTTGGACAATGCTTTGCCTTTAGCATAAGGGCCCGTTTGGCCAGGAGAAATTTTTCAAAAGACAATTTTCATACAACTTCAAGTTAATGTTTGGTCATGAAAATTTCAAATATAACTCCATAAAAATAAGAAAAAGTTATTTTTTTATTTTTTTCATCTTTTTTCTCTCACAAAAAATTTAAAAACAACTTCAATTATATTCATGGACAAACACTACTCTGGCATCAACTCCAACTCCAACTGTAGTTTTTATGGACAAACACCCACTAAATAGCTGTTTGACCATAAATATTATTCACAATATCTCAAAATATATTTTCATTTTATTTCAAAATATTTATTTAGTCATAAATATTCTAAAATATGTTTTCATCTGTGTTTTCACTATTTTTGAAATCACCTTTTATAATTTTTAATTTATTATTTTTCAAAAAATATCTTGATCTTTTATTTTCATAAAATAACCTCATCGTCATAAAACTCTAAAATATCTTAAGTTTATTTTCAATTTTTATTTTCTTTTAACTTCAAAATACCCCATTTTCAAAATACTTTGATCAAACACAACTTCAACTCTATTTTCATCTTCAAAAATACCAAATAAAATGAATATATTTTTTATTTTTATGGTCAAACATGTCCTTCAATTTTTTACTAAATTTTTGAAGATTTAGGCTCCGTTTGGCCATGAAAATCATAATTTTTCTGCTATGGATATATATACACACATTTGTCTGAATATGCATTTTTTTGGACTATGCATATCTATATGTATTTGTCCAGTTGAATACATATATATTTTTTAGCCGATATACATATGTAATTAAGCAGATATGCATATGTATTTATGAGTTATCCATAGATTTGTTTCAATTATGCGTATATATCTATGAATAATGCATATTTATGTATGATTAATGCATATATTTAAAACAAACATATGTATTTAAAGTTTTGATTACGTAATTAATATGTCTATATATGTATTTTATTTTATTTATTTATTACGTTCAGGTATGTTAACTTATTCTTAATTTTTATAGATGAGTTGTAACACCCCGAATTCAAGTATGTGTATTGGCGTATTCAAGTACGTGTATTGGTCTTATTTATATGGAATTAATTTTTTTATTTTATTTATACCAGAATTTGCCCGTCGATGGTTTCATGCGAAGGTTATTGAATAAGATTTCCAACGATATAAAGATTTCCAAAAACGGATAAGTTTTGGATATAATCGAGCACGTTCGAAACTATAAAATGGTGGTCGGGATATTGTGAATAGTAAATGTGCAGGAAAATTTCCTGCACAAACTACTGAGGCCAGCCAATTTTTTGGGTCAATTTTGAACGATCATAACTCCCTTAATATAATGAACTGGGAGAGCTACCACCTATCAAAAGAAAGATCTTTGAGTCTTCTTTCCAATGCAATACTTTCGATCTAAAATTTTACCTTAAAGAGAGAAAAGTAGAAGGTAGTCGTATGTTTCTGGTAGAAGAATTGTAGAATTTTTCTTTGTATATCTAAGGTAAAATTTAATTAATTTAAAGGTATAAAAATGATATTAAGTTGGTCAAGAAAACAATTGTGAATTATTTTTAGTTAATAGAATTATAACCATTTAATATTTTGTAGTTTTATTAAGTAAAAAAGAAAAGAAAACCAAATTAAAGAAAAAGAAATAGGAAAACTATCGATTAAGTCTCACGGTGTTTACTTTGCAATTCCCTCCACTCACAATTTCGTTGTAATTTAGAACTTTTAACATAATTCTAATATGGAAAATTTTAATAACTAATTTTGGTTAATTTTAAAGTCCAAAATATTACATTAGTAATTTTGATATCTATTAAATGAGTGACTTTTCTCATACAAAAACTAATTCAAAGAGTCCTAAATTTTAGGCATAACTTAAATAAGGAAAGGTTTAATAACTAAATTTTAATGTACTTTTTAATTTTAAAAATTATTAAAAAAAATAGCAAAAAGATGGTTTTGTCTATTGCGAATTATTTTAATGAAGGAAAAAAAGTTCAAATCACTTTTTTAAGGGTCTTCACACTTTTAATATATTATAGATATAGACTAGTTTTAACCTCACGTGCCTCGCACGTGTAATGTTTGATTATTTAAAATTAAATGATTTAGTCTATTGCGGAGATTTTTAGTGATGTATAAAATGTTTAAATGACTTTTTAAAGATCCTTCACACTTTAATATAATAATATAAATATAAACATATATCTTAATATAAGCACACCTATATAAACATATATTCTTAAAATCAAATTTAATTGATTTAGAATTCTCAAGCTAATGAAAAAAATATTAGTTGTAATTAATTCTGATGACTTCTAATAAGGAAATTTTTTACCATAAATATATTTAATTAATTTTCAACTCTTCAATATTAAAAAAAATAGAAAGACAAAGTTCGATGTATCCTTGTTTTTCACCTTTAATTTTCATGTGCGTAATTTTTCTTCTTTTCTATGTATATACAATCAAAGACTTTTATCCCAAAATATTTAATATAATTTTATATTGATACTAATTGTTGCAATATATTTTTATGTAAGACTTATAAAATAAACTAAACTAACAAAACAGAACCATAAATCTATCTTCCTCTTGATGGTGCTTAGGAAAAATCGAAATAAATATCATTAATTTATAATTTTAAATCCACATCCACAAAGTGTAAATTATTTCTTGTTTCAACTTGCACCGCCCCACACTACACACGCATATATCTAAACCTGCTTCATCCCACACCTGCATATTTCTAAACTCGCCTTGTCCCACATCGGCATATATTTAAAATCGCCCCCACACCATTAATTGTCATCCCTAATCGATGTGCACTCCTATCATTTATAATAGAAGTCTTTGTATGCATAATTTAAAATAGAATAGAATTCAATAATTTAATAATTGTTTTGGGAATTGAAGACAATATTTGTAACTTAATTATATTCAATTATATTCTTATGTTAAAAATCTACTTTCTAATAGTGAAGATAACTAAAGAACATGAACTAAAATAGTTTAACTTGGTTGAATCATGAATAAATGTGTATAAAAAGGCTTTTAATAGTCTGTAAAAATATTCTCTTGGGCTTCATTCCTTTAATCATATTTAATTTCGATATACGAGCTACGTTGAGCTCACAGATTTCTCCAATCTTGTTTTAGCTAAACGACAAAGCATTAGTAATCATTCTAAGCTGGCTTTAGTGAACTTAGTTGAAGCAAAATAATATTAAAATATTAAACAAAAAGTAGATCCAATTTTTTTGAAGTACTCATATGATCAGTGAGCAATAATTCTCAATAACATACAAATTAAAGGCAGTTGACTTTTTGAGAAAAACAACATTTGTTACATAGTTATGAATCAAAACTAAAATAAGGGAAACAAAAACATAGGCACAAAGCCAAGTTGGGTCAAGGACAGAAAATTATAGTATTTATCCATGATTAAAATTATATTTTATATATATATATATATCGTGAATGTTGAATACTCAAGCTTCTTCAAGTACTTATTAATATTTTGAACGCTCTTAGTAAAATTTTGATTGTGCTATTGATTAAACACATAAATAAAGTGAGTATACACAAATTAATTACATCAACGGTGCGCAAAAAAAATACCCAAGAACGTATAAGAAATTCATCACATAATTACATATAAGAAATTCATCACATAATTACACATATGCTACAAATGTGAACAAGACCATAAAAAAGTTTACTTTTTTCACGTAAAAGAACAAATAAAATAAGGATAAAAAAGATTCAGAATTTGAGCATTTACCCTATGAACATTCGAATTACAAGATCAGTATTATTAACATAGCAAGATCCAGAGGCAACACTTTTCTTCGCATGGTGCAATCCACCCACCGAATTTATAGTTATTCGTAAAGTGACTGTTTATTTTCTTGAGTTATAAGTATCATTATTTTTGGTATTAATACAACTATTTTTGGGCAAAATAAAACTCCATAATTGTAGGACTCATTACTTGGTTATAGCATAAAAGTACTAATACAAATTATACTTTGAATTCAATTAAATTTTTGTCTCCAAAATTTATTAGGACTCTGTAATTTTATAATAATCAATTAATAATTGAAAAAAATAAGGTGAAAAGATGATTTTGTCTATTGCGGAGTATTATAATGAAGGGCAAAAAGTTCAATCAATATTTCTAATGCTCTTCACACTTTTAATATATTATTATAGATATAGATATAGATAGATATAGATATTTATTATACTTGAGTCGTGCTAGACACTGTCCTAAAAAAACTATTTCAACAATGTGAAATATTTTCCCAGAATTAAACAAGCACTTTCCTAATTATTTAGAGGATATAGGAATCAATAAAACTATTAATACAAATACCAACAAGTTAATTTAGAAAAGAATATAACTAATAATAAAGGAAATATAATAAAAGATGAAGTGCAAGAAACGGAAAAGAAGCAGTAGGACTTAAGCAAAGATTGTTTGTTTTTTTATTTTTAATCCACTCTATCATGTTACACAAAGTAGCCTTTATATATAGGCAAATAAAGAAAGGTTCTCCCTTCTCTGCTATAACAAGTGTTAGAACACTTGTTTTTTATCAAAAGAAGAAGGCCTCTTTTGCTATTTTTCAAACACATATCTAGCCAAATGGAAAATTCAAAATAATTATGTAACTTCTCATCTCTTTCATGATATGATTCCTTTTTTTCTTTTGTTTTCCTTTTTTTTTTAATTTAAATACACAATAAATTATGTTGAAATAAATAATTTTCCTACAATCCCCATATTATTTCAGAATAATTTTAAAAACATTTTAACTTGTTGGATTTGTATGGACAAAATGCAGTAAGTTTTGTATCTTTTGGACTATAAACCAAACTTAGACCAATAAAATTTAACTTCAAGAATTACCAGTGAAATATAATATTTTTATGAATCGAATAATTCTTATTGTAAGCTAGAGATTTTATCAATCACATTTTGACCGTAATTTTGTTGTCCAATGCGGTTTTACGCCAATAGGCCATGTGCGTGCCTGGTATTCATGAGAGCTTTAGAGACTAAGACCAAAAGTCTCATAGGAATAACCTCATTCCACTTCTTATATAGGTGGATTCATCAAGTGTACGCTGCCTTAAATACGCCACCCATAAGGATTACGGATTCATTAAGAGTTAATAACCCATCCCTCTATTTTAGTAGAAGTTCAAGCACTCTCAATAAGTACACAGAGTCAATATCGACTTGTTATTACCCATATGAACCTACTTCATGGGATCTCCAATCACATAGGTTGGGTCACCATCGCTATTGACAATCATATTAGCCTTAACCCCATCTCTTTTGAGGTTTGAAGAATTAATTTTCTTCCTACAGGTTTATTCAGAGAATCAGCTGTATTCAATTCTAACTTTAAAAAATCAATGGAAATTATTCCATCTCTCAGCAGATTTTTAACAACATCATGCTTCAACTTCATATGTCTACTCTTACAACTATAAGATTTATTCTTTGCAATAACAATTGTGGCTTGACAATCGCAGTATAAATACCCAGGAGGCATCGGATCATTGTTTTTTCGTAACACACCAATTTTCTGAATCGAAACGCTGCACGGTGCCCATGACCCCGAAGGACCACAAGCTTACCCATGACTAATATCTGTACCTCTGAATAATACACTAAAATATATACAGAATTTAAGTTGTAAGGCCATAAGATTCAAAACTATATAAACATCTGATAAAAATAATGTATGAATATGGTATAACAATACCAAAACTGATAACAACTGTCTGAACATAATATAGTCTGAAAGCCTCTAAACTATACTGATTAAGGAGTTGAAGGAACATGTCTCCAACTAACTCCATCTACTGATACTGAACTGAAGTAATAAATAATAATAAAGTAATCATATCACCCTTGAAAGATGAGGACTCACTGCTAATCTACTTCTACAGGAATCTGAAATGCTAATGATGCTATGAAGTGCGTGCTTCTGGACCTATGGCATAGAATAAAACACCATAGCACGAATGCGTCAGTAAAATTAAATGTATTTAGTATGCAAGTAAGGTGGGCTGAATTCATAGGGTTCATATGCATGAAAAATGCTAACTTACTGACTAACATGAACGTGAGAATACATACATGCATACGTAACTGTAACTGAGTTAGTGATACTACTGACTATTGAGTACTAGACTCTGAGTACTGATTTACTGACATCGGAGTTTACTGATACTGATAACTGAGTCTGATGATCTTGAACTACTAAGCACTGAGGGACTGTTATGATATTATTGATAAAGGAATGATTGATTTTTGTCAGTTCTGATTATAAAAACTGGTCTAATTAACTGTATCTGACAGCTTGATTATGAAGAATTGATCTGGTTAACTGTATCTGACAGTACTGAATCTGAATACTGCTAACATGAGTTACTGATAGCTAATATGACTGATACTGAGTGACTGTATCTGACAGTCTAGATTCTAATGGAACTAGCTGAGTTCCGTAATGAGCCGAGTGACTGTAGCTGACAGTCTTGAATATGAAGAACTATCTTAGTTCTGTTAGTATGACTGAGACTAAAACTAAAACTGTGACTGTGGAAGGTAATCATCTAACCGACATATCCCAAATCTCAATTGGTAGGATCCAACCTATAACCCCATCCAGAAGGGTATCAATACCGTGGCACGGGTAAAGACAAACTATGAGTAAACCCTTTTCTGTTTGGGAGCTCTTTTCGTCTACCCTGCTATTAGGAAAACTCGAATAAGATGTATTGACTCTATGGATAGAGACATCTCAACCTACGCTAGCTACGTAGTTCTGGAACACAAGGATTGCTTCTATGGATCATACCCTCTGACTCAGGTGAGTCCCCATCCTTGAGTTCCCTCGGTGCTGAATTCTACTTCTAACTGAATAGACACTGAACTTATTTAACAGAACTTATTTAGACTAAGTTTACTGAATTTCGTGGACTGATAGAATACTACTAAATCTGATAGCTGACTGAGATTACAGAGATTTGCTGAGTGCTGCGATTACATAGATTATTGAGTACTGAGTAGGACTGGACTGATACTGAAGTTACATAAGTTTTCCTGAGTCATGAGACTAACTGAAGTCTACCGAACATGCCTTGACAGAGAGTATCATTAAAACATGACATGGCTCTAGCCACACAGCTATATTTTTCGAGTACAAGTATCCCCAGGACTCGATAGAAGGAAACTGGAACTTCTTGACCTTTTGAATACATGATCAATATCAACCATTCATAATAAAATAAGTTGGAGATATTTCATGAGGAACATGTTTATCATCATACTATACATAGATAAGAATTCAATTATTCATGGTATGATTTTATACTCTAATAGCATGGTCATTCTAATAATATATACATTCCACAACAATAGCATGGGCATCAACTAAACATAATGGGATGGCATGCATATATCACTTAGGTCATATTTTAGCTAATATGCATAATTTATATGTTCTTAGGCATTTTATCAAACACCTTGCATGCATAACTTTGGACATAGGCATGATCAACAATTAAAACTTTAAGACCAATTCAATTCATATATTTTTCAATTCACATGATGTCATAGATTGATAAAAACACAAAAAGATTCCAACTTGGAATCATTCAACATCATCAACATGGTTTAAAAACAATCCACAAAATGAATAGCATGATACATACTTTAAAACAAGATTTTTGGGCTTCATGGATGAAAGAAATCCATGAATGAACACTGTTCATACCTAAGAAGAATCTTTCTTGAAAGTTCTTGAAAAAATCCTTAGGCTTGTTCTTGATTTCTTGGCTATGGCTCTTGCCCCTTTGAGAGAAAATATTTTGTTCTTGAGAGAAAAATGCGGAAAATAATGGAATGAGGATTTATTGGGCGTTTAATTTTGTGTTTAAAATTCGGAGCTGGAACGCCAAAAAAGCTTCCCCGCGATGCGCCAGATGACCCATCGCTATACCCACCATGATACAGTGGAATCGTGGTGAGCTACTGGAATTGACAATTGTTGATTTGGTCTTCATCGCGACATGGTGTCTTGTCAATCGGGAACAGTGATACTAAAAAGGTCCTAACTTCTTCACCGAGTGTCTGTTTTGGGCAAACTTGGTATCGATGGAAAGGTAATATGATTATCTACAATTTGGTGGGTCATGATTTGAAAGATTTTATATGTATATAAAGTTATACATATTCAAAGTAGACCCTTATAGAATCGAATATCGAATTTTTTATGAATGAATGACTCTTGTTTCAACCTTGAGCCAAGTGATTTTATGAACATTTATCACCTCATAATCACTTCATACAATAGGATAAAGATCATGTAATATTGATTCAAAAGAAATTTATGGGGTTAGATTCAACACACATGAGAATAATGCTTTAAAGTCTAGCACAAAAATGCGGGGTGTCAGATTTTTAAAGGGATATTAGACAGTAGATCATCTTTCTTCAAAGGTCTATGAGGCAACAAATCATCATTTTTAAAAGGAATAGTTGCTAAGAAATTTCTTAGCCATTCAGCCTCTGTACCAACTAACTCCAGAGCCACAAACTCGGATTCCATAGTTGATCTAGCAATGAGTGTCTGCTTAGTTGATCTCCAAGATACTGCACCACCACCAGACGTGAACACATAACCACTAGTGGATTTCATCTCATCTGAATCAAAGATCCAATTTGCATCACAATATCCATCTAAAGTAGAAGAAAATCCACCATACAAGATACCACAATTCACGGTTCCTTTCAAATATTTCATCAATCGCATTAATGCAAGCCAATGCTCATTATCAAGATTATGAGTATATCTACTCAATATACACACAAAATAGGCTATATAAGGCCTAGTAAAAATCATTAAATGCATTAGACTCCCAATAATCTGTGCATACTTAGACTGAGCAACTGGGTCACCATTATTCTTTTTCAATTTAGAATTAGCATCATAAGGAATGGCTACAGGAGTTACCTCCCAACATTCAAACTTCTTTAGAATTCTTTCCACGTAATGTTCTTGTGACAACATTATACCATCTTCACTCCTTATATATTTAATTCACAATATCATATTCACTTCACCAAGATCTTTTATATCAAAGTTAGTAGAAAAAAATAATTTGGTACGTTCCACAATATTTGTACATGTACAAAATATAAGCATGCCATCAACATATAAGCAAATTATCATATAATCATTGTCTATTACTTTTGTATAAACGCACTTATCGATCTCAATAGAAGAAAAGCCGTCTTTTATCAAGACTTGATGAAATTTCTCATGCCACTATTTAGGAGCTTGTAACCATATAAATTTCTTCTTCTAAATCACCATTTAAGAAAGTTGTTTTTATATCCATTTGATGGATAAACAGTTTATGAATTGATGCTAAAGCAATTAATATTCAAATAGAAGCAATTCTAGCTACTGGTGCAAATGTATCAAAATAATCAATATTTTGTTTTTGAGAAAATCCTTTATCTACTAATCGAGCTTTATATTTATCTATAGATCCATCCGAATTAAGTTTCTTTTTGAAAATCTATTTAAAATCAATCGGTTTTGCATCAGGAGGTAAATAGATTAAAACCCGTGTATTATTTTTCACAATTGAATCAAGTTCAATTTTTGTTGCTTCTTTCCAAAATTTAGCATTAGAAGAAGATACAGCTTCAAAATAATTTGCTGGTTCATTATCAACAAGAAAACTTTGAAAATCATTTCTATAAGAAAAATATTCTTTTCTAGGCCTTTTACTCCTTCGCATTTCCTCAATATTAGAGGTAGATTCATTTTCTCTTTCAACAGGTGCATGAGAAATTTTATCACATAGTGGAAAAGTGTGTTCATAAAATTGCAGAATTTTTTGTCTCAATAATAGTATTACTATCAAGTACATCACATTTTAAGACAAGAAATTTGTATGCAGCACAATATTCGGCATATCCAATAAGTATGAAATCAGTAGTTTTTGAACCTATTTCCCTCTTTTTAGGTTCAGGAAGAAGAAGTTTAGCAAGACAACCCTACACCATTAAATATTTCAAATTAGGCTTATAACCTTTCCACAATGCATAAGGGATTTTACCCGTTCTTTATGAAGAATTTTATTCTGTAAATGACATGCAGATAAAATAGCTTCACCCCATAAATTATCAGGTGCACAAGAGCTAATTAGTCTAGAATTCATCATTTCTTTCAATGTCCTATTCTTCCTCTCAGCTACACCATTAGACTCAGGAGAATAAGGCGGAGTAACTTCAAGAAAAATACCTTTTTTTCACAAAAAGTATTCAAAGATACATATTATCCACCTCTATCAGATCTAATTCTCTTGATTTTTCTACTATGCTGATTTTCAACTTCAGATTTATAAGACACAAAAGCATCAAATGCATCATCTTTATTTCTAAGCAGATACAACTTAGTAAATCTAGAGAAATCATCAATAAAGGTCAAATAATATCTTTTACCATCTCTAGTCATAGTTTGTTTTAAATCACCCAAATTAATGTTGATCAAAGATAACAATTCAGATTCTCTATTAACTGAAAAACATGATTTTTAGTAATTTTAGCTTCAACGCTTATTTCACATTTATCAAAACTACTTAAATCCAAACCAGAAATTAAACCAAGTGATTCCATATTCTTTACATATTTAATATTAACATGTCCTAATCTAGCATGCCATAAGAAGCCTTATCATCTCCCGAATTTCAGGAGTAATTCTAACTTTAGAAATTCAAATGAGACTTTCAATTTCTTTCACTCCAGTTTGAGATATACAATTGAAAGAGCATTTGGCGTTTGAATAAATAAATTTGCTCTCCTACATTTAATGTCATTATTTAAATTCGACATTCAAGTTCATCTTCTTACAACTACTATGGCTATATGTAATTTCGTACGACAGTGCTCTACTATTGATAAAGAATTTAACCATTATGCTAACAAAGACATCATCACAGAGATCGAATAAGTAGACTAACCTTTTGGTATACCTTCAGAAATATAAGACAAATTTTCTAAGACTAGTTAATATTTTTGATGTGTATTCATTTTTGTTTGATGTTTTAAGTAGTATTTAAATTATTTAAGACTATTTAATATTTTTAATGTATTTATGCATATAAATATTGATTTAAAATTTTAGAGTACGTACTTTTTAATTAACTAAAAAAATTAATTAAAAATATTATAATAGATATTTAAAATAAACTTTCTCTATAAATTGATAGATGTCCTTTTTAGTCATTTTGTACTTTTTTATTTTTTAAAAGCACTTTTTTGAAAAACCATTTTATAAAAGTATTTCTCAAATAAGTAGTTTTGTAACAACATTCTCAAATGGACTCTTAATTTGTTGGGACCAAGACCAACAACTTCGTTAGCTGACTAAATACCGATATCTTCCTTCCCAATTTTTAGTTTTGCTCAGCTTTCTTTCTTAGTTATACAAGAAGCAGCTGTATGTTCCAGCATATATCCAAAAGAAAAATCATATATATGTGGAATAAGTTTATTTCCAATTTTTATGATTTAATTTGATTGGACACAAAGTTTAAGCAATATGGGGGATTTCAGGTAATAAGACCCCCATAAAGTTTAATTCATTCATCAACCGTTTATCCAATAATTTAATTTTTTGGTTGGCTTATCTATTATGATTCGTTTTTGAACAGTCCTAATAAAGACCCAGAAGCTCATATTCAGAACTTTTTGGAGATTGATGATACATACACATCACTGCAGGAGTGTTGGAAGGAGTATGTGTGACTCACCTTGTTCCCATTCTCTTTGTTGGAGGTGGCTAAAGGCAAAACATGAGTCTCTGACGAGTACATAAAATGCAGCTTTCATATATCTATATCTATAATATATTAAAATTGTGAAGATCGTTAGAAAAATGATTTGAACTTTTTACCCCTCATTAATGTTTTTTATAACAGACTAAATTAGCTTTTCACTTATTTCTTTTAGTTATATATTTAAAATTAAAGAATCCTAAAATTGATAAGACAAAAATATATGGAGAATTAATGTTGGTATGTTTTCTTTTTCCTTATGTACATAAGAAAGTAGTCCTAAAACATATAATAACAAGAAGAAAAACATGTTGAGGTTTTCATCAAAATTGAAAAATAGTAACAACATTTATTAACAATTTGATTTCTTAAGAACTAATATAAGGAAAAAAAATATGAGTGATTCGGCATTTTTTATTCTCCAAGTTTCAATCAAAATTAGGTTGCTAATATTAAAGGAAAAGAAAAGGTCAAGGAACACAAATGCACGTTATTATTTCAAAAGAGCTTAAAACTTGAAATTATTTGGGTAATTTAATTTATGTAAAACAATTGTAATATTTGAAACTTGTAAAATAATTAGAGTTTTACTCTATAAAATTTCTACAATGTTGTTTAAGTAAGATACACTATTTTTACCTCTATGTTTTCTTCTTATATTAAATTTGGTCTGATTTAAGTTGTCTTTTTGTATTTATTATCACCCTCTTTTTAACAATTCTACCTAAAACATGAATCTCTTCACTAATCAGGGATAATAAAAACAAAAAACTCTCTGCTCAAATATCACCAAAATACTCCGAAGCGACGAGTTCCACACAAACCAGTAGAAAGGAAAACATGTCCGCACCTTCAAACACAATCCCCAGATAATCAAAATAAGAATTGATTTCAAATAAAACAATAAAAACACAAACTTTTGCACCCCAGGTTGTTTGTCCTAACCTTGGTGGAGAGAGTTACATGGTACGTGAGAGGTGGCAGGTATCCTGAATTAGTCGAGTTGCACGGGCCCAACACAACAACTATCAAAATGAAAACACAAACTTTTGCATGAAAAGCAATTATTGAACATTTTATCAAAAATAGTAGTAATAAAAAAAGCAATTATTTTGGTGACGCTTTGATTCTTGTTCCCCATCCATTACACACAGAAACCTTAGGGTGGGTCTGAAGGTTTTTACTCTCTTTTTGTGTGTGTGATTGATTCTTGAGTTTTCTGCTTTCAGGGTTTTGTTTTTGTTTAGACGCGCTAGTAACGCTAGGGAAGGAAGTGTTCCTTTTTGCAATTAACCCAACTATGTGAAATCTCAGAGGAATATACCAATCCGCCGCTACCACATCGTTGGAAAACCCATAAAAAATGATGGTCAAGCCAGTCCTTTACCGGATCTACAAAACCACTGAATCATCAACTAAGGAAATCACCGGATCTGCACTTATACACATTCTTAAGCTACTGTCCAAGACATAATTACAGGGAGAGAGAGAGAGAGAGCGCTCCATCTAACAGAGAGCTCTTTCAGCTCATGAAATTGATGCCAATGAAAACATGCATGGCACAAAACTTAACATTCAAATGCATTAATGGATATAGTAAAGCCAAGTGTATTTATCTGAATATTTGCTAGTTCAAGTAACTAGCAGTAGTAGAAAGATACTACAGTTTTCATACTATTAGATGAGAGACCTAAGGCATAAATATTACCAAGTTTAATAAAAATATTACATAAAATCAGTCTAGACATTCCCAAAAAAATGAATTCCATCCTTGTCCATTTAAGCAACCGATAGCACATTTGCATCCATCAACTTCAAGAACGAAAAACTGCCAGAATCCTTAGAACAAGGTGCCTGCAATAAAAATGGAAAGATTCAAAAATTCGGAAGAATCTAGAGAAACATAAATTTACATATGAAAATGATCAAGTACAGCAAACATGCAGCTAAAATAACTTTAATATCTACACGTATCAAACATAATTTTAACGTTCGCGGGAAAATTAAAATAAACATAAATAACTTTTTACTTAAGATGGTAGAAATTCGCTATTATGGTAAATAAAAGAAAAAAAAGTGTTTTCCTTACCTTGTAATTGCCATAAAAGGTTGTCACAAGTTAAAAAGGTTCATCCTACAATTTTTGAATGTGATTAGTAATCAAAATATTAAAAAAATTTAAAATAGAAGAAAAAACAGTAATAACATAGGGAAGACTTACCATATTAAAAATTGGGGTGAGCCTCTTGAAAACTTCATCAAACCTAAGATGAAAATAGAAACAAAAAATTTATTATCTTTATTGTTCTCACACCAACTTCTGAAAACTAAAAAAAATATTTCCAAATTTATCTTACATCTTGCCATGATACTTTACAGGTCCTTCAGAAGTCTTGGCGTCTACAGATTTTCCCCTCATCTTGCTAAAGAAATCAACGTATGCCTTTCCGACAAGATCTGGGAAGACTCTCAAAACAAATCGACATGCATCCTCTTTGGTCATAGTTGGCTTACGATGAACTATGTAATTTGTACAGAGCCGGAGGACTGAAAAAGAGTCTGCATATTTGTGAGAACCTCCTCCCTTGTCATAAAAGTCAATTAGCTCAAGATTCTTACTCGACCTAAGTTTGTCTCCCCAATTTTTGGTAAAGTTGTTCTTTCGCATATAATCAGACAAATATTGACGACGGTTGAACTCGTGCTTATTATGAAAACTCAGAGAATCCACCAAGAAAATAAAAGTCAGAACTTTAGCTATGTTCCAGCAAAAGATGGAATAATATATCCGCACTCCGATCTCGTTCATCTGACTGAAACAAAGTATTCAAAGACGAGTCAGCAAGTTTAAAAACTTAAAATAGATTCACATAAAAACATATACCTAACAGTATGGACTGGGAGTGCTTCTTGAAGTCACGCATGCTCTTTAATAAATTGATATCATCAGAGAAACAAGTATACTTTGAACAATCCTCTGCAACACCTATAACCAGATCTATAAAATCTGTAATATCCTTTGCTATATCGTGTGATCTCTCCCTCTCCACTTTTTCCTTCTCCTCAATTTCCTTCTCTACGAAATCAATAGCAAATGAAAGACGCGTATTTGAAAAGGATTGTAAATATTAAGCTTATTACACACCAGTAGGACCAGAAGTCCATTTCAACTTTCTTACAGGTTCCTGAGAAATCTTAGCTCTCTTGTTTTCACTAGATTCCACTGCTACAAAACCAATTACAAATTAAAGCACATGTTAAAACCAATGGTAATACCGAAAATATTATATACTACACACCAAAAGAACTAGAAGGTCGTTTCAGTGTTATTGGTTGCGGAGAATTCTTTGCAGCTACTTGCACCATATTTCCACATGGATTTTTATCCACATCTGCTTCCAAGAAAAAAAAAATAAGAAATCAAGATAGTTGAGAAAAAAAAAGTACAAAATGGTAATGTAGAAACTGATAGGATTGTCAAATAGACCTGCGGGCAGAAAAAAATTATAGATTCGAATATTTCCATCCTGTCCAAACATAATTCCCTTCTTGAGATTTTTGTGCGGCACTCGATCGCTGTTCAGTTTGATCATAGTTGCCCCAATTTGACTTATCGCATAAAAGAAAAGAGCAAATAACAATTAAAACGTCATACAAACTTCTAATATGAGATTCAATGGAAAATAAAAAAGAAACTTACTGAAACACTTTCTTGAACGTTGGTCCAAGACCAATGCATTCCGTATAATCATTAACTTCCCACATACCCATTTTACCTTTTTTATTTAGCCAATCACGAAACGAAGTTAGCGGCTCCAAAAGAACCACCCCTCCCCGACCCCCCTTTTTGCCTCTGCATACAAACCTTACCTTCACAATATTTCCTTTACCCTCATACTTTCGATATGCTTCCATGCATCTTTCGGCATCCTTATACTTTTCATATGACATTGCTGAACATTTTTCCTTACTGCTGTTAGTGGTAAGAGAGCAATCTTGAATTATACCAGTATCTTTATCTATCTTTTCTCCAAGTTCATAATCTAACTTCCCTGTGACTATAACAACAAACAAATTATTCAAAAACATACACATTGTACAAAAAACTTTGTTCCTATACATAGTATTGACCAAAACATATGCAACTTGTCATTACATTCAGTGACAGGTTGTGCCAAGGGATCCATTAATATAGTCATAGTACATTACCTACAAGAAAAATGAGAATTAGAGTGTGAATGAACATAAGAAGCAAGTCTACTGAGGCACGCTGTACATAGTAGGAATTAAGTAAATGAGTTCAATAAACACATTAGGGACCACAAAAAAAACACTACACGAATAATCCCAAGTTGTAAAATCAAAGAAGTGTGGCCCCTGGACTCTGACTTTTAAAACATAAAAAACAGGGACAATGACAATAAACAATGGAAAGGCAAAAACCTTATCAATACACTACAGTAACAAATTCATAGACGTAACATATTCACATTCATATACATATACATTCAGATTCGACAATAAAAACCCTAGTGAGTTGACATTAACATAAATTGTTCATATGCAACCAAAAAAAGTATCAATAAAGGCAAAAAACCAACAGAAAATAGACCCCCAAAACAAGATAAAAACGATACATTCTAAAAAAACTTTTAACCAATTCATTCATACGTACAATCTAAAACCCAAAACACATGAAAAATAGTATTTTTATCTCAAATGCAAGGAACCATCAGTATCGACATCAACATTTTATTAATATTTCTCAGTTACATATAGATTGTTACCTAGTATGTGAGATTCAAGAAGAAAAACCCTATCCAAAGTTAGGAGCTTGGGCTGAAAGGACTTCACGGGAGTTCACTTTTT
This sequence comes from Capsicum baccatum var. pendulum, assembly GCA_030864225.1. Classification (NCBI taxonomy): domain Eukaryota; kingdom Viridiplantae; phylum Streptophyta; class Magnoliopsida; order Solanales; family Solanaceae; genus Capsicum; species Capsicum baccatum. Next base: position 47,588,615 of record CM061557.1, read on the forward strand.
CTTTCTAATTAATTTTTACCTTTGAGAATTTAGACAATGCTTTGCCTTTAGCATAAGGGCCCGTTTGGCCAGGAGAAATTTTTCAATTTTCAAAAGACAATTTTCATACAACTTCAAGTTAATGTTTGGTCATGAAAATTTCAAATATAACTCCATAAAAATAAGAAAAAGTTATTTTTTATTTTTTTCATCTTTTTTCTCTCACAAAAATTTAAAAACAACTTCAATTATATTCATGGACAAACACTACTCTGGCGTCAACTCCAACTCCAACTGCAGTTTTTATGGACAAACATCCACTAAATAGTTGTTTGACCATAAATATTATTCACAATATCTCGAAATATATTTTCATTTTATTTCAAAATATTTATTTAGTCATAAATATTCTAAAATATGTTTTCATCTGTGTTTTCACTATTTTTGAAATCACCTTTTATAATTTTTAATTTATTATTTTTCAAAAAATATCTTGATCTTTTATTTTCATAAAATAACCTCATCGTCATAAAACTCTAAAATATCTTAAGTTTATTTTCAATTTTTATTTTCTTTTAACTTCAAAATACCCCATTTTCAAAATACTTTGATCAAACACAACTTCAACTCTATTTTCAACTTCAAAAATACCAAATAAAATGAATATATTTTTTATTTTTATGGTCAAACATGTCCTTCGATTTTTTACTAAATTTTCGAAGATTTAGGCTCCATTTGGCCATGAAAATAATAATTTTTCTGCTATGGATATATATACACACATTTGTCTGAATATGCATTTTTTTGGACTGTGCATATGTATATGTATTTGTCCAGTTGAATACATATGTTTTTTTTAGCCGATATACATATGAGTTATCCATAGATTTGTTTCAATTATGCGTATATATCTATGAATAATGCATATTTATGTATGATTAATGCATATATTTTAAAAAAACATATGTATTTAAAGTTTTGATTACGTAATTAATATGTCTATATATGTATTTAATTTTTTTTATTTATTACATTCAGGTATGTTAACTTATTCTTAAATTTTATAGATGGGCTGCAACACCCCGTATTCAAGTACGTGTATTGGCGTATTCAGGTACGTGTATTGGTCTTATTTATATGGAATTAATTTTTTTATTTTATTTATACCAGAATTTGCCCGTCGATGGTTTCATGCGAAGGTTATTGAATAAGCTTTCCAACGATATAAAGATTTCAAAAAACGGATAGGTTTTAGATATAATCGAGCATGTTCGAAACTATAAAACGGTGGCCGGGATATTGTGAATAGTAAATGTGCAGGAAAATTTCCTGCACACAAACTACTGAGGCCAGCCAATTTTTTGGGTCAACTTTGAACGATCATAACTCCCTTAATATAATGAACTGGGAGAGCTACCACCTATCAAAAGAAAGATCTTTGAGTCTTCTTTCCAATGCAATACTTTCGATCTAAAATTTCACCTTAGAGAGAGAAAAGTAGAAGGTAGTCGTATGTTTCTTGTAGAAGAATTGTAGAAATTTTCTTTGTATATCTAAGGTAAAATTAAATTAATTTAAAGGTATAAAAATGATATTAAGTTGGTTAAGAACACAATTGTTAATTATTTTTAGTTAATATAATTATAACCATTTAATATTTTGTAGTTTTATTAAGTAAAAAAGAAAAGAAAACCAAATTAAAGAAAAAGAAATAGGAAAACTATGAATTAAGTCTCACGGTGTTTACTTTGCAATTCCCTCCACTCACAATTTCGTTGTAATTTAGAACTTTTAACATAATTCTAATATGGAAAATTTTAATGACTAATTTTGGTTAATTTAAAAGTCCAAAATATTACATTAGTAATTTTGGTATCTATTAAATGAGTGACTTTTCTCATAGAAACACTAATTCAAAGAATCCTAAATTTTAGGCATAACTTAAATAAGGAAAGGTTTAATAACTAAATTTTAATGTACTTTTTAATTTTAAAAATTATTAAAAAAAAAAGCAAAAAGATGGTTTTGTCTATTGCGAAGTATTTTAATGAAGAAAAAAAAGTTCAAATCACTTTTTTAAGGGTCTTCACACTTTTAATATATTATAGATATGGACTAGTTTTAACCTCACGTGTCTCACACGTGTAATGTTTGATTATTTAAAATTAAATGATTTAGTCTATTGCGGAGATTTTTAGTGAAGTATAAAATGTTTAAATGACTTTTTAAAGATCCTCCACACTTTAATATAATAATATAAATATAAACATATATCTTAATATAAGCACACCTATATTTTACCACCAGGAGTTTCTAGTGTTTGATAGATTATCACTTTTGCGTTTATTATGCAGTACCTTTTTTCTGTACTGAGGCTAAGAGAGACACATCAATTTGAACTATATTTGTGGTACGATTTTTTTTTCTATATTAATCTTTCCTTATTTTTAAAGTAAAAATATTTACAAAATCATTTATTACATTCTTATTACATACTTAAAACTTTTAAAAATTTGGTACTTACTAAATGTTTCATATTCTAAAGTTTTTATATTTATTCTAGATTTTTCAAATCTTCTTAAAATGAAATTTAGTTTATTTAGAATTCTAAAACTAATAAAAAAAGTATTAGTTGTCATTAATTTTGATGACTTTTAATAAGAAAAGGTCTTAAAATTTTTTAAAATTTGATACTTATTAAATTTTTCTTATTCTAGCGCTATTATATTTATTTCTAGTTTTTTCAAATATTCTTAAAATCAAATTTAATTGATTTAGAATTCTCAAGCTAATGAAAAAAATATTAGTTGTAATTAATTCTGATGATTTCTAATAAGGAAAATTTTTACCATAAATATATTTAATTAATTTTCAACTCTTCAATATTAAAAAAAATAGAAAGACAAAGTTCAATGTATCCTTGTTTTCACCTTTAATTTTCATGTGCGTAATTTTTCTTCTTTTCTATGTATATACATTCAAAGAATTTTATCCCAAAATATTTAATATAATTTTATATTGATACTAATTGTTGCAATATATTTTTATGTAAAACTTATAAAATAAACTAAACTAACAAAACAGAACCATAAATCTATCTTGCTCTTGATGGTGCTTAGGAAAAATCGAAATAAATATCATTAATTTATAATTTTAAATCAACATCCACAAAATGTAAATTATTTCTTTTTTCAACTTGCCCCGCCCCACACTACACACGCATATATCTAAACCTGCTTCATCCCACACCTGCATATATCTAAACTCGCCTTGTCCCACATCGGCATATATTTAAAATCGCCCCCGCACCATTAATTGTCATCCCTAATCGATGTGCACTCCTATCATTTATAATAGAAGTCTTTGTATGCATAATTTAAAATAGAATAGAATTCAATAATTTAATAATTGTTTTGGGAATAGAAGACAATATTTGTAACTTAATTATATTCAATTATATTCTTATGTTAAAAATCTACCTTTTAATAGTGAAGATAACTAAAGCACATGAACTAAAATAGTTTAACTTGGTTGAATCATGAATAAATGTGTATAAAAAAGCTTTTAATAATCTGTAAAAATATTCTCTTGGGCTTCATTCCTTAAATCATATTTACTTTCGATATACAAGCTACGTTAAGCTCACAGATTTCTCCAATCTCGTTTTAGCTAAACGACAAAGCATTAGCAATCATTCTAAACTGGCTTCAGAGAGCTTAGTTGAAGCCAAGTAATATTAAAATATTGAACAAAAAGTAGATCCAATTTTTTTGAAGTACTCATATGATCAGTGAGCAATAATTCTCAGTAACATACAGATCAAAGGCAGTTGACTTTTTGAGAAAAACAATATTTGTTACATTAGTTATGAATCAAAACTAAAATAAGGGAAGCAAAAACATAGGCACAAAGCCAAGTTGGGTCAAGGACAGAAAATTATAGTATTTATCCATGATTAAAATTATATTATATATATATATATATATATATATCGTGAATGTTGAATACTCAAGCTTCTTCAAGTACTTATTAATATTTTGAACGCTCTTGGTAAAATTTTGATTGTGCTATTGATTAAACACATAAATAAAGTGAGTATACACAAATTAATTACATCAACGGTGCCCAAAAAAATACCCAAGAACGTATAAGAAATTCATCACATAATTACATATAAGAAATTCATCACATAATTACACATATGCTACCAATGTGAACAAGACCATAAAAAAGTTTGAAATATACAAATTATACTTTGAATTCAATTATAGCATAAAAGTACTAATACAAATTATACTTTGAATTCAATTAAATTTTTGTCTCCAAAATTTATTAGGACTCTGTAATTTTATAATAATCAATTAATAATTAAAAAAAATAAGCTGAAAAGATGATTTTGTCTATTACAGAGTATTATAATGAAGGGCAAAAAGTTCAATCAATATTTCTAATCCCCTTCACACTTTTAATATATTATTATAGATATAGATTATAGATATAGATATAGATAGATATAGATATTTATTATACTTGAGTCATGCTAGAAACTGTCCTAAAAAAACTATTTCAACAATGTGAAATATTTTCCCAGAATTAAACAAGCACTTTCCTAATTATTTAGAGGATACAGGAATCAATAAAACTATTAATACAAATACCAACAAGTTAATTTAGACAATAATATAACTAATAATAAAGGAAATATAATAAAAGATGAAGTGCAAGAAATGGAAAAGAAGTAGTAGGACTTAAGCAAAGATTATTTGTTTTTTTATTTTTTATCCACTCTATCATGTTACACAAAGTAGCCTTTATATATAGGCAAATAAAGAAAGGTTCTCCTTCTCTGCTATAACAAGTGTTAGAACACTTGTTTTTTATCAAAAGAAGAAGGCCTCTTTTGCTATTTTTCAGACACATATCTAGCCAAATGGCAAATTCAAAATAATTACGTAACTTCTCTTCTCTTTCATGATATGATTCCTTTTTTTTTATTTTGTTTTCCTTTTTTTTTTTATTTAAATACACAATAAATTATTTTGAAATAAATAATTTTCCTACAATCCCCACATTATTTCAGAATAATTTTAAAAACATTTTAACTTGTTGGATTTGTATGGACAAAATGCAGTAGGTTTCATGTCTTTTGGACTATAAACCAAACTTAGACCAGTAAAATTTAACTTACAGAATTACCCGTGAAATATAATATTTTTATGAATCGAATAATTCTTGTTGTAAGCTAGAGATTTTATCAATCACATTTTGACCGTAATTTTGTTGTTCAATGCGGTTTTACGCCAATAGGCCATGTACGTGCCTGGTATTCATGAGAGCTTTAGAGACTAAGACCAAAAGTCTCATAGGAACGACCTCATTCCACTTCTTATATAGGCGGATTAATCAAGTGTACACTGCCTTAAATACGCCACCCATAAGGATTACGGATTTATTAAGAGTTAATAACCCATCCCTCTATTTTAGTAGCAGTTCAAGCACTCTCAATAAGTACACAGAGTCAATATCGACTTGTTATTACCCATATGAACCTACTTCATGGGATCTCCAATCACATAGGTTGGGTCACCATCTCTATTGACAATCATATTAGCCTTAACCCCATCTCTTTTGAGGTTTGAAGAATTAATTTTCTTCCTACAGGTTTAGTCAGAGAATCAGCCGAATACAATTCTAACATTACAAAATCAATGGAAATTATTCCATCTCTCAGCAGATTTTTAACAACATCATGCTTCAACTTCATATGTCTACTCTTACAACTGTAAGATTTATTCTTTGCAATAGCATTGTGGCTTGACAATCGCAGTATATATACACAGGTGGCATCGGATCATTGTTTTTTCATAACACACCAATTTTTTGAATCGAAATGCTGCACGGTGCCCATGACCCCGAAGAACCAGAAGCTTACCCATGACTAATATCTGTACCTCTGAATAATACACTAAAATATATACAGAATTTAAGTTGTAAGGCCATAAGGTTAAAAACTATATAAACATCTGATAAAAATAATGTATGAATACGGTATAACAATACCAAAACTGATAACAACTGTATGAACATGATATAGTCTGAAAGCCTCTAAACTGAACTGAATAAGGAGTTGAAGGAACATGTCTCCAACTAACTACATCTACTGATACTCAACTGAAGTAATAAATAATAATAAAGTAATCATATCGCCCTTGAAAGATGAGGACTCACTCCTAATCTACTGCTATTGGAATCTAAAATGCTAATGATGCTATGGAGTGCGTGCTTCTGGACCTATGGCATAGAATAAAATACCATAGCACGAATGTGTCAGTACAATTAAATATACTGAGTATGCAAGTAAGGTGGGCTGAATGCATGGGGTTCATATGCATGAACAATGCTAACTTACTGACTAACATGAACGTGAGAATACATACATGCATACGTAACTGTAACTGAGTTAGTGATACTACTGACTACTGAGTACTAGACTCTGAGTACTGATTTACTGACATCGGAGTTTACTGATACTGATAACTGAGTCTGATGATGTTGAACTACTAAGCACTAAGGGATTGTTATGATATTACTGATAAAGGAATGATTGATTTTTGACAGTTGTGATTATAAAAACTGGTCTAATTGACTGTATCTGATAACTTGATTATAAAGAATTGATCTGGTTAACTGTATCTGACAGTCCTGAATATGAATACTGCTAACATGAGTTACTGATAAATGATATGACTGATACTGAGTGACTGTATATGACAGTCTAGATTCTAATGGAACTAGTCGAGTTTCATAATGAGCTGAGTGACTGTAGCTGATAGTCTTGAATATGAAGAACTATCTTAGTTCTGTTACTATGACTGAGACTGAAACTAAAACTGTGATTGTGGAAGGTAATCATCTAACCGACATATCCCAAATCTCAATTGGTGGGATCCAACCTATAACCCCATCCGAAAGGGTGTCAATACCGTGCCACGGGTAAAGACAAACTATGAGTAAACCCTTTTCTATTTGGGAGCTCTTTTCGTCTACCCTACTATTAGGAAAACTCGAATGAGATGTATTGACCATATGGGTAGAGAAATCTCAACCTAAGCTAGCTACGTAGTTCTGGAACATAAGGATTGCTTCTATGGATCGTACCCTCTGACTTAGGTGAGTCCCCATCCTTGAGTTCACTCGGTGCTGAATCCTACTCCTAACTGAATAGACACTGAACTGATTTAACAGAACTTATTTAGACTAAGTTTACAAAATTTCGTGGACTGATAGAATACTACTAAATCTGATAGCTGACTGAGATTACAGAGATTTGCTGAGTACTGAGATTACATAGATTATTGAGTACATAGTAGGACTGGACTGATACTGAAGTTACATAAGTTTTCCTGAGTCATGAGATTGACTGAAGTCTACTGAACATGTCTTGACTGAGAGTATCGTGAAAATATGACATGGCTCTAGCCACACAGCTATATTTTTCGGGTACAAGTACCCCCAGGACTCGATAGAAGGAAACTCGAACTTCTTGACATTTTGAATACATGATCAATATCAACCATTCATAGTAAAATAAGTTGGAGATATTTCATGAGGCACATGTTTATCATCATACTATACATAGATAAGAATGCAATTATTCATGGTATGATTTCATACTCTAATAGCATGGGCATTCCAATAATATATACATTCCACAACAATAGCATGGGCATCAATTAAACATAATGGGATGGCATGCATATATCACTTAGGTCATATTTTAGCTAATATGCATAATTTATATGTTCTTAGGCATTTTATCAAACACCTTGCATGCATAACTTTGGGCATAGGCATGATCAACAATTCAAACTTTATAACCAATTCAATTCATATATTTTTCAATTCACATGATGTCATAGATTCATAAAAACACAAAAAGATTCCAACTTGGAATCATTCAACATCATCAACATGGTTTAAAAACAATCCACAAAATGAATAGCATGATACATACTTTAAAAAAAGATTTTTGGGCTTCATGGATAAAGGAATCCATGAATGAACACTGTGCATACCTTAGAATCATCTTTCTTGAAAGTTTTTGAAGAAATCCTTAGGCTTGTTCTTAATTTCTTGGCTAGGGTTCTTGCCCCTTTGAGAGAAAATATTTTGTTCTTGAGAGAAAAATGAGGAAAATAATGGAATAAGGATTTATTGGGTGTTTAATTTTGTGTTTAGGGTTGATAGGGGTCATGGGAAAAGTCTAAAATGCCCTTGGAATTTAAAATCCGGAGCTGGAACGCCAAAAAAGCTTCCCCGCGATGCGCCAGATGACCCATCGCTATACCAACCACGATACAGTGGAATCGCGGTGAGCTAATGGAATTGACAATTGTTGATTTGGTCTTCATCGCGATATGGTGGCTTGTCAATCGGGAACACTGATACTAAAAAGGCCCTAACTTCTTCACCGAGTGTCTGTTTTGGGCAAACTTGGTATGGATGGAAAGGTAATATAATTATCTACAATTTAGTGGGTCATGATTTGAAAGATTTTATATGTATATAAAGTAATACACATTCAAAGTAGACCCTTATAGAATCGAATATCGAATTTTTTATGAATGAATGACTCTTGTATCAATCTTGAGCCAAGTGATTTTATGAACATTTATCACCTCATAATCACTTCATACACTAGGATAAAGATCATGGAATATTGATTCAAAAGAAATTCATGGGTTTAGATTCAACACACATGAGAATAATGCTTTAAAGTCTAGCACAAATATGCGGGGTGTGACATTTTTAAAGGGATATTAGACAACAGATCATCTTTTTTCAAAGGTCTATGAGGCAACAGATCGTCAATTTTAAAAGGAATAGTTGCTAAGAAATTTCATAGCCATTCATCCTCAGTACCAACTAACTCCAGAGCCACAAATTCTGATTCCATAGTTGATCTAGCAATGACTGTCTGCTTAGCTGATCTCCAAGATACTGCATCACCAACAAACGTGAACACATAACCACTAGTGGATTTCATCTCATTTGAATCAAAGATCCAATTTGCATCACAATATCCTTCTAAAGTAGAAGAAAATCCACTATACAAGATACCACAATTCAGGGTTCCTTTCAAATATTTCATCAATCGCATTAATGCAAACCAATGCTCATTATTGGGATTATGAGTATATCTACTCAATCTACACACAACATAGGCTATATAAGGCCTAGTAAAAATCATTAAATGCATTAGACTCCCAATAATCTGTGCATACTTAGACTGAGCAACTGGGTTACCATTATTCTTTTTCAATTTAGAATTAGCATCATAAGGAGTGGCTATAGGAGTTACCTCCCAACATTCAAACTTCTTTAGAATTCTTTCCACATAATGTTCTTGTGACAACATTATACCATCTTCACTCCTTATAAATTTAATTCACAATATCATATTCACTTCACCAAGATCTTTTATATCAAAGTTAGTAGACAAAAATAATTTGGTACGTTCCACAATTTTATACATGTACAAAATATAACCATGCCATCAACATATAAGCAAATTATCATATAATCACTGTCTATTACTTTTGTATAAACACACTTATCCATCTCAACAGAAGAAAAGCCGTCTTTTATCAAGACTTGATGAAATTTCTCATGCCACTGTTTAGGAGCTTGTAACCATATAAATTTCTTCTTCTAAATCACCATTTGATAAAGTTGTTTTTATATCCATTTGATGGATAAACTGTTTATGAATTGATGCTAAAGCAATTAATATTCAAATAGAAGCAATTCTAGCTACTGGTGTAAATGTATCAAAATAATCAATATTTTATTTTTGAGAAAATCCTTTATCTACTAATCGAGCTTTATATTTATCTATAGATCCATCCAGATTAAGTTTCTTTTTGAAAATCTATTTAAAATCAATCGGTTTTGCATCAGGAGGTAAATCAATTAAAACCCGTGTGTTATTTTTCCCAATTGAATCAAGTTCAATTTTTATTGCTTCTTTCCAAAATTTAGCATTAGAAGAAGATACAGCTTCAAAATAATTTAGCAAGACAACCCTACACTATTAAATATTTCAAATTAGGCTTATAACCTTTCCACAATTCATAAGGGATTTTACCAGTTCTTTATGAAGAATTTTATTCTGTAAATGACATGCAGATAAAATAGCTTCACCCCACAAATTATCAGGTGCACAAGAGCTAATTAGTATAGAATTCATCATTTCTTTCAATGTCCTATTCTTTCTCTCAGCTACACCAATAGACTCAGGAGAATAAGGCGGAGTAACTTCAAGAATAATACCTTTTTTTCACAAAAAGCATTCAAAGATACATATTCTCCACCTCTATCGGATCTAATTCTCTTGATTTTTCTACTAAGCTGATTTTCAACTTCAGATTTATAAGACACAAAAGCATCAAATGCATCATCTTTATTTCTAAGCAGATACAACTTAGTAAATCTAGAGAAATCATCAATAAAGGTCACATAATATTTTTTACCATCTCTAGTCATAGTTTGTTTTAAATCACCCAAATTAATGTGGATCAAAGATAACAATTCAGATTCTCTATTAACTGAAAAACATGACTTTTTAGTAATTTTAGTTTCAACGCTTATTTCACATTTATCAAAACTACTTAAATCCAAACCAGAAATTAAACCAAGTGATTCCATATTCTTTACATATTTAATATTAACCTGTCCTAATCTAGCATGCCATAAGAAAATAGATTCAACCATATATGCAAAAACTGATGCATTATCATTGATAATATTAAGTACATAAAGTCCATGGTTACAATAGCCTATTACCACAAATACATTATTTTTTGTCAAAATAACCTTATTAGATTCTAGAGACACTTTTATTCCAGTTTTATCCAGCAAAGCCATAAAAATCAGGTTTGCTCGCATTGTAGGAACATGTAGCACATCCATGAGGGCTAAATTTTTTCTCGAAGTGAGTTTTAGAACTTTACCCTTGACCAAGACTTTGGTTGTTCTTGAGTCACCAAGGTAGAGCATTTTACTGTCGTCTCCTGTTGATGTATAAGAGGAAAATGCTTTATTCTCATCAAGGCATCTTTGTCTCAATCCAAGTTGGTGATATACAACTTTCAAAATCGCAACGCTCTAACAGGTAACATCCTTTCTATTTGTATTTTTACATTCTTTCTTATTTCCTTCTTTTTTTGCTGAGTTGAAACAAATATGCAACAATCAGCTTAAGGTGCAAAAGTTTAATTTTGCCTCCATCACCTCTAGACCAGAAGATTTTGCTTGAAGATGGTGGCCGTCGGCTTAAGGTGCAAGGCCCTTCGTTACCTCAAGACCGAATCAATTTCGCTTGAAGATGGTGGACGTCGGCTTAAGGTGCAAGGGCCTTCGTTACCTCAAGACCTGACCAATTTCGCTCGAAGATGGTGGACGTCGGCTTAAGGCGCGAGGGTCTTCATTACCTTAAGACTCGACCAATTTTGCTTGAAGACGGTGAATGTTAGCTTAAGGTGCGAGGGCCTTCGGTACCTCAAGACTCGACCAATTTTGCTTGAAGACGATGGACGTCGCCTTAAGGTGCGAGAGCTTTTGTTACCTCAAGACCCGACCAATTTTTCTTGAAAACGGTAGACATCAGCTTAAGGTGCAAAGGGACAAATTTTGTCAACCTTAAGGTATGAAAATTTTGAGATCCTTTTAAGGATAAGCCAGTAAGAGGCCAGCTTAAGGTGCAAAGGGATAAATTTTGTCCACCTTCAGGCATGGAAATTTTGAGATCCTTTTAAGGATAACCCCATAAGAGGCCAGCTTAAGGTGCAAAGGGACAAAATTTGTCCACCTTAAGGCATGAAATTTTAAGATCCTTTTAAGAATAAACCCGTAAGAGGCTGGCGTAAGATGCAAAGGGACAAATTTTGTCCACCATAAGGCATGAAAATTTTAAGATCCTATTAAGGATAAACCTACAAGAGGCCATCTTAAGGTGCAAAGGGACAAAATTTGTCCACCTTAAGGCATGAAAATTTTGATATCCTTTTAAGGATAAACCCACAAGAGGCCAACTTAAAGTGCAAAGGGATAAATTTTGTTCACCTTAAGGCATGGAAATTTTGAGATCCTTTTAAGGATAAACCCGTAAAAGGCCAGCATAAGGTGGAAAGGGATAATTTTTGTCCACCTTAAGGCATGAAAATTTTGAGATCCTTTTAAGGATAAGCCCATAAGAGGCCAGCTTAAGGTGCAAAGGGACAAATTTTTTCCACCTTAAGACATGGAAATTTTGAGATCTTTTTAAGGATAAACCCCTTAGGGTATGAAAATTTTGAGATCCTTTTAAGGATAAAACCATAAAAGGCCAGCTTAAGGTGTAAAGGGACAAATTTTTTCCACCTTACGACATAGAAATTTTGAGATCCTTTTAAGGATAAATCTGTAAGAGGCCAGCTTAAGGTGCAAAGGGACAAATTTTGTCCACCTTAAGGCATGAAAATTGTAAGATCCTTTTAAGGATAAACCCATAAGAGGTCAGCTTAAGGTGCAAAGGGATAAATTTTACCCACCTTAAGGCATGGAAATTTTGAGATCCTTTGAAACATAAACCCATAAGAGGCCTTGATTTGATGACTTGGAAATTTTGTTTTCTCTCCTAAATTTGGCGTTTTGAGCGGTTCAACTTCCAAATTTGGGGATTTTAGAGACTTCATCTTATGTGAATGATGCTCATATTTCATTGGAGTTTTCCCCCACTAAGACACCAATACTTGGAGTGAGTCCAAAATTTAATTAGAATGTTTTCATACTTTGTATCCATATGGTGGATACTGGAGGAACTATTTTTTTTGACACTCATGCAACTGAACTCAGAATAAAGTTTCAAGCGCCTACGTACATCAGTTTAGAGCATCAAGTCATAACGTAGTTCAGGGTAAGTGTTTTTTTTATGTCCTAACTTTTTCTTAGGCCGCTTCTTTCGAGGTTTTCAACCTAGCGGACTTCTTTATTTATTTTCTTGAGCCGTACAAAGTTTATACTCTTGCGGGCCAGGAGTAGACATGAGTTTATACTCGTGCCTTAAGGAGTGTCATCTTCCTTCAAGGATAGTACTTCTTTAAGAACTTGGGGTTGATAGGACCAATTTTCACGTCGTCTGCATCGACAAGCTTGTAAGCTCCATTTGAATATGCCTCTTGTACGACATATGGTCAATCCCACTTTAGGGTAAATTTCCCCCCAGATTTACAAGAAGTGATAATGGGTCTCCTTACTGCAAGAACTTGATGTCCAACTTGGAAGAACCTTAAATGAACTCTTTTGTTGAAATAACAAGATAGATAGGCTTGGTAACATTCAAGATTTTGTTGAGCCAATAGTCTTTTGTCATCAAGAGATTCTAACTCTGTAAGATGCAACTTAGAATTTTCTTCATCGATGAGCCCTTCTTGGATAGACAATCTCAAAGAAGGTATTTGACGCTCAAGTGGTATGACTGCTTCAACTCTAAAAGCATGTGAATATGGGGTTGCTTGCGTTGGCATGCGGTAAGTTGTTCTTTATACGCATGAAACTTCTTCTATTCGTTCATGCCATTCTCGCTTGGACTTGGAGATGACTTTCTTCAACATGTTACATAAAGTCTTATTGAATGCTTCGGCTAGACCATTGGCGACAGCATGGTACATAGAAGACTTGCGCCTCTTAAAGCCAAAGAGATAACAAATCTTATTCATCAGCTTGTTATCAAACGGCTTGCCATTTTCGGTTATTATAGATTGAGGAATTCCAATGCGGTAGATGATATTCACTGGAATGAAATTCACAACATTCTCTTTCTTTACTTCTTTGAGAGCAACCGCTTCGTCCTATTTTGAGAAGTAATTTATTGCGGTCAAGATGCATAAGTGTCCACTAGAAGATTTTAGTAGTGGAGCAACAATATCCATTCCCCAAGCATTGAATAACCAAGATGATATAGCAGGGTGTAGTACTTCAGGAGGTTGATGAATAAAATTCGCATGGAATTGACAAGCTTTGCATCTTCTAGCATAGTCCAAGAAATCTTTCACCATCGTTGGCCAATAGTATCCCATCCTTTTAATGTGAAAATGGAGCTTTGTTCTAGACTGATGCGATACACAAACTCCCGAGTGTGCTTCTTGCAAAGCTTGAATTTCTTCTTTCTCTCCCAAACACCGTAAGAGTACTCCTTCAAATGATCTTTTGTACAGTGTGTCTTTGTAGTAAGAAAGTGGGGTACACCACGACGAATGCCAGTCTTTCTCCTTGGATCTTCTGGAAGTATCCCATAGCATAAATAATCCATAATAGGTTGTCGCCAATCTTCTTTTACAACTTCAAACACGGCAACAAGGCATTCAACCTTGTTTTCTACATTCTCATCTGACGGCGGTACTACCCATTCTTGGGGGATAGTAACTCGCGTCTGATTTGGAAGATTCAGGGTTGAGACCAAAGCAGTTAGGGCATCATCTTGCTTATTTCTCTCCTTTGCACATATTGGAGGGTTACCTCTCCAAGCCACGCTATCCATTTCTGTGCATAATCATGAAATGATCATAGCTCAGGCTTTCTGACTTCATAGCTTTTCAAAAACTGATTGATCACCAATTGGGAGTCACCAAAGACTTGTAATTATAGTTGTTTCATGTAAACTGCCATCTCAAGTCCAAGTATTAACGTGTGATATTTAGCAATGTTATTAGAGCAATGGTTTGTTAGAATAAAAGAATATGGGATGACCTCATATTGTGGAGTGATGAACACCACACCGGCACCAACTCCATCTCGATGTGCGGCACTATAAAAGTACATCTTCCACGGGGGTCTAGCTTTAATAATGATTACATTTTTATCTGGAAGTTCATCACTCAGTTCCCAATCATCAGGTATCAGGTGATCTGTCAAGAAGTCAACTAATTCTTGTCCCTTTATGGCCTTTTAGGGAACATACATATTCTCAAACTGTTGAAATTGAAGGTACCATCTTGCAAGTCGATCACTAAGAACTGATTTAAATATTACAAACTTGACGAAATTTGACCTAGACACAAGACGAACAACATGCTCCTGAAAGTAGTCCTTCATGTTTTGAATTGATACGGCCAATGCCAAACACAACTTTTTGATTGGAGAATACTTTAGCTCATTTGGTGTCATCATTCTGCTCAGATAGTAAAGAAAATTCTCTTTGCCTTCATTATTTTCTTGATCCAGTAGTTCTCCAACTGACCTCTCTTGTACCGCGATGTAGAGTATCAATGGTTTCCCAGGTATGGGTGACGTAAGAACTGATGGCTTCATTAAGTATGATTTGATACTCTTAAAGGCATTACTACAAGCTTGGTACCATTTAAAGGGAGTGTCCTTCTTCATGAGGATACTAAATGATTGACATTTTCCAGCCAGGTTTGAGATGAACCTCCTTAAATATGCTAGCCTTACTTGAAGGCTTTTTAACTTATGAATATTTCGAGGCTCGGACTTCTTCAAAATTGCATCGACCTTGGCTTGATCAATTTCAATTTCTCGGTGTCATACAATGAAGCCAATAAATTTTTCTGAAGTAACTCCACAGGCACACTTCAATGGATTCATCCTAAGTTGATATCTTCGTAGTAACTCGAACACCATTCTTAGGTCTTTTAAGTGGTCATCTCTCTTTCTTGACTTCACCACTAGATCATCCACGTAGCATTCAATATTTTTATGGAGAAGACCATCAAATATATTTTGCATAGCCCTTTGATAAGTGGCGCCAACGTTCTTCAATCCAAAAGACATCACCTTATAGCAATAAAAATCTTTAGGCGTACGGAATGCAATGAGTTCTTCATCCTTTGGTGCCATGCAAATTTGATTATAGCTGGATGAACCATCCATGAAAGACATTGTCTCATAACCAGTGATGGCATCAATCATCAATTCTGGTATAGGGATTGGAAATTCATCCTTAGGGCAGCGTTGTTGAGATCTCAAAAGTTGACACAAACTCGAATTTGGTCATTCTTCTTTTGTACTGGAACAATGCTTGAAATACACATGGGATATTGGACTTCACGAATAAAAACAGCTTCAATGAGTTTGTTAACTTCATTTTCAATTAATGGAACCAACTCTGGCCTAAAACGCCTTTGGGCTTGCTTAATCGGACTAGCACCATTTTTTGACCGTCAACTGATGGATTGCTAATTTTTTATCTAAGCCAGGTATTTCCTTATAGCACCAATTGAATACATCTATATATTGCTTGAGTATGTCCATATAAGCAATTTTCTCCTCTACTTCTAGAAACGCACTCAGTTAAGTTGGTTTTAGGTCTTCACCGATTCCAAGATTAAATTTCTTCAAGGGATCTATTGTGGCCTTTACTCCTTCTTCAAGTTGCGATGGAGTATCTCCAACATCTTTTTCCTCTTGAGGATCATTGTCGTTGGCAGATATATGATAACACCAAAAAACATCTTCTATCTCTTCATCAACCTTTATTTGAGACGAGACATCTTGCTCATTCTGGGTCATAACATGATATGAGGAGCCAACACTCTTTCATCTTTCTCATTCTAATCATATTATATATTATTCACTTAAACTTAATAAGTTACTATGTTATTTTGTTCATGAATAACATATCTTATTTCTTCTCATCATTGTAAAAAAATTCAGATGTAGAGAAATTAAAAAAAGACTTACAATATTAAACGCAAATGGAGATATATTTTAAGGATGTTGTTGCTACTGGAGATCATGTGTGGACACCATCATCTGAAGTTTTACCAGATGATATACGAGGGAGTATATGATTTCAATATGAGCAACCATTTGAGTTTGACACTCCAATAATTAATGAAGAATTTGTAACTTTTGATGATTTAGAAGAATTAATTGAAGCTGGCAAAAAAAAGTAACAGTGAGAGTGATAATAGAAGAAAAAGAAAGTTATCAACAAAAATAAAAAAATAATCCTAGTTAGAAAATTAGTTCATCAATGGAGAGAATTGTTGGCGTTATTGAATCACGTACTTCAATGGAGTCAAGAAAAATTTCACTTAGTATTAAAAGTGTAATGACTATAGTTCCCAATTTACCTGATATGATTGTTGGTAGTGATTTATGGTGGAAAACGAGTGATTTAGTTGTCAAACAATCAATGAGAGAAATGTTCTTAGCCCAAGAAGATGCAGAATTGCAATTGCAATGGTTGGAAAGAAAGACCATGCTTCATAAGGATTAGATTAATGATGTTATTTATTATGATTTGCTTTTAAAACATATGATATTTTTCTTTTAATTGAGATTCTTTTAGCTATAAAAGTTTGTTTATTCAAATTATTTAGTTTTTATATTTGAATAATTTACATGATTATTCTATGAGCAACAAATAAATTGTCAATCTTGCATTATTAAATTTAATAATATTTATTTATTTTATAGTTATGCCCTTGACTAGAAATAATAGTGATACGTTTGATGATGACGTGTCTGATGTAGAAGTTTTAATTAAAAATAATGACAATAATATTGTTTTTGATGCGGCAATTTTCAGCAACGCTTTGGAAACAAAATATTTCATGAAGTTTTGCTTAAAAGTTCCATGCAGAACTTCTCTTCAAAAAGATTTTTATTTCATTAAAGAAGTACTTGAAGGACATGATCGACGAGGTTACGAAATATTTAGAAAGGAAAAACTTATTTTCTTGAATTGTATAAGACTTTAAATGAACAATGTGGCTTGAAAGCCACAATAAATATGACCATCGAGTAGATGATTGTCATGTTTTTAATGATAGTAGGTTATGGTGTTAGAAATCGAATGATCCAGGAAAGGTTTTAACATTCGAGAGAAACTATTAGTAGACATTCTCATTATGTTTTATTTGCATGTTTGAAAATGACTATGGACATTATTAAACTAAAAGATCCAACCTTTTATGATATACATCTTAAATTAAAAGAGGATAAAAGTTATTGGTCATATTTTAAGAATTGCATTAGAGATATAGATGGAACACATGTATCGTGTATTGTTCCTTCGAAGGATCAAACTAAATGCATTGGTAGAAAAAGTTTCACTTCACAAAATGTTATGATGGTATGTGATTGGGATATGTATTTTACATTTGTATGGCATAGATGGGAAGGTACTGTACATGATGCTAAGATATTTGATCAAGCGCTTAGAAGATTAGATCTTAATTTTCCTCACTCACCACTAGGTTAGAGATTTTAATATTATGTTTTATATTATATTATAAATAATATTATTTTTATATTAATTAATTTTTCTTATATTGATGTAGATAAATATTATTTATTTGACTCAAGTTATCCAACAATGATTGGTTATTTAGGACCATATAAAGGGAAGCCTTATCATCTCCCGAATTTCAGGAGTAATTCTAACTTTAGAAATTCAAAAGAGACTTTCAATTTCTTTCACTCCAATTTGAGATGTACAATTGAAACAACATTTGGCGTTTGAAAAAATAAATTTTCTCTCCTATATTTAATGTCATTATTTAAATTCGACATTCAAGTTATCTTGTTACAACTACTATGGCTATACGTAATTTCGTACGACAGTGCTCTACTATTGATAAAGAATTTAACTATTATGCTAACAAAGACATCATCACAGAGATCGAATAAGCAGACTAACCTTTTGGTATACCTTCAGAAATATAAGACAAATTTTCTTAGACTAGTTAATATTTTTGATGTGTATTCATTTTTGTTTGATGTTTTAAGTAGTATTTAAATTATTTAAGACTATTTAATATTTTTAATGTATTTGTGCATATAAATATTGATTTAAAATTTTAGAGTACGTACTTTTTAATTGACTAAAAAAATTAATTAAAAATATTATAATAGATATTTAAAATAAACTTTCTCTATAAATTGATAGATGTCCTTTTTAGTCATTTTGTGCTTTTTTATTTTTTAAAAGCACTTTTTTGAAAAACCATTTTATAAAAGTATTTCTCAAATAAGTAGTTTTGTAACAACATTCTCAAATGGACTCTTAATTTGTTGGGACCAAGACCAACAACTTCGTTCGCTGACTAAATACCGATATCTTCCTTCCAATTTTTAGTTTTGCTCAGCTTTCTTTCTTAGTTATACAAGAAGCAGTTGTATGTTCCACCATATATCCAAAAGAAAAATCATATATATGTGGAATAAGTTTATTTCCAATTTTTATGATTTAATTTGATTGGACACTAAGTTTAAGCAATATGGAGGATTTCAGGTAATAAGACCCCCATAAAGTTTAATTCATTCACCAACCGTTTATCCAATAATTTAATTTTCTGGTTGGCTTATCAATTATGATTCGGTTTTGAACAGTCCTAATAAAGACCCAGAAGCTCATATTCAGAACTTTTTGGAGATTGATGATACATACACATCACCGCAGGAGTGTTGGAAAGAGTACGTGTGACTCACCTTGTTCCCGTTGTCTCTGTTGGAGGTGGCTAAAGGCAAAATATGAGTCTCTGACGAGTACATAAAATGCAGTTTTCATATATCTATATCTATAATATATTAAAATTGTGAAGATCGTTAGAAAAATGATTTGAACTTTTTACCCCTCATTAAATTTTTTTGTAACAGACAAAAATTATCTTTTCACTTATTTCTTTTAGTTATATATTTAAAATTAAGGAATCCTAAAATTGATACGACAAAAATATATGGAGAATTAATGTTGGTAAGTTTTCTTTTTCCTTATGTACATAAGAAAGTAGTCCTAAAAAATATAATAACAAGAAGAAAAACATGTTGAGGTTTTCATCAAAATAGAAAAATAGTAACAACATTTATTAACAATTTGATTTGTTAAGAACTAATATAAGGAAAAAAAATGTGTGTGATTCGGCATTTTTTATTCTCCAAGTTTCAATCAAAATTAGGTTGCTAATATTAAAGGAAAAGAAAAGGTCAAGGAACACAAATGCAAGTTATTATTTCAAAAGAGCTAAAAACATGAACTTTTTTGGGTAATTTAATTTATGTAAAACAATTGTAATATTTGAAACTTGTAAAATAATTAGAGTTTTACTCTATAAAATTTCTACAATGCTGTTTAAGTAAGATACACTATTTTTACCTCTATGTTTTCTTCTTATATTAAATTTGGTCTGATTTAAGTTGTCTTTTTGTATTTATTATCACCCTCTTTTTAACAATTCTACCTAAAACATGAATCTCTTCACTAATCAGGGAGAATAAAAACAAAAAACTCTCTGCTCAAATATCACCAAAATACTCCGAAGCAACGAGTTCCACACAAACCAATAGAAAGGAAAACATGTCCGCACCTTCAAACACAATCCCCAGATAATCAAAATAAGAATTGATTTAAAATAAAACAATAAAAACACAAACTTTTGCACCCCAAGGCTGTTTGTCCTAACCTTGGTGGAGAGAGTTACATGGTACATGAGAGGTGGCTGGTATCCTGAATTAGTCGAGTTGCACGGGCCCAACACAACAGCTATCAAAATGAAAACACAAACTTTTGCATGAAAAGCAATTATAGAACATTTTATCAAAAATAGTAGTAATCAAAAAAAGCCATTATTTTGGTGACGCTTTGATTCTTGTTCCCCATCCATTACACACAGAAACCTTAGGGTGGGTCTTGAGGTTTTTACTCTTTTTTTGTGTGTGTGATTGATTCTTGGGTTTTCTGCTTTCAGGGTTTTGTTTTTGTTTTGGCGCGCTAGTAACGCTAAGGAAGGAAGTGTTCCTTTTTGCAATTAACCAAACTATGTGAAATCTCACAGGAATATACCAATTCGCCGCTAACACATCGTTGGAAAACCCATAAAAAAACGATGGTCAAGCCAGTCCTTCACCGGATCTACAAAACCACTGAATCATCAACTAAGGAAATCACCGGATCTGCACTTATACACATGCTTAAGCTACTGTCCAAGACATAATTACAGAGAGAGAGAGAGAGAGCGCTCCATCTAACAGAGAGCTCTTTCAGCTCATGAAATTGAAGCCAATGAAAACATGCATGGCACAAAACTTAACATTCAAATGCATTAATGGATATAGTAAAGCCAAGTGTATTTATCTGAATATTTGGTAGTTCAAGTGACTAGCAGTAGTAGAAAGATACTATAGTTTTCATACTATTAGATGAGAGACCTAGGGCATAAATATTACCAAGTTTAATTAAAATATTACATAAAATTAGTCTAGACATTCCCAAAAAATGAATTCCATCCTTGTCCATTTAAGGAACCGATAGCACATTTGCATCTATCAACTTCAAGAACCAAAAACTGCCAGAATCCTTAGAACAAGGTGCCTGCAATAAAAAAGGAAAGATTCAAAAATTCGGAAGAATCTAGAGAAACATAAATTTACATAGGAAAATGATCAACTACAACAAACATGCAGCTAAAACAACTTTAATATCTAGACGTATCAAATACAATTTAAAAGTTCGCGGGAAAATTAAAATAAACATAAATAACTTTTTACTTAAGATGGTAGAAATTCGCTATTATGGTAAATAAAAGAAAAAAAAGTGTTTTCCTTACCTTGTAATTGCCATAAAAGGTTGTCACAAGTTAAAAAGGTTCATCCTACAATTTTTGAATGTGATTAGTAGTCAAAATATTAAAAAAATTTAAAATAGAAGAAAAAACAGTAATAACATAGGGAAGACTTACCATATTAAAAATTGGGGTGTGCCTCTTGAAAACTTCATCAAACCTAAGATGAAAATAGAAACAAAAAATTTATTATCTTTATTGTTCTCACACCAACTTCTGAAAACTAAAAAAAATATTTCCAAATTTATCTTACATCTTGCCATGATACTTTACAGGTCCTTCAGAAGTCTTGGCGTCTACAGATTTTCCCCTCATCTTGCTAAAGAAATCAGTGTATGCCTTTCCGACAAGATCTAGGAAGACTCTCAACACAAATCGAAATGCATCCTCTTCGGTCATAGTTGGCTTACGATGAACTATGTTATTTGTACAGAGCCGGAGGACTTAAAAAGAGTCTGCATATTTGGGCGAACATCCTCCCTTGTCATAAAAGTCAATTAGCTCAAGATTCTTACTAGACCTAAGTTTGTCTCCCCAACTTTTGGTAAAGTTGTTCTTTCGCATATAATCAGACAAATATTGAAGACGGTTGAACTCGTGCTTATTATCAAAACTAAGAGAATCCACCAAGAAAATAAAAGTTAGAACTTTAGCTATGTTCCAGCAAAAGATGGAATAATATATCCACACTCCGATCTCGTTCATCTGACTGAAACAAAGTATTCAAAGATGAGTCAGCAAGTTTAAAAACTTAAAACAGATACACATAAAAACATATACCTAACAGTATGGACTGGGGAGTGCTTCTTGAAGTCACGCATGCTCTTTAATAAATTGATATCATCAGAGAAACAAGTATACTTTGAACAATCCTCTGCAGCACCTATAACCAGATCTATAAAATCTGTAATATCCTTTGCTATATCGTGTGATCTCTCCCTCTCCACTTTTTCCTTCTCCTCAATTTCCTTCCCTACGAAATCAATATCAAGTGAAAGACGCGTATTTGGAAAAGATAGTAAATATTAAGCTTATTACGCACCAGTAGGACCAGAAGTCCATTTCAACTTTCTTACAGGTTCCTGAGAAATCTTAGCTCTCTTGTTTTCACTAGATTCCACAGCTACAAAACCAATTACAAATTAAAGCACATGTTAAAACCAATGGTAATACCGAAAATATTATATACTACACACCAAAAGAACTAGAAGGTCGTTTCAGTGTTATTGGTTGCGGGGAATTCTTTGCAGCTACTTGCACCATATTTCCACGTGGATTTTTATCCACATCTGCTTCCAAGAAAAAAAATAAATAAGAAATCAAGATAGTTGAGAAAAAAAGAGTACAAAATGGTAATGTAGAAACTGATAGGATTGTCAAATAGACCTGCGGGCAAAAAAAAATTACAGATTCGAATATTTCCATCCTGTCCAAACATAATTCCCTTCTTGAGATTTTTGTGGGGCACTCGATCGCTGTTCAGTTTGATCATAGTTGCCCCAATTTAACTTATCGCATAAAAGAAAAGAGCAAATAACAATTAAAACGTCATACAAACTTCTAATATGAGATTCAATGGAAAATAAAAAAGAAACTTACTGAAACACTTTCTTGAACGTTGGTCCAAGACCAATGCATTCCGTATAATCATTAACTTCCCACATACCCATTTTACCTTTTTGATTTAGCCAATCATGAAACGAAGTTAGCGGCTCCAAAAGAACCACCCCTCCCCGACCCCCCTTTTTGTCACTGCATACAAACCTTACCTTCACAACATTTCCTTCACCCTCATACTTTCGATATGCTTCCATGCATCTTTCGGCATCCTCATACTTTTCATATGACATTGCTGAACATTTTTCCTTACTGCTGTTAGTGGTAAGAGAGCAATCTTGAATTATACCAGTATCTTTATCTATCTTTTATCCAAGTTCATAATCTAACTTCCCTGTGACTATAACAACAAACAAATTATTCAACAACATACACATTGTACAAAAAACTTTGTTCCTATACATAGTATTGACCAAAACATATGCAACTTGTCATTACATTCAGTGACAGGTTGCGCCAAGGGATCCATTAATATAGTCATAGTACATTACCTACAAGAAAAATGAGAATTAGAGTGTGAATGAACATAAGAAGCAAGTCTACTGAGGCATGCTGTACATAGTAGGAATTAAGTAAATGAGTTCATTAAACACATTAGGGACCACAAAAAAAAACCACTACACGAATAATCCCAAGTTGTAAAATCAAAGCAGTGTGGCCCCTGGACTCTGACTTTTAAAACATAAAAAACAGGGACAATGACAATAAACAATGGAAAGGCAAAAACCTTATCAATACACTACAGTAACAAATTCATAGACGTAACATATTCACATTCATATACATATACATTCAGATTCGACAATAAAAACCCTAGTGAGTTGACATTAACATAAATTATTCATATGCAACCAAAAAAAGTATCAATAAAGGCAAAAAAGCAACAGAAACTAGACCCCCAAAACAAGATAAAAATGATACATTCCAAAAAAACTTTTAACTAATTCATTCATACGTACAATCTAAAACCCAAAACACATGAAAAATAGTATTTTTTATCTCAAATGAAAGGAACCATCAGTATCGACATCAACATTTTATTAATATTTCTCAATTACATATAGATTGTTACCTAGTATGTGAGATTCAAGAAGAAAAACCCTATCCAAAGTTAGGAGCTTGGGCTGAAAGGAGTTCACGGGAGTTCACCTTTTATTTCTAATTAATTTTTACCTTTGAGAATTTGGACAATGCTTTGCCTTTAGCATAAGGGCCCGTTTGGCCAGGGGAAATTTTTCAATTTTTAAAAAGACAATTTTCATACAACTTCAAGTTAATGTTTGGTCATGAAAATTTCAAATATAACTCCATAAAAATAAGAAAAAGTTATTTTTTCTTTTTTTCATCTTTTTTCTCTCACAAAAATTCAGAAACAACTTCAATTATATTCATGGACAAACACTACTCTGGCGTCAACTCCAACTCCAACTGCAGTTTTTATGGACAAACACCCACTGAATAGCCGTTTGACCATAAATATTATTCACAATATCTTGAAATATATTTTCATTTTATTTCAAAATATTTATTTAGTCATAAATATTCTAAAATATGTTCTCATCTGTGTTTTCACTATTTTTGAAATCACCTTTTATAATTTTTAATTTATTATTTTTCAAAAAATATCTTGATATTTTATTTTCATAAAATAACCTCATCGTCATAAAACTCTAAAATAATCTTAAGTTTATTTTCAATTTTTATTTTCTTTTAACTTCAAAATATCCCCTTTTCAAAATACTTTGATCAAACACAACTTCAACTCTATTTTCAACTTCAAAAATACCAAATAAAATGAATATATTTTTTATTTTTATGGTCAAACATGTCCTTCGATTTTTTACTAAATTTTCAAAGATTTAGGCTCCGTTTAGCCATGAAAATCATAATTTTTCTGCTATGGATATATATACACACATTTGTCTGAATATGCATTTTTTTCGACTATGTATATGTATATGTATTTGTCCAGTTGAATACATATGTTTTTTTAGCCGATATACATATGTATTTAAGCAGATATGCATATGTATTTATGAGTTATCCATAGATTTGTTTCAATTATGCGTATATATCTATGAATAATGCATATTTATGTATGATTAATGCATATATTTTAAAAAAAAACATATGTATTTAAAGTTTTGATTACGTAATTAATATGTCTATATATGTATTTAATTTTTTTTATTTATTACATTCAGGTATGTTAACTTATTCTTAATTTTTATAGATGGGCTGTAACACCCCGTATTCAAGTACGTGTATTAGTGTATTCAAGTACGTGTATTGGTCTTATTTATATGGAATTAATTTTTTTATTTTATTTATACCGGAATTTGCCCGTCGATGGTTCCATGCGAAGGTTATTGAATAAGCTTTCCAACGATATAAAGATTTCCAAAAACGGATAAGTTTTGGATATAATCGAGCACGTTCGAAACTATAAAACGGTGGCCGGGATATTGTGAATAGTAAATGTGCAGGAAAATTTCCTGCACACAAACTACTGAGGCCAGCCAATTTCTTGGGTCAACTTTGAATGATCATAACTCCCTTAATATAATGAACTGAGAGAGCTACCACCTATCAAAAGAAAGATCTTTGAGTCTTCTTTCCAATGCAATACTTTCGATCTAAAATTTCACCTCAGAGAGAGAAAAGTAGAAGGTAGTCGTATGTTTCTTGTAGAAGAATTGTAGAAATTTTCTTTGTATATCTAAGGTAAACTTTAATTAATTTAAAGGTATAAAAATGATATTAAGTTGGTTAACAACACAATTATGAATTATTTTTAGTTAATATAATTATAACCATTTAATATTTTGTAGTTTTATTAAGTAATAAAGAAAAGAAAACCAAATTAAAGAAAAAGAAATAGGAAAACTATCAATTAAGTCTCACGGTGTTTACTTTGCAATTCCCTCCACTCACAATTTCGTTGTAATTTAGAACTTTTAACATAATTCTAATATGGAAAATGTTAATAACTAATTTTGGTTAATTTTAAAGTCAAAAATATTACATTAGTAATTTTGGTATCTATTAAATGAGTGACTTTTCTCATACAAACACTAATTCAAAGAATCCTAAATTTTAGGCATAACTTAAATAAGGAAAGGTTTAATAACTAAATTTTAATGTACTTTTTAATTTTAAAAATTATTAAAAAAATAGCAAAAAGATGGTTTTGTCTATTGCGAAGTATTTTAATGAAGGAAAAAAAGTTCAAATCACTTTTTTAAGGGTCTTCACACTTTTAATATATTATAGATATAGACTAGTTTTAACCTCATGTGCCTCGCACGTGTAATGTTTGATTATTTAAAATTAAATGATTTAGTCTATTGCGGAGATTTTTAGTGAAGTATAAAATGTTTAAATGACCTTTTAAAGATCCTTCACACTTTAATATAATAATATAAATATAAACATATATCTTAATATAAGCACACCTATATTTTACCACCAGGAGTTTCTAGTGTTTGATAGATTATCATTTTTGCGTTTGTTATGCAGTACCTTTTTTTCTGTGCTGAGGCTAAGAGAGACACATCAATTTGAACCATATTTGTGGTATGATTTTTTTTTTCTATATTAATCTTTCCTTATTTTTAAAGTAAAAATCTTTACAAAATCATTTATTACATTCTTATTACATACTTAAAACTTTTAAAAATTTGGTACTTACGAAATGTTTCATATTCTAAAGTTTTTGTATTTATTCTAGATTTTTCAAATCTTCTTAAAATCAAATTTAGTTTATTTAGAATTCTTAAACTAATAAAAAAAGTATTAGTTGTCATTAATTCTGATGACTTTTAATAAGAAAAGGTCTTAAAAATTTTTAAAATTTGATACTTATTAAAATTTTCTTATTCTAACGCAATTATATTTATTTCTAGTTTTTTCAAATATTCTTAAAATCAAATTTAATTGATTTAGAATTCTCAAGCTAATGAAAAAAAATTAGTTGTAATTAATTCTGATGACTTCTAATAAGGAAATTTTTTACCATAAATATATTTAATTAATTTTCAATTCTTCAATATTAACAAAAATAGAAAGACAAAGTTCAATGTATCCTTGTTTTTCACCTTTAATTTTCATGTGCGTAATTTTTCTTCTTTTCTATGTATATACAATCAAAGACTTTTATCCCAAAATATTTAATATAATTTTATATTGATACTAATTGTTGCAATATATTTTTATGTAAAACTTATAAAATAAACTAAACTAACAAAACAGAACCATAAATCTATCTTCCTCTTGATGGTGCTTAGGAAAAATCGAAATAAATATCATTAATTTATAATTTTAAATCCACATCCACAAAATGTAAATTATTTCTTGTTTCAACTTGCCCCGCCCCACACTACACACGCATATATCTAAACCTGCTTCATCCCACACCTGCATATATCTAAACTCGCCTTGTCCCACATCGGCATATATTTAAAATCGCCCCCGCACCATTAATTGTCATCCCTAATCGATGTGCACTCCTATCATTTATAATAGAAGTCTTTGTATGCATAATTTAAAATAGAATAGAATTCAATAATTTAATAATTGTTTTGGGAATTGAAGACAATATTTGTAACTTAATTATATTCAATTATATTCTTATGTTAAAAATCTACTTTTTAATAGTGAAGATAACTAAAGCACATGAACTAAAATAGTTTAACTTGGTTGAATCATGAATAAATGTGTATAAAAAGGCTTTTAATAGTCTGTAAAAATATTCTCTTAGGCTTGATTCCTTAAATCATATTTACTTTCGATATACGAGCTACGTTGAGCTCACAGATTTCTCCAATCTCGTTTTAGCTAAACGACAAAGCATTAGTAATCATTCTAAACTGGCTTTAGTGAGCTTAGTTGAAGCCAAATAATATTAAAATATTGAACAAAAAGTAGATCCAATTTTTTTGAAGTACTCATATGATCAGTGAGCAATAATTCTGTCTCCAAAATTTATTAGGACTCTGTAATTTTATAATAATCAATTAATATTTGAAAAAAATAAGGTGAAAAGATGATTTTGTCTATTGCGGAGTATTATAATGAAGGGCAAAAAGTCCAATCAATATTTCTAATGCCCTTCACACTTTTAATATATTATTATAGATATAGATTATAGATATAGATATAGATACATATAGATATTTATTATACTTGAGTCGTGCTAGACACTATCCTAAAAAAACTATTTCAACAATGTGAAATATTTTCCCAGAATTAAACAAGCATTTTCCTAATTATTTAGAGGAAACAGGAATCAATAAAACTATTAATACAAATACCAACAAGTTAATTTAGAAAAGAATATAACTAATAATAAAGGCCATATAATAAAAGATGAAGTGCAAGAAACGGAAAAGAAGCAGTAGGACTTAAGCAAAGATTGTTTGTTTTTTTATTTTTTATCCACTCTATCATGTTACACAAAGTAGCCTTTATATATAGGCAAATAAAGCAAGGTTCTCCCTTCTATGCTATAACAAGTGTTAGAACACTTGTTTTTTATCAAAAGAAGAAGGCCTCTTTTGCTATTTTTCAGACACATATCTAGCCAAATGGCAAATTCAAAATAATTACGTAACTTCTCTTCTCTTTCATGATAAGATTCCTGTTTTTCATTTGTTTTCCTTTTTTGTATTTAAATACACAATAAATTATTTTGAAATAAATAATTTTCTTACAATCCCCACATTATTTCAGAATAATTTTAAAAACATTTTAACTTGTTGGATTTGTATGGACAAAATGCAGTAGGTTTCATGTCTTTTGGACTATAAATCAAACTTAGACCAATAAAATTTAACTTACAGAATTACCCGTAAAATATAATATTTCTATGAATCGAATAATTCTTGTTGTAAGCTAGAGATTTTATCAATCACATTTTGACCGTAATTTTGTTGTTAAATGCGGTTTTACGCCAATAGGTCATGTGCGTGCCTGGTATTCATGAGAGCTTTAGAGACTAATACCAAAAGTATCATAGGAACGACCTCATTCCACTTCTTATATAGGTGGATTCATCAAGTGTACACTGCCTTAAATACGCCACCCATAAGGATTACGGATTCAGTAAGAGTTAATAACCCATCCCTCTATTTTAGTAGCAGTTCAAGCACTCTCAATAAGTACACAGAGTCAATATCGACTTGTTATTACCCATATGAACCTATTTCATGGGATCTCCAATCACATAGGTTGGGTCACCATCTCTATTGACAATCATATTAGCCTTAACCCCATCTCTTTTGAGGTTTGAAGAATTAATTTTCTTCCTACAGGTTTAGTTAGAGAATCATCCGAATTCAATTCTAACTTTACAAAATCAATGGAAATTATTCCATCTCTCAGCAGATTTTTAACAACATCATTCTTCAACTTCATATGTCTACTCTTACAACTGTAAGATTTATTCTTTGCAATAGCAATTGTGGCTTGACAATTGCAGTATATATACACAGGAGGCATCGGATCATTGTTTTTTCGTAATGCACCAATTTTTTGAATCAGAATGCTGCACGATGCCCATGACCCCAAAGGACCACAAGCTTACCCATGACTAATATCTGTACCTCTGAATAATACACTAAAATATATACAGAATTTAAGTTGTAAGGCCATAAGGTTCAAAACTATATAAACATCTGATAAAAATAATGTATGAATATGGTATAACAATACCAAAATTGATTACAACTGTCTGAACATGATATATTCTGAAAGCCTCTAAACTGAACTGAATAAGGAGTTGAAGGAACATGTCTCCAACTAACTCCATCTACTGATACTGAACTGAAGTAATAAATAATAATAAAGTAATCATATTGCCCTTGAAAGATGAGGACTCACTCCTAATCTACTGCTACTGGAATCTGAAATGCTAATGATGTTATGGAGTGCGTGCTTCTGGACCTATGGCATAGAATAAAACACCATAGCACGAATGCGTCAGTACAATTAAATGTACTGAGTATGCAAGTAAGGTGGGCTGAATGCATGGGGTTCATATGCATGAACAATGCTAACTTATTGACTAACATGAACGTGAGAATACATACATGCATACGTAACTATAACTGAGTTAGTGATACTACTGACTACTGAGTACTAGACTCTGAGTACTGATTTAATAACATCGGAGTTTACTGATACTGATAACTGAGTCTGATGATGCTAAACTACTAAGCACTAAGGGACTGTTATGATATTACTGATAAAGTAATGATTGATTTTTGACAGTTCTGATTATAAAAACTGGTCTAATTGACTGTATCTGACAGCTTGATTATAAAGAATTGATCTGGTTAACTGTATCTGAAAGTCCTGAATCTGAATACTGCTAACATGAGTTACTGATAACTGATATGACTGATACTGAGTGACTATATCTGACAGTCTAGGAAAAATCGAATGAGATGTATTGACCGTATGGGTAGAGACATCTCAACCTACGCTAGCTACGTAGTTCTAGAACGCAAGGATTGCTTCTATGGATCATACCCTCTGACTCAGGTGAGTCCCCATCCTTGAGTTCACTCGGTGCTGAATCTTACTCCTAACTGAATAGACACTGAACTGATTTAACAAAACTTATTTAGACTAAGTTTACTGAATTTCGTGGACTGATAGAATACTACTAAATCTGATAGTTGACTGAGATTACAGAGATTTGCTGAGTACTGAGATTACATAGATTATTGAGTACTGAGTAGGACTGGACTGATACTGAAGTTACATAAGTTTTCCAGAGTCATGAGACTGACTGAAGTCTACTAAACATGGCTTGACTGAGAGTATTGTGAAAACATGACATGACTCTAGCCACACAGTTATATTTTTCGGGTACAAGTACCCCCAGGACTCGATAGAAGGAAACTGGAACTTCTTGACATTTTGAATACATGATCAATATCAACCATTCATAATAAAATAAGTTGGAGATATTTCATGAGGCACATGCTTATCATCATACTATACATAGATAAGAATGCAATTATTCATGGTATGATTTCATACTCTAATAGCATGGGCATTCCAATAATATATACATTCCACAACAATAGCATGGGCATCAATTAAACATAATGGGATGGCATGCATATATCACTTAGGTCATATTTTAGCTAATATGCATAATTTATATGCTCTTAGGCATTTTATCAAACAGCTTGCATGCATAACTTTGGGCATAGGCATGATCAACAATTAAAACTTTAAAACCAATTCAATTCATATATTTTTCAATTCACATGATGTCATAGATTCATAAAAACACAAAACGATTCCAACTTGGAATCATTCAACATCATCAACATGGTTTAAAAACAATCCACAAAATGAATAGCATGATACATACTTTAAAACAAGATTTTTGGCCTTTTTGGATGAAAGGAATCCATGAATGAAAATTGTGCATACCTTAGAATAATCTTTCTTGAAAGTTCTTGAAGAAATCCTTAGGCTTGTTCTTGATTTCTTTGCTAGGGTTCTTGCCCCTTTGAGAGAAAATATTTTGTTCTTGAGAGAAAAATGAGGAAAATAATGGAATAAGTATTTATTGGGCATTTAATTTTGTGTTTAGGGTTGATAGGGGTCATGGAAAAAGTATTAGATGCCCTTGGAATTTAAAATCCGGAGCTGGAATGCCAAAAAAGCTTCCCCGCGACGCGCCAGATGACCCATCGCTATACCCACCACGATATAGTGGAATTGCGGTGAGCTTCTGGAATTGACAATTGTTGATTTGGTCTTCATCGCGACATGGTGGCTTGTCAATCGGGAACATTGATACTAAAAAGGCCCTAACTTCTTCACCGAGTGTCTGTTTTGGGCAAACTTGGTATCGATGGAAAGGTAATATGATTATCTACAATTTGGTGGGTTATGATTTGAAAGATTTTATATGTATATAAAGTTATACATATTCAAATTAGACCCTTATAGAATCGAATATCGAATTTTTTATGAATGAATGACTCTTGTCTAAACCTTGAGCCAAGTGATTTTATGAACATTTATCACCTCATAATCACTTTATACACTAGTATAAGGATCATGGAATATTGATTCAAAAGAAATTCATGGGGTTATATTCAACACACATGAGAATAATGCTTTAAAGTCTAGCACAAAAATGCGGGGTGTCATATTTTTAAAGGGATATTAGACAACAGATCATCTTTTTTCAAAGGTCTATGAGGCAACAGATCATCATTTTTAAAAGGAATAGTTTCAAAGAAATTTCTTACCCATTCAGCCTCAGTACCAACTAACTCCAGAGCCACAAACTCTGATTCCATAGTTGATCTAGCAATGAGTGTTTGCTTAGCTGATCTTCAAGATACTGCACCACTACCAGACGTGAACACATAACCACTAGTGGATTTCATCTCATATGAATCAAAGATCCAATTTCCATCACAATATCCTTCTAAAGTAGAAGAAAATCCACTATACAAGATACAACAATTCACGGTTCCTTTCAAATATTTCATCAATCGCATTAATGCAAACCAATGCTCATTATTGGGATTATGAGTATATCTACTCAATCTACACACAAAATAGGCTATATAAGGCCTAGTAAAAAATCATTAAATGCATTAGAATCCCAATAATCTGTGCATACTTAGACTGAGCAACTGGGTCACCATAATTCCTTTTCAATTTAGAATTAGCATTATAAGGAGTGGCTACAGGAGTTACCTCCCAACATTCAAACTTATTTAGAATTCTTTCCACATAATGTTCTTGTGACAACATTATACCATCTTCACTCCTTATAAATTTAATTTACAATATCATATTCACTTCACCAAGATCTTTTATATCAAAGTTAGTAGACAAAAATAATTTGGTACGTTCCACAATATTTATACATGTACAAAATATAAGCATGCCATCAACATATAAGCCAATTATCATATAAACACTGTCTATTACTTTTGTATAAACACACTTATCCATCTCAACAGAAGAAAAGCCATCTTTTATCAAGACTTGATGAAATTTCTCATGCCACTGTTTAGGAGCTTGTAACCATATAAATTTCTTCTTCTAAATCACCATTTAATAAAGTTATTTTTATATCCATTTGATGGATAAACAGTTTATGAATTGATGCTAAAGCAATTAATATTCAAATAGAAGCAATTCTAGCTACTGGTGCAAATGTATCAAAATAATCAATATTTTGTTTTTGAGAAAATCCTTTATCTACTAATCGAGCTTTATATTTATCTATAGATCCATCCGAATTAAGTTTCTTTTTCAAAATCTATTTAAAATCAATCGGTTTTGCATCAGGAGGTAAATCGATTAAAACCCGTGTATTATTTTTCACAATTAAATCAAGTTCAATTTTTATTGCTTCTTTCCAAAATTTAGCATTAGAAGAAGATACAGCTTCAAAATAATTTGTTGGTTCATTATCAACAAGAAAACTTTGAAAATCATTTCTATAAGAAAAATATTCTTTTCTAGGCCTTTTACTTCTTCGCATTTCCTCAATATTAGAGGTAGATTCATTTTCTCTTCCAACAGGTGCATGAGAGATTTTATCACATAGTGGAAAAGTGTGTTCATAAAATGTAGCATTTTTTGTCTCAATTATAGTATTACTATCAAGTACATCACATTTCAAGACAAGAAATTTGTATGCAGCACAATGTTCAGCATATCCAATAAGTATGCAATCAGTAGTTTTTGAATCTATTTCCCTCTTTTTAGGTTCAGGAAGAAGAAGTTTAGCAAGAAAACCCTACACTATTAAATATTTCAAATTAGGCATATAACCTTTCCACAATTCATAAGGGATTTTACCAGTTCTTTATGAAGAATTTTATTCTGTAAATGACATGCAGATAAAATAACTTCACCCCACAAATTATCAGGTGCACAAGAGCTAATTAGTATAGAATTCATCATTTCTTTCAATGTCCTATTCTTCCTCTCAGCTACACCATTAAACTCAGGAGAATAAGGCGGAGCAACTTCAAGAATAATACCTTTTTATCAGATCTAATTCTCTTGATTTTTCTATTAAGCTGATTTTCAACTTCAGATTTATAAGACACAAAAGCATCAAATGCATCATCTTTATTTCTAAGCAGATACAACTTAGTTAATCTAGAGAAATCATTAATAAAGGTCACATAATATCTTTTACCATTTCTAGTCATAGTTTGTTTTAAATCACCCAAATTAATCTGGATCAAAGATAACAATTCAGATTCTCTATTAACTAAAAAACATGACTTTTTAGTAATTTTAGCTTCAACGCTTATTTCACATTTATCAAAACTACTTAAATCCAAACCAGAAATTAAACCAAGTGATTCCATATTCTTTACATATTTAATATTAACATGTCCTAATCTAGCTTGCCATAAGAAAATAGATTCAACCATATAAGCAGAAGTTGATGCATTATCATTGATAATATTAAGTACATAAAGTCCATGGTTACATTAGCCTATTACCACAAATACATTATTTTTTGTCAAAATAACCTTATTAGATTCTAGAGATACTTTTATTCCAGTTTTATCCAGCAAAGCCATAAAAATCAGGTTTGCTCGCATTGTAGGAACATGTAGCACATCCATGAGGGCTAAAGTTTTTCTCGAAGTGAGTTTTAGAACTTTAACCTTGCCCAAGACTTTGGTTGTTCTTGAGTCACCAACGTAGACCATTTTACTGTCATCTCCTTTTGATGTATAAGAGGAAAATGCTTTATTCTCATCAAGGCATCTTTGTCTCAATCCAAGTTGGTGATATACAACTTTCAAAATCGCAACGCTCTAACAGGTAACATCCTTTCTATTTGTATTTGTACTTTCTTTCTTATTTCCTTCTTTTTTTGAAGAGTTGAAACAAATATACAATAATCAGCTTAAGGTGCGAGAGTTTAAATTTGCCTCCATCACCTCAAGACCAGAAGATTTTGCTTGAAGACGATGGTTGTCGGCTTAAGGTGCAAGGGCCTTCGTTTCCTCGAGACCCGACCAATTTCGCTTGAAGATGGTGGACGTTGTCTTAAGGTGCGAGGGCCTCCGTTACCTCAAGACCTGACCAATTTCGCTTGAAGATTGTGGACGTCGGCTTAAGGCACAAGGGTCTTCGTTACCTTAAGACTCGACCAATTTTGCTTGAAGACGGTGAATGTTGGCTTAAGGTGCGAGGGCCTTCGGTACCTCAAGACCCGACCAATTTTGTTTGAAGACGATGGACGTCGCCTTAAGGTGCGATAGCTTTTGTTACCTCAAGACCCAACCAATTTTGCTTGAAAACGGTAGACATCAGCTTAAGGTGCAAAGGGACAAATTTTGTCAACCTTACGGTATGAAAATTTTGAGATCCATTTAAGGATAAGCCAGTAAGAGGCCAGCTTAAGGTGTAAAGGGATAAATTTTGTCCACCTTCAGGCATGGAAATTTTGAGATCCTTTTAAGGATAACTCCATAAGGGACCAGCTTAAGGTGCAAAGGGACAAAATTAGTCCACCATAAGGCATGAAAAATTTTAAGATCCTTTTAAGAATAAACCCGTAAGAGGCTAGCTTAAGATGCAAAGGGACAAATTTTGTCCACCTTAAGGCATGAAAATTTTAAGATCCTATTAAGGATAAACCTACAAGAGGCTAGCTTAAGGTGCAAAGGGACAAAATTTGTCCACCTTAAGGCATGAAAATTTTGATATCTTTTTAAGGAAAAACCCTCAAGAGGCCAACTTAAGGTGCAAAGGGACAAATTTTGTTCACCTTAAGGCATGGAAATTTTGAGATCCTTTTAAGGATAAACCCGTAAAAGGCCAGCTTAAGGTGGAAAGGGATAATTTTTGTCCACCTTAAGGCATGAAAATTTTGAGATCCTTTTAAGGATAAACCCATAAGAGGCCAGCTTAAGGTGCAAAGGGACAAATTTTTTCCACCTTAAGACATGGAAATTTTGAGATCTTTTTAAGGATAAACCCCTTAAGGTATGAAAATTTTGAGATCCTTTTAAGGATAAAACCATAAAAGGCCAGATTAAGGTCAACCTTAAGACACAGAAATTTTGAGATCCTTTTAAGGATAAAACTGTAAGAGGCCAGCTTAAGGTGCAAAAGGACAAATTTTTTCCACCTTAAGGCATGAAAATTTTGAGATCCTTTTAAGGATAAACCCATAAGAGGCCAGCTTAAGGTGCAAAGGGATAAATTTTGTCCACCTTCAGGCATGGAAATTTTGAGATCCTTTTAAGGATAACTCCATAGGAGACCAGCTTAAGGTGCAAAGGGACAAAATTAGTCCACCATAAGGCATGAAAAATTTTAAGATCCTTTTAAGAATAAACCTGTAAGAGGCTAGCTTAAGATGCAAAGGGACAAATTTTTTCCACCTTAAGGCATGAAAATTTTAAGATCCTATTAAGGATAAACCTACAAGAGGCTAGCTTAAGGTGCAAAGGGACAAAATTTGTCCACCTTAAGGCATGAAAATTTTGATATCTTTTTAAGAAAAAACCCTCAAGAGGCCAACTTAAGGTGCAAAGGGACAAATTTTGTTCACCTTAAGGCATAGAAATTTTGAGATCCTTTTAAGGATAAACCCGTAAAAGGCCAGCTTAAGGTGGAAAGGGATAATTTTTGTCCACTTTAAGGCATGAAAATTTTGAGATCCTTTTAAGGATAAACCCATAAGAGGCCAGCTTAAGGTGCAAAGGGACAAATTTTTTCCACCTTAAGACATGGAAATTTTGAGATCTTTTTAAGGATAAACCCCTTAAGGTATGAAAATTTTGAGATCCTTTTAAGGATAAAACCATAAAAGGCCAGCTTAAGGTCAACCTTAAGACATAGAAATTTTGAGATCCTTTTAAGGATAAACCTGTAAGAGGCCAGCTTAAGGTGCAAAAGGACAAATTTTTTCCACCTTAAGGCATGAAAATTTTGAGATCCTTTTAAGGATAAACCCATAAGAGGCCAGCTTAAGGTGCAAAGGGATAAATTTTGTCCACCTTAAGGCATGGAAATTTTGAGATCCTTTGAAACATAAACCCATAACATGCCTTGATTTGAAGACTTGGAAATTTTGTTTTCTCTCCTAAATTTGGCATTTTGAGCGGTTCAACTTCCAAATTTGGGGATTTTAGAGACTTCATATTATGTGAATGAAGCTCGTATTTCATTGGAGTTTTCCCCCATCAAGCCACCAATACTTGGAATGAGTCCAAAATTTAATTAGAATGTTTTCATACTTTGTATCCATATGGTGGATATTGCAGGAACTATTTTTTTTGACACTCATGCAACTGAACTCAGAATAAAGTTTCAAGCGCCTACGTACATCAGTTAAGAGCATCAAGTCATAACGTAGTTCAGGGTAAGTGTTTTTTTTATGTCCTAACTTTTGCCTAGGTCGCAACTTTTGAGGTTTTTAACCTAGCGGACTTCTTTATTTATTTTCTTGAGCCGTACAAAGTTTATACTCTTACGGGCCAAGAGTGGACATGAGTTTATACTCGTGCCTTAAGGAGTGTCATTTTCCTTCAAGGATAGTACTTCTTTAAGAACTTGTCGTTGATAGGACCAATTTTCACGTCATCTGCATCGATAAGCTTGTAAGCTCCATTTGAATATGCCTCTTGTACGACATATGGTCAGTCCCACTCTAGGGTAAATTTCCCCCCAGACTTACAAGAAGTGATAATGGGTCTCCTTACTGCAAGGACTTGATGTCCAACTTGGAAGCACCTTAAATGAACTCTTTTGTTAAAAGATCAAGATAGACAGGCTTGGTAACATCCAAGATTGTATTGATCCTATAGTCTTTTCTCATCAAGAGATTCTAACTCTATAAGATGCAACTTAGAATTTTCTTCATCGATGAGCCCTTCTTGGATAAACAGTCTCAAAGAAGGTATTTGACGCTCAAGTGGTATGACTGCTTCAACTCTAAAAGCATGTGAATATGGGGTTGCTTGCGTTGGCATGCAGTAAGTTGTTGTTTATACCCATGAAACATTTTCTATTCGTTCATGCCAGTCTTGCTTGGACTTGGAGACGACTTTCTTCAACAAGTTACATAAAGTCTTATTGAATTCTTCGGCTAGACCATTGGCGACAGCATGGTAAATAGAAGACTTACACCTCTTGAAGCCAAAGAGATCAAAAATCTTATTCATCAGCTTGTTATCAAACGGCTTGCCATTGTCGATTATTATAGATTGAGGAATTCCAATGCGGTAGATGATATTCACTGGAATGAAATTCACAACATTCTCTTTCTTTACTTCTTTAAGAGCAACCGGTTCGTTCTATTTTGAGAAGTAATTTATTGCGGTCAAGATGAATAAGTGTCCACTAGAAGATTTTAGTAGTGGAGCAACAATATCCATTCCCCAAGCATTGAATAACCAAGATGATATAGCAGGGGTGTAGTACTTCAGGAGGTTGATGAATAAAATTCGCATGGAATTGACAAGCTTTGCATCTTCTAGCATAGTCCAAGAAATCTTTCACCATCATTGGCCAATAGT
This sequence comes from Capsicum baccatum var. pendulum, assembly GCA_030864225.1. NCBI lineage: Eukaryota > Viridiplantae > Streptophyta > Magnoliopsida > Solanales > Solanaceae > Capsicum > Capsicum baccatum. Next base: position 47,627,382 of record CM061557.1, read on the forward strand.
ATCCCATCCTTTTAATGTGAAAAATGGAGCTTTGTTCTAGACTGATGCGATACACAAACTCCCGAGTGTGCTTCTTGCAAAGCTTGAATTGCTTCTTTCTCTCCCAAACACCGTAAGAGTACTTCTTCAAATGATCTTTTGTACAGTGTGTCTTTGTAGTAAAAAAGTGGGGTGCACCACGATGAATGCGAGTCTTTCTCCTTGGATCTTCTGGAAGTATCCTATAACATAAATAATCAATAATAGGTTGTCTCCAATCTTCTTTTATAGCTTCAAAAACGGCAAACAAGGCATTCAACCTTGTTTTCTACATCCTCATCTGACGGCGGTACTACCCATTCTTGGGGGATAGTAACTCACATTTTATTTGGAAGATTCAGGGTTGCGACCAAAGCAGTTAGGGCATCAACTTGCTTATTTTCTCTCCTTTGCACATGTTAGAGGGTTACCTCTCCAAGCCACCCTATCCATTTCTATGCATAATCATGAAATGATTATAGGTCAGGCTTTCTGACTTCATAGCTTTTCAAAAGCTGATTGATCACCAATTGGGAGTCACCAAAGACTTTTAATTATAGTTGTTTCATGTAAACTGCCATCTCAAGTCCAAGTATTAATGTGTGATATTCAGCAATGTTATTAGAGCAATGGTTTGTTAGAATAAAAGAATATGGGATGACCTCCTATTGTGGAGTGATGAACACCACACCGGCACCAACTCATCTCGATGTGCGGCACTATCAAAGTACATCTTCTACGGGGGTCTGGCTTCAATAATGATTATATTTTTATCAGGAAGTTCATCACTCAGTTCCCAATCATCAGGTATCAGGTGATCTGTCAAGAAGTCATCTAATGCTTGTCCCTTTATGGCCTTTTAGGGAACATACACATTCTCAAACTGTTGAAATTGAAGGTACCATCTTGCAAGTCGATCACTAAGAACTGATTTAAACATTACAAACTCGACGGAATTTGACCTAGACACAAGACGAACAACATGCGCCTAAAAGTAGTCCTTCATGTTTTGAATTGATAAGGCCAATGCCAAACACAAATTTTTGATTGGAGAATACTTTAGCTCATTTGGTTTCATCATTCTACTCAGATAGTAAAGAAAATTCTCTTTGCCTTCATTATTTTCTTGATCCAGTAGTGCTCCACCTGACCTCTCTTGTACCGCGATGTAGAGTATCTATGGTTTCCCAGGTATGGGTGACGTAAGAACTGATGGCTTCATTAAGTATGATTTGATACTCTTAAAGGCATTACTACAAGCTTGGTACCATTTAAAGGGAGTGTCCTTCTTCATGAGGATACTAAATGATTGACATTTTCCAGCCAGGTTTGAGATGAACCTCCTTAAATATGCTAGCCTTACTTGAAGGCTTTTTAACTTATGAATATTTTGAGGCTCGGACTTCTTCAAAATTGCATCGACCTTGGCTTGGTCAATTTTAATTTCTCGGTGTCATACAATGAAGGCAAGAAATTTTTCTGAAGTAAATCCACAAGCACACTTCAATGGATTCATCCTAAGTTGATATCTTCGTAGTAACTCGAACACCATTCTTAGGTCTTTTAAGTGGTCGTCTCTCTTTCTTGACTTCACCACTAGATCATCCACGTAGCATTCAACATTTTTATGGAGAAGACCATCAAATATGTTTTGTATAGCCCTTTCATAAGTGGCACCAACGATCTTCAATCCAAAAGACATCACCTTATAGCAATTAAATCTTTGGGCGTACGGAATGCAATGAGTTCTTCATCATTTGGTGCCATGCAAATTTGATTGTAGCCGGATGAACCATCCATGAAAGACATTGTCTCATAACCAGTGATTTCATCAATCATCAATTATGGTATAGGGATTGGAAATTCATTCTTAGGGCAGCGTTGTTGAGATCTCGAAAGTTGACACAAACTCGAATTTGGCCATTCTTCTTTTGTACTGGAACAATACTTGAAATACACATGGGATATTTGACTTCACGAATAAAAACAGCTTCAATGAGTTTGTTAACTTCATTTTCAATTAATGGAACCAACTCTGGCCTAAAACACCTTTGGGCTTGCTTAATAGGACTAGCACCATTTTTTACCGTCAACTGATGGATTGCTAATTTTGGATCTAAGCCAGGTATTTCCTTATAGCTCCAAGCGAATACATCTATATATTGTTTGAGTATGTCCATATAAGCAATTTCCTCCTCTACTTCTAGAAACGCACTCAGTTAAGTTGGTTTTAGGTCTTCACCGGTTCCAAGATTAAATTTCTTCAAGGGATCTATTGTGGCCTTTACTCCTTCTTCAAGTTGCGAAGGAGCATCTCCAACATATTTTCCTCTTGAGGATCATTGTCGTTGACAGATATATGATAACACGAGAAAACATCTTCTATCTCTTCATCAACCTTTATTTGAGACGAGACATCTTGCTCATTCTGGGTCATAACATGATATGAGGAGCCAACACTCTCTTCATCTTTCTCATTCTAATCTTATTATATATTATTCACTTAAACTTAATAAGTTACTATGTTATTTTGGTCATGAATAACATATCTTATTTCTTCTCATCATTGTAAAAAAATTCAGATGTAGAGAAATTAAAAAAAAAGACTTACAATATTAAACTCAAATGGAGATATATTTTAAAGATGTTGTTGCTACTGGAGATCATGTGTGGGACACCATCATCTGAAGTTTTACCAGATGATATACGAGGGAGTATATGATTTCAGTATGAGCAACCATTTGAGTTTGACACTCCAATAAATAATAAAGAATTTGTAACTTTTGATGATTTAGAAGAATTAATTGAAGCTGGAAAAAAAAGTAACAGTGAGAGTGATACTGGAAGAAAAAGAAAGGTATCAACAAAAATGAAAAAATAATTCTAGTTAGAAAATTAGTTCATCAATGGAGAGAATTGTTGGCGTTATTGAATCACGTACTTCAATGGAGTCAAGAAAAATTTCAATTAGTATTAAAAGTGTAATGACTATAGTTCCCAATTTACCTGATATGATTGTTGGTAGTGATTTATGGTGGAAAACGAGTGATTTAGTTGTCAAACAATCAATGAGAGAAATGTTCTTAGCCCAAGAAGATGCAGAATTGCAATTGCAATGGTTGGAAAGAAAGACCATGCTTCATAAGGATTAGATTAATGATATTATTTATTATGATTTGCTTTTAAAACATATGATATTTTTCTTTTAATTGAGATTATTTTAGCTATAAAAGTTTGTTTATTCAAATTATTTAGTTTTTATATTTGAATAATTTACACTATTATTCTATGAGCAACAAATAAATTGTCAATCTTGCATTATTAAATTTCATAATATTTATTTATTTATTTATTTTATAGTTATGCCATTGACTAGAAATAATAGTGATGCGTTTGATGATGATGTGTCTGATGTAGAAGTTTTAATTAAAAATAATGACATCAGCATTGTTTTAGAAACAAAATATTTCATGAAGTTTTGCTTAAAATTTCCATGCAGAACTTCTCTTCAAACAGATTTTTATTTCATTAAAGAAGTACTTGAAGGACATGATCGACGATGTTATGAAATATTTAGAAAGGAAAAACTTTTTTTCTTGAATTGTATAAGACTTTAAATGAACAATGTGGCTTGAAAGAAACAATAAATATGACCATCTAGTAGATGATTGTCATGTTTTTAATGATAGTAGGTCATGGTGTTAGAAATCGAATGATCCAGGAAAGGTTTTAACATTCGAGAGAAACTATTAGTAGACATTTTCATTATGTTTTATTTGCATGTTTGAAAATGACTATGGACATTATTAAACTAAAAGATCCAACCTTTTATGATATACATCTTAAATTAAAAGAGGATAAAAGGTATTGGTCATATTTTAAGAATTGCATTAGAGCTATAGATGGAACACACGTATCGTGTATTGTCCCTTCGAAGGATCAAACTAAATGCATTGATAGAAAAAGTTTCACTTCACAAAATGTTATGACGGTATGTGATTGGGATATGTATTTCACATTTGTATGGCATAGATGAGAAGGTACTGTACATGATGCTAGGATATTTGATCAAGTGCTTAGAAGATTGGATCTTAATTTTCCTCACCCACCACTAGGTTAGTGATTTTAATATTATGTTTTATATTATTTTATAAATTATATTATTTTTTATATTAATTAATTTTTCTTATATTGATGTAGATAAATATTATTTAGTGGACTCGAGTTATCCAACAATGATTGGTTATTTAGGACCATATAAAGGGAAGCCTTATCATCTCCCGAATTTCAGGAGTAATTCTAACTTTAGAAATTCAAATGAAACTTTTAATTTCTTTCACTCCAGTTTGAGATGTACAATTGAAAGAACATTTGGCGTTTGAAAAAATAAATTTTCTCTCCTACATTTAATGTCATTATTTAAATTCGACATTCAAGTTCATCTTGTTACAACTACAATGGCTATACGTAATTTCGTACGACAATGCTCTACTATTGATAAAGAATATAACTATTATGCTAACAAAGACATCATCACAGAGATCGAATAAGCAGACTAACCTTTTGGTATACCTTCAGAAATATAAGACAAATTTTCTAAGACTAGTTAATATTTTTGATGTGTATTCATTTTTGTTTGATGTTTTAAGTAGTATTTAAATTATTTAAGACTATTTAATATTTTTAATGTATTTATGCATATAAATATTGATTTAAAATTTTAGAGTACGTACTTTTTAATTAACTAAAAAAAATTAATTAAAAATATTATAATAGATATTTAAAATAAACTTTCTCTATAAATTGATAGATGTCCTTTTTAGTCATTTTGTGCTTTTTTATTTTTTAAAAGCAATTTTTTGAAAAACCATTTTATAAAAGTATTTCTCAAATAAGTAGTTTTTGTAACAACATTCTCAAATGGACTCTTAATTTGTTGGCACCAAGACCAACAACTTCGTTAGCTGACTAAATAGTGATATCTTCCTTCCCTATTTTTAGTTTTGCTCAGCTTTCTTTCTTAGTTATACAAGAAGCAGCTGTATGTTCCACTATATATCCAAAAGAAAAATCATATATATGTGGAATAAGTTTATTTCCAATTTTTATGATTTAATTTGATTGGACACAAAGTTTAAGCAATATGGGGGATTTCAGGTAATAAGACCCCCATAAAGTTTAATTCATTCCCCAACCGTTTATCCAATAATTTAATTTTGTGGTTGGCTTATCAATTATGATTCATTTTTGAACAGTCCTAATAAAGACCCAGAAGCTCATATCCAGAACTTTTTGGTGATTGATGATACATACACATCACCGCAGGCGTGTTGGAAAGAGTACGTGTGACTCACCTTGTTCCCATTCTCTCTGTTGGAGGTGGCTAAAGGCAAAACATGAGTCTCTGACGAGTACATAAAATGCATCTTTCATATATCTATATCTATAATATATTAAAATTGTGAAGATCGTTAGAAAAATGATTTGAACTTTTTACCCCTCATTAAAAAAATTTTGTAACAGACAAAATTATCTTTTCACTTATTTCTTTTAGTTATATATTTAAAATTAAGGAATCCTAAAATTGATAAGACAAAAATATATGGAGAATTAATGTTGGTAAGTTTTCTTTTTCCTTATGTACATAAGAAAGTAGTCCTAAAAAATATAATAACAAGAAGAAAAAACATGTTGAGGTTTTCATCAAAATTGAAAAATAGTAACAACATTTATTAACAATTTGATTTCTTAAGAACTAATATAAGGAAAAAAAATATGAGTGATTCGGCATTTTTTATTCTCCAAGTTTCAATCAAAATTAGGTTGCTAATATTAAAGGAAATTAAAAGGTCAAGGAACACAAATGCACGTTATTATTTCAAAAGAGCTAAAAACTTGAACTTTTTTGGGTAATTTAATTTATGTAAAACAATTGTAATATTTGAAACTTGTAAAATAATTAGAGTTTTACTCATCCATTACACACAGAAAACTTAGGGTGGGTCTTGAGGTTTTTACTCTCTTTTTGTGTGTGTAATTGATTTTTGAGTTTTCTGCTTTCAGGGTTTTGTTTTGTTTTGGCGCGCTAGTAACGCTAGGGAAGGAAGTGTTCCTTTTTGCAATTAACCCCAATTATGTGAAATCTCACAGGAATATGCCAATCCGCCGCTACCACATCGTTGGAAAATCCATAAGAAACGATGGTCCAAGCCAGTCCTTCACCAGATCTACAAAACCACCGAATCATCAACTAAGGAAATCACCGGATCTGCACTTATACACATGCTTAAGCTACTGTCCAAGACATAATTACAGGGAGAGAGAGAGAGAGCGCTCCATCTAATAGAGAGCTCTTTCAGCTCATGAAATTGATGCCAATGAAAACATGCATGGCACAAAACTTAACATTCAAATGCATTAATGGATATAGTAAAGCCAAGTGTATTTATCTGAATATTTGGTAGTTCAAGTAACTAGCAGTAGTAGAAAGATACTACAGTTTTCATACTATTAGATGAGAGACCTAGGGCATAAATATTACCAAGTTTAATTAAAATATTACATAAAATCAGTCTAGACATTCCCAAAAAATGAATTCCATCCTTGCCCATTTAAGCAACCGATAGAACATTTGCATCCATCAACTTCAAGAACCAAAAACTGCCAGAATCCTTAGAACAAGGTGCCTGCAATAAAAAAGGAAAGATTCAAAAATTCAGAAGAATCTAGAGAAACATAAATTTACATATGAAAATGATCAACTACAGCAAACATGCAGCTAAAACAACTTTAATATCTACACGTATCAAATACAATTTTAAAGTTCGCTGGAAAATTAAAATAAACATAAATAACTTTTTACTTAAGATGGTAGAAATTCGCTATTATGGTAAATAAAAAGAAAAAAAAAAGTGTTTCCCTTACCTTGTAATTGCCATAAAAGGTTGTCACAAGTTAAAAAGGTTCATCCTACAATTTTTGAATGTGATTAGTAGTCAAAATATTAAAAAAATTTAAAATAGAAGAAAAAACAGTAATAACATAGGGAAGACTTACCATATTAAAAATTGGGGTGAGCCTCTTGAAAACTTTATCAAACCTAAGATGAAAATAGAAACAAAAAATTTATTATCTTTATTGTTCTCACACCAACTTGTGAAAACTAAAAAAAATATTTCCAAATTTATCTTACATCTTGCCATGATACTTTACAGGTCCTTCAGAAGTCTTGGAGTCTACAGATTTTCCTCTCATCTTGATAAAGAAATCAACGTATGCCTTTCCGACAAGATCTGGGAAGACTCTCAAAACAAATCGACATGCATCCTCTTCGGTCATAGTTGGCTTACGATGAACTATGTAATTTGTACAGAGCCGGAGGACTGAAAAAGAGTCTGCATAATTTGTGCGAACCTCCTCCTTGTCATAAAAGTCAATTAGCTCAAGATTCTTACTCGACCTAAGTTTGTCTCCCAATTTTTGGTAAAGTTGTTCTTTCGCATATAATCAGACAAATATTAACGACGGTTGAACTCGTGCTTATTATCAAAACTCAGAGAATCCACCAAGAAAATAAAAGTCAGAACTTTAGCTATGTTCCAGCAAAAGATGGAATTATATATCCACACTCCGATCTCGTTCATCTGACTGAAACAAAGTATTCAAAGACGAGTCAGCAAGTTTAAAAACTTAAAACAGATTCACATAAAAACATATACCTAACAGTATGGACTGGGGAGTGCTTCTTGAAGTCACGCATTGCTCTTTAATAAATTGATATCATCAGCGAAACAAGTATACTTTGAACAATCCTCTGCAGCACCTATAACCAGATCTATAAAATCTATAATATGCTTTGCTATATCGTGTGATCCCTCCCTCTCCACTTTTTCCTTCTCCTCAATTTCCTTCGCCATGAAATCAATAACAAATTAAAGACGCGTATTTGAAAAGGATAGTAAATATTAAGCTTATTACGCACCAGTAGGACCAGAAGTCCATTTCAACTTTCTTATAGGTTCCTGAGAAATCTTAGCTCTCTTGTTTTCACTAGATTCCACAGCTACAAAACCAATTACAAATTAAAGCATATGTTAAAACCAATGGTAATACCGAAAATATTATATACTACACACCAAAAGAACTAGAAGGTCGTTTCAGTGTTATTGGTTGCGGAGAATTCTTTGCAGCTACTTACACCATATTTCCACGTGGATTTTTATCCACATCTGCTTCCAAGAAAAAAAAAAAATAACAAATCAAGATAGTTGAGAAAAAAAGAGTACAAAATGGTAATGTAGAAACTGATAGGATTGTCAAATAGACCTGCGGGCAGAAAAAAATTACAGATTCGAATATTTCCATCCTGTCCAAACATAATTCCCTTCTTAAGATTTTTGTGGGGCACTCGATCGCTGTTCAGTTTGATCATAGTTTCCACAATTTGACTTATCGTATAAAAGAAAAGAGCAAATAATAATTAAAACGTCATACAAACTTCTAATATGAGATTCAATGGAAAATAAAAAAGAAACTTACTAAAACACTTTCTTGAACGTTGGTCCAAGAACAATGCATTCCGTATAATCATTAACTTCCCACATACCCATTTTACCTTTTTGATTTAGCCAATCATGAAACGAAGTTAGCGGCTCCAAAAGAACCACCCCTCCTCGACCCCCCTTTTTGTCTCTGCATACAAACCTTACCTTCGCAATATTTCCTTCACCCTCATACTTTCGATATGCTTCCATGCATCTTTTCGGCATCCTCATACTTTTCATATGACATTGCTGAACATTTTTCCTTACTGCTGTCAGTGGTAAGAGAGAAATCTTGAATTATACCAGTATCTTTATCTATCTTTTCTCCAAGTTCATAATCTAACTTCCCTGTGACTATAACAACAAACAAATTATTCAACAACATACACATTGTACAAAAAACTTTGTTCCTATACATAGTATTGACCAAAACATATGCAACTTGTCATTACATTCAGTGACAGGTTGCGCCAAGGGATCCATTAATATAGTCATAGTACATTACCTACAAGAAAAATGAGAATTAGAGTGTGAATGAACATAAGAAGCAAGTCTACTGAGGCACGCTGTAACATAGTAGGAATTAAGTAAATGAGTTCAATAAACACATTAGGGACCACAAAAAAAAACACTACACGAATAATCCCACGTTGTAAAATCAAAGCAGTGTGGCCCCTGGACTCTGACTTTTAAAACATAAAAAACAGGGACAATGACAATAAACAATGGAAAGGAAAAAACCTAATCAATACACTACAGTAACAAATTCATAGACGTAACATATTCACATTCATATACATATACATTCAGATTCGACAATAAAAACCCTAGTGAGTTGACATTAACATAAATTATTCATATGCAACCAAAAAAAGTATCAATAAAGGCAAAAAAGCAACAGAAAATAGACCCCCAAAACAAGATAAAATGATACATTCCAAAAAAACTTTTAACTAATTCATTCATACGTACAATCTAAAACCCAAAACACATGAAAAATAGTATTTTTATCTCAAATGCAAGGAACCATCAGTATCGACATCAACATTTTATTAATATTTCTCATTTACTTATAGATTGTTACCTAGTATGTGAGATTCAAGAAGAAAAACCCTATCCAAAGTTAGGAGCTTGGGCTGAAAGGAGTTCACGGGAGTTCACCTTTTCTTTCTAATTAATTTTTACCTTTGAGAATTTGGACAATGCTTTGCCTTTAGCATAAGGGCCCGTTTGGCCAGGAGAAATTTTTCAATTTTTCAAAAGACAATTTCATACAACTTCAAGTTAATGTTTGGTCATGAAAATTTCAAATATAACTCCATAAAAAAAAAGAAAAAGTTATTTTTATTTTTTTCATCTTTTTTCTCTCACAAAAATTCAAAAACAACTTCAATTATATTCATGGACAAACACTACTCTGGCGTCAACTCCAACTCAACTCCAACTGCAGTTTTTATGGATAAACACCCACTAAATAGCCCGTTTGAACCATAAATATTATTCACAATATCTCAAAATATATTTTTATTTTATTTCAAAATATTTATTTAGTCATAAATATTCTAAAATATGTTTTCATTTGTGTTTTCACTATTTTTGAAATCACCTTTTATAATTTTTAATTTATTATTTTTCAAAAAATATCTTGATCTTTTATTTTCATAAAATAACCTCATCGTCGTAAAACTCTAAAATATCTTAAGTTTATTTTCAATTTTTATTTTCTTTTCACTTCAAAATACCCCATTTTCAAAATACTTTGATCAAACACAACTTCAACTCTATTTTCAACTTCAAAAATACCAAATAAAATGAATATATTTTTTATTTTTATGGTCCAAACATGTCCTTCGATTTTTTACTAAATTTTCGAAGATTTAGGCTCCGTTTGGCCATGAAAATCATAATTTTCTGCTATGGATATATATACACCACATTTGTCTAAATATGCATTTTTTTCGACTATGCATATGTATATGTATTTGTCCAGTTGAATACATATATTTTTTTTTAGCCGATATACATATGTATTTAAGCAGATATGCATATGTATGTATGAGTTATCCATAGATTTGTTTCAATTATGCGTACATATCTATGAATAATGCATATTTATGTATGATTAATGCATATATTTAAAAAAAAACATATGTATTTAAAGTTTTGATTACGTAATTAATATGTCTATATGTATTTAATTTTTTTTATTTATTACATTCAGGTATGTTAACTTATTCTTACTTTCTATAGATGGGTTGTAACACCCCGTATTCAAGTACGTGTATTGGCGTATTCAAGTACGGTATTGGTCTTATTT